>JAUIMM010000216.1:6502500-6928407 GCA_031769625.1 Taudactylus pleione
ACAGGTTTTTGTCAGACTGCCAATTTCCACTGGAGCCAGCCCCGGAACCTGTGTAATTTAAGAGTGTCCCCATTTTAAAGGATTGTGTGACAGTGTGTGGCCCGACGCAGTTCAAACCTAGGCATAAACCTAATCCTGGTCAAACTATACCACCATGACAAATTTTCTGTTACTAGGTCTAAAACTCTGGCCATGCATAAAATACAAAAAAGACGGACAGACAGTCAGACACGCTTTCTCACTTAGTATATAGATAACAAATAAAACAAATTACATTTCATTTTTTTAACAAGAATTTCCCCGGTGGGACCTTCTTGGATCAACCAAATGCAACTAAAACCACCCTAAAAATTAAGAAATAAGTGGTCTGCCCTCTTTGGGGTCTAATAGTACAACAGTTTATTTTGATATAATGCCACCTTCTTCATCACCATATAAGTTCTGTTACTAAAAGTACTTAAAAATATAGGTGTGTTTGTTATACAGTATGTAATCTTAGTTATATAGGCCCTCATTCAGAGCCGTTCGTTACCATCAGTACGCTCGTTGCGTTCCGATGTTGTGAAACCAGGCATGCGCCGGTGTTACACTGCGCATGTGCGTACGGCAGATTGCGAGTTTTTTTTGTCTCGTTCGTCAAATAGCGAACAGGAAGTGACATGTCAAATGTGATTGACAGAACAGGCCGTTTTTGGGCGTTGACGTGGGTGGAGATGGAAAAAAGCAGGCGTGGTGAGGTTTTTGGGGCGTACATAAATTTTCAGATGCGTACGTCAAATGTGTTCGTACCAAGTCATACGTCACTGGCTGATCCTCTTTCCGTTCAACTTGCTCGCACAGCTTGGGGTGTGGATTACTCGACCACAATGGCGATGGCCTTGTCCTCCGGTCCGGGCCTCCTCGATGTTTCATCGATTTATCACGGCTTGTCAGAAAAACAATCAACTTTGAATTGCAAACCAGTTTTTTGGGTTAGCACAAAATCGTACGCAGGTGAAAATCTCAGCTGCTAATTTCAGGATTACACAATCAATTAGCGTACATTTGTTTGAATTAGGGGTGAGCGGGTTCGGATTTCTGAAATCCGAACCCCCCCGAGCCCCCCCGATCCGAGTCCGATCCGAGTCAGGCTCGACTTTTCCCGCCTGACTCGGATCTGAAATCGAGGCAAAACTTCATCATCCCGCCTTCCGAGTCTCGCGGGTTTTGGATCCTATATAAGGTACCCGCGTCGGCGCCATTTTCTCACTCGGCTGTGGACAGTGAATAGGGAGGGTGGGAGTTAGGGCTGTGTAGTGTAGTGTAGTGCTGCTGTTGTCCACTACTTCAAAGTCCATAGGGGCTGGCTGTGTTGTGCTGTGCTGCTGTTGTTAATAGGGGCTGTGTCCACTACTTCAAAGTCGATAGGGGCTGGCTGGACTGTGTTGTGCAGTCAGTTCTCCATAGGGGCTGTGTCCACTCCAAAGTCCTGTGCAGTGTCCCAGTCCTAAAGGGGTGCTGTAGTGTTGTCCAGGGGTTGCTCTGTCCATCAGGGGTGCTCCCCCCAAGTGCTAAAAAAATAATATATTTTCTGTGTTTGTGAATTGTGTGCGCAGTAGCCGCACGTGCATCAACAAAGTAGTGCCAAGCGTGCGCCTGTGTCATAAGTAAAGGGCTGGCTGGCTTGACCGTTAAAGGGTGCTGTAACCCCCGAAAGTACACTGCAATCCAAACCAAAAAAAAATTATTTTTTGTGTTTGTGAATTGTGTGCGCAGTAGCCGCACGTGCATCAACAAAGTAGTGCCAAGCGTGCGCCTGTGTCATAAGTAAAGGGCCGGCTGGCTTGACCGTTAAAGGGTGCTGTAACCCCCAAAGTATACTCCAGTCCAAACCAAAAAAAAAATAATTTTCTGTGTTTGTGAATTGTGTGCGCAGTAGCCGCACGTGCATCAACAAAGTAGTGCCAAGCGTGCGCCTGTGTCATAAGTAAAGGGCCGGCTGGCTTGACCGTTAAAGGGTGCTGTAACCCCCAAAGTACACTCCAGTCCAAACCAAAAAAAAAATTATTTTCTGTGTTTGTGAATTGTGTGCGCAGTAGCCGCACGTGCATCAACAAAGTAGTGCCAAGCGTGCTCCTGTTTCATAAGTAAAGGGCCGGCTGGCTTGACCGTTAAAGGGTGCTGTAACCCCCGAAAGTACACTCCAGTCCAAACCAAAAAAAAAATTATTTTCTGTGTTTGTGAATTGTGTGCGCAGTAGCCGCACGTGCATCAACAAAGTAGTGCCAAGCGTGCGCCTGTGTCATAAGTAAAGGGCCGGCTGGCTTGACCGTTAAGGGTGCTGTAACCCCCGAAAGTACACTCCAGTCCAAACCAAAAAAAAAATTATTTTCTGTGTTTGTGAATTGTGTGCGCAGTAGCCGCACGTGCATCAACAAAGTAGTGCCAAGCGTGCACCTGTGTCATAAGTAAAGGGCCGGCTGGCTTGACCGTTAAAGGGTGCTGTAACCCCCGAAAGTACACTCCAGTCCAAACCAAAAAAATATATATTTTCTGTGTTTGTGAATTGTGTGCGCAGTAGCCGCACGTGCATCAACAAAGTAGTGCCAAGCGTGCGCCTGTGTCATAAGTAAAGGGCCGGCTGGCTTGACCGTTAAAGGGTGCTGTAACCCCCAAAGTACACTCCAGTCCAAACCAAAAAAAAAAATTATTTTCTGTGTTTGTGAATTGTGTGCGCAGTAGCCGCACGTGCATCAACAAAGTAGTGCCAAGCGTGCGCCTGTTTCATAAGTAAAGGGCCGGCTGGCTTGACCGTTAAAGGGTGCTGTAACCCCCGAAAGTACACTCCAGTCCAAACCAAAAAAAAAATTATTTTCTGTGTTTGTGAATTGTGTGCGCTGTAGCCGCACGTGCATCAACAAAGTAGTGTCAAGCGTGCGCCTGTGTCATAAGTAAAGGGCCGGCTGGCTTGACCGTTAAAGGGTGCTGTAACCCCCAAAGTACACTCCAGTCCAAACCAAAAAAAAAAATATTTTCTGTGTTTGTGAATTGTGTGCGCAGTAGCCGCACGTGCATCAACAAAGTAGTGCCAAGCGTGCGCCTGTGTCATAAGTAAAGGGCCGGCTGGCTTGACCGTTAAGGGTGCTGTAACCCCCGAAAGTACACTCCAGTCCAAACCAAAAAAAAAATTATTTTCTGTGTTTGTGAATTGTGTGCGCAGTAGCCGCACGTGCATCAACAAAGTAGTGCCAAGCGTGCGCCTGTGTCATAAGTAAAGGGCCGGCTGGCTTGACCGTTAAAGGGTGCTGTAACCCCCAAAGTACACTCCAGTCCAAACCAAAAAAAAAATAATTTTCTGTGTTAGTGAATTGTGTGTGCAGTAGCCGCACGTGCATCAACAAAGTAGTGCCAAGCATGCGCCTGTGTCATAAGTAAAGGGCCGGCTGGCTTGACCGTTATAGGGTGCTGTAACCCCCAAAGTACACTCCAGTCCAAACCAATAAAAAAATTATTTTCTGTGTTTGTGAATTGTGTGCGCAGTAGCCGCACGTGCATCAACAAAGTAGTGCCAAGCGTGCGCCTGTGTCATAAGTAAAGGGCCGGCTGGCTTGACCGTTAAAGGGTGCTGTAACCCCCAAAGTACACTCCAGTCCAAACCAAAAAAAAAAAAATTTTCTGTGTTTGTGAATTGTGTGCGCAGTAGCCGCACGTGCATCAACAAAGTAGTGCCAAGCGTGCGCCTGTGTCATAAGTAAAGGGCCGGCTGGCTTGACCGTTAAGGGTGCTGTAACCCCCGAAAGTACACTCCAGTCCAAACCAAAAAAAAAATTATTTTCTGTGTTTAGCCGCACGTATATATCAAATTGATATAACATAAATGGAGGACCAAACTTTCTCCGATAAAAATAAAATAGAGAAAGATCAAGAACCACTTCCTCCTAGTGCTGAAGCTGCTGCCTCTAGTCATGACATAGACAATAACATGCCATCAACGTCGTCTGCCAAGGCCGATGCCCAATGTCATAGTAGAGGGCACATACAATCCCAAATGGCAAAGTTCAGGAAAATGACCTTGAAAAAGACATTTAAATCAGCTGAAGAGAAACATAAACTTGCCAATATGCCATTTACGACACGGAGTGGCAAGGAACGGCTAAGGTCAATCCCTAGTATGTTCATGACTAGTGGTTCAGCTTCACATGACGATGGAAGCCCTCCTCCCACTAAAAAAATCAAAAGAGTTAAGCTGGCAAAAGCACAGCGATGAACTGTGCTTTCTAAGAAGATATCACAAATCCCCAAGGAGAGTCCAAGTGTGGTGGTGGTTGCGATGCCTGACCTTCCCAGCACTGGACGGGAAGAGGTGGCTCTTTCCACCATTTGCACGCCCCCTGCAAGTGCTGAAAGGAGCACCCACAGTCCACTTGCTGATATGCAAATTGAAGATGTCACTGTTGAAGTACAACAGGATGAGGATACTGGTGTAGCTGGCGCTGAGGAGGAAGTTGGCGAGGAGGATTCTGATGGTGATGTGGTTTGTTTAAATCAGGCTCCGGGGGAGACAGTTGTTGTCCGTGGGATGAAAAAGCCCATCACGGTCATGCCTGGGCAGAAGACCAAACATTCCACCTCTTTGGTCTGGCAATATTTCTATCCAAATCCGGACAACAACTGTCTTGCCATATGTACCATATGTAAAGGTGAAATAAGTAGGGGTAGGGACGTCAACCACCTAGGAACATCCTCCCTTATACGGCACCTGCAGCGCGTTCATAAAAAGTTACTGTCAAGTTCAGAAACTTTGGCTAAGACCGTAAGCAGTCCAGGGACACCTAAATCCCGTTGTCCTGTTGTATCCAAGCGCCTGCAAACCACACCGTCAACTCCCTCCTCGTCAATTTCCTCCTTAGTCAGGATCGGAAGTAGTCCTGCAGGCCATGTCACTGGCATGACTGACTCTCCTATCCGGGATTCCTCCGGAGGATCCTGCATTGCTACGCCTACTGCTGCCGCTGCTGCTGTTGCTGCTGCTGGGAGTCGTTCATCATCCCAGAGAGGAAGTAGGAACACCACTACTTTTACTAAACAATTGACCCTCCAACAGTCCTTAGCGAGGAGGATGAAGTACGACAGCAGTCATCCTGAAGCAAAACGTATAACTGAGGCCTTGACTGCTATGTTGGTGTTAGACGTGCGTCCGGTATCCGCCATTAGTGCAGTGGGATTTAGACAATTGATGGAGGTAGTGTGTCCCCGGTTCCAAATCCCATCTAGATTCCACTTCACTAGGCAGGCGATACCGAGACTGTACAGAAACGTCAGAAAAAGTGTCCTCAGTGTCCTGAAAAATGCCGTTGCACACAATGTCCACTTAACCACGGACATGTGGACAAGTGGAACAGGGCAGACTAAGGACTATATGACTGTGACAGCCCACTGGGTAGATGTATCACCTTACGCAGCAACAGCAGCAGCGTCACCAGTAGCAGCATCTCAGAAATGCCAGCTCGTTACAAGGCAGGCTACGCTGTGTATCACCGGTTTCAGTAAGAGGCACACCGCCGACAACCTCTTAGAGAAACTGAGGGAAATCATCGCCCAGTGGCTTACCCCACTTAGACTCTCCTGGGGATTTGTGATATCTGACAACGCCACCAATATTGTGCGGGCATTACATCTGGGCAAATTCCAGCACGTCCCATGTTTTGCTCACACAATAAACTTGGTGGTGCAGAATTTTCTGAAAAGCGACAGGGGCGTGCAGGAGACGCTTTGGGTGGCCCGAAAAATTTCTGGCCACTTTCGCCATTCAGCGACTGCGTGCCGAAGACTGGAGCGCCAGCAAACACTCTTGAACCTGCCCCGCCATTACCTGAAGCAAGAGGTTGTGACGCGGTGGAACTCAACCCTCTATATGCTTCAGAGGATGGAGGAGCAGCAAAAGGCCATACAAGCCTATACATCCACCTATGACATAGGCAAAGGAGGGGGTATGCACCTGACTCAAGCGCAGTGGAGAATGATTTCCGTGTTGTGCAAGGTTCTCCAGCCCTTCGAACTTGCCACATGTGAAGTCAGTTCAGACACTGCCAGCTTGAGTCAGGTCATTCCCCTCATCAGGCTTTTGCAGAAGCAGCTGGAGAAAGTGAAGGAGGAGCTAAGACGGAGCGATTCCGCTCAGCATGTGGGACTTGTGGATGAAGCCCTTCATTCGCTTTGCCAGAATTCCAGGGTGGTCAATCTGTTGAAATCAGACCACTACATTTTGGCCACCGTGCTCGATCCTAGGTTTAAAGCCTATGTGGTGTCTCTCTTTCCGGCCGACACAAGCCTGCAGAGGTGCAAAGACCTGCTGGTGAACACACTGTCAGCTGAAGCGGAACGTGACACGTCAACGGCTCCTTCTTCATTTTCTCCCGCAACTGGGGCTGCCAGGAAAAAACTTAGGTATCCTAAGCAACCCGCTGGTGGTGATGCAGGGCAGGCAGGACCAAGTTTGGACATCTGGTCCGGACTGAAGGACCTGGCAACAATTTCTGACATGTCTACTGTCACTGCATATGATACTGTCACCATTGACAGAATGGTGGAGGATTACATCGGTGACAGCATCCAAGTAGGCATGTCAGACAGTCCATACCTGTACTTGCAGGAAAAAGAGGCAATTTGGAGGCCCCTGTACAAACTGGCTCTATTTTACCTGAGTTGCCCCCCCTCCAGTGTGTACTCCGAAAGAGTGTTTAGTGCAGCCGGGAACCTTGTCAGCGAAAGGCGTAGGAGGTTGCTTCCACAGAATATGGAGAAGATGATGTTCATCAAAATGAATTATCAGCTCTTCCAGGGAGACCAACCTCCAGAAGGTGCAGAGGGACCTGTGGTGGTGGATTCAAGTGGGGACGAGTTAATACTTTGTGAGGATGAGGATGTACACACTGAAGAGGGTGAAGAATCGGTGGATGAGGAGGATGAGGATGACATCTTGCCTCCGTAGAGCCAGTTTGTGCAGGGACACATTAATTGCCAGCTTGTTTTGTGGGGGCCCAAACGAACCAATCATTTCAGCCACAGTTGTGTGGCAGACCCTGGCGCTGAAATGATTGGTTTGTTAAAGTGTGCATGTCCTGTTTATACAACATAAGGGTGGGTGGGAGGGCCCAAGGACAATTCCATCTTGCACCTCTTTTTTTTCTTTGCATTATGTACAGTTTGGGGCCTAGTTTTTCAAACTGCCATCCTGTCTGCCGCTGCAGTTTCACGCCTAGATGGGTCACGTGTTTGTGCCGCCCACTCGTGTCGCTTAGCATAGTCATCCAGCTACCTCGGTGCAACCTTTTGGACATAAAAACACTATTGTGAGGTGTGAGGTGTTCAGAATAGACTGGAAATGAGTGGAAATTAAGGTTATTGAGGTTAATAATAGCATAGGAGCAGAAAAACCTACAAATTCTGTGATTTTAGCTGTTTTTATGCTTTTTTTCTAAAAAATACAGATCCAAAACACAAAACCCAGAACCTAAAACACCGAAGGGTGGTTTTGGCAAAACCAATCCAGATCCAAAACACGAAGAAAGATCCTGATCCAAAACCAAAACACAAAACACGAAAAGTGGCCGGTGCACACCCCTAGTTTGAATGTTTTTATTTTTGGATTTTGGTTTTGTGCTATTGTAACAATAATGTCATCATGTTTGTGTGTATTTTACCATTTTGCTTTGGCAAGGAGAATTTGCATCCTTTTTTTAATTTTACAGTGTTCCTTAAAGAAGCCTTTTTTTAAAAACACATTTTTTTTATTTTTGGGAAGACGTTTTTGGCTTGTGGGCCAGGATTAACTGTAAACCATTTTTTAAATAATGTCACAATACAATGGAGAACATTTTTCAAATTTTTAATTTCTGAGACAAATTTTTCAAGTTTTGGGGTGCATTTTGCAAATACACTTTTTGGGCAGTGTTAGGCAATAATAACGTAAATAAATCTGAAAAACATATTACCAGTGTTGGCCAACTTAAACAAACACATTAAAAACAATTCACAAGAAAGGAGAGGGAAGTTTTGGCCCTAAAGGAATATGGGGTAAGCACAGAAGGAGTGTGGGAAAAGTAGCCAGTGCTGTCATCGTTTTTTTCCCCGTTTGGCTGGGGTAGGGTGGGCGCCAGACCGGGTCCTGGATGTCCTCTGGCTGGCCTGTCCAGAGGCAGATGTTGTGGCCTCTGGACTAGGCACAGGCCTAGGCACATTTGGAGGAATGGCTGTTGTTGTGCCCGAGGTGGAGGATCCTGATGTTCCGGCAGGAAGGGAGGTCGGCTCCACCATGTGCTGGCGAACGAGCTGCTCCAGGGCATTGGCTATTCTGATGTTGGCCCTGGTATTTTCAGCCAGGGCCTGACCAATGGTCACGTTGGCCGCAGCATTTTGCTCCAGGGCCTCAGCCACCCGTAGCAGACTGGCGTCCATCCTCTGCAGAATCTCCGTATGGTAATCCGATTTAAAATTGAGTTCTGTGAGGAGTGCCACTGCCTGCGAGGGGGGATTGCCCTGGACTGGCTTCTGCAGGGTCCTCAGCCGGATGTACTGGTTCCTCCCCTGCAGAGCCAGCAGAAATTCTGCGGCCAAGGCTCCCCTCTGGAGCAGACTCATCCACCTGTGTCTCTGTGAGAAAAAAGAGAAAAGAGGAACATTAGAATCTACATATTGTCACAATAACATTTCAGAGTTGGTTACATCACAACATTTACCTAGGACAACATGAGGAGCCGCAAAGTCTGGCATGTCCGTATCCATGTTGGACACGCCAAACACCTCCACATCCTGCACACACCCCTGTGCCAGCTCTTCCAAATCATTCAACTCCAATGACACAGTCCCCCTTGCATGCCTAGCCCTGTCAGCCAGTTTTTGCTTCAGGCGATATTTGAAGTCTTGCCATCTGTGGGTGAAAAAGTAGGCATTATTCCTGCATTATTTGACCCTGTTTTTTTTTTTTGAAGTTTTTACTTACCAGCGTTTGACATCCCGGGCTAGATGGACATAATCACCCACCCTATTGACAGCACTGGCTATCTCCTCCCACATTCTCCACTTCTGGCTTACACCCATATTCCTGTCTGCCTGTGGCAGGATGTCCACACACTTCTGAACCAAAACCTCCATCTCCTTTCTTGTGAATTGTGGCTGCCTTTTCTTTTTGCCAGCTTTGGCCAGAATACTGGGCCCAGCAGCCTCTTCCATGTCATCCTCAACACCTATTTACATTAAATTAATTTTAATTTAGATGTCAATCTTTCACTATATTCTGGTTCAAAATAAGCCTTGATTAGAAATGTGAGAAATACTTACCGGCCGCCTCTTGGCCATTGTTTGGCTGGTCTGTAGCCATTTTTCATGCAAAAACTACACCGGACCGCTTGTTTTTTCCGTGACGTATTTATACATGCGTCCTTATTATTCGGCCGCTTCATTGATTGTGCGTTCCTATGATCCGTCCTTAATTTGAGCGGGAAAAGAAACACTATTTATGGCTTTTGGCGACTCGAGTCGAGGTGGCGGGTGTTGTTTGTTGGAGGTTACGTTGTTCGGAGTGTATTGTTGGAGGGAGTTGTGTTTGGAGGAGGTTTTTTGGATTGTGTTAGAGGCGTTTTTTTTTTATAACTTTCCGTTCGCATTTTTTGGTGTGGTTCTTTTAGTTGTGGTGTTTTTTTTGTGTAAGTTTTTTCCCGTCATCCTTGTGTAAAATATGGATCTCGTTTTTTTTTTGTTTTGGGCAAAAAATAATATATTTTTTTAATTTTGTTTGTAGGTTTTTTTTGGCTGTGCCCCAACGACGTTTTTGTTCTGTGACTTATTTATCGTGTATTGGTAAGTTTTGTTTTTAACTTGTTTGTTAAATGTTCATGTATTGTTCTTTGCATATTTTGGGGTCATTAAGGTTTTTTTCAGGGTTTTTGGGGATGTTAAAAATGCGAACCATTTAGCGCACTTTTGTAGGCTTGATTCCCCTTGTAAAAATGCGAACCATTTAGCGCACTTTTGTAGGCTTGATTCCCCTTGTAAAAATGCGAACCATTTAGCGCACTTTTGTAGGCTTGATTCCCCTTGTAAAAATGCGAACCATTTAGTGCACTTTTGTAGGCTTGATTCTCCTTGTAAAAATGCGAACCATTTAGCGTTCAAATTCTTGGTTGTTTTTTTTGGGCCAAATTGTGGAAGTCCTCTCAATGCTGGTTTACTATTGGTCGAAATGTGTGTTTACCCTCTTTATTTTTGTGCATTTTCAAAAAAGAAGATTACAAAATGGCCACCCCAAATTCTTAACTTTTTTTGGTCTTTTGAAATGTAGGTTTTTGAAATCATGACAATACCCCGGCATGTAAGCATCTTTGGATTGTATCATAAAGATAAGTATTTTTTTGACTTTTTTGGGGGCAACATACCTTAACTACAATTCTTACCATTTCAGGTTGATGTTGGTCGTATTATTGTGGCCATGCTGCCAGAAGCCGACCTACCTCAATCTCGTCCCAGGCGTAGGCATCGTAGGTGTGCTCGGCCCCAGATATATAGAACATGTGTCACCCTTTTTGGAATGCCCGATGATGAGGTGTTAAGGCGCTACCGTCTTCCGCCCCAAATCATCATAGACACTCTCTCATTAATAGAGAGTGATCTTGAGCGGCAAATTGACAGACCTACAGCAATACCACCACTTACGCAATTTATGGCGGTGTTACATTTCTGTGCCTCAGGATCCTTTCAAACCACGGTGGGAATAGTTGCGGGAATCTCCCAATCCTCCTTTTCAAGGATCCTGAGGCCCTTTTCAAGCACCTCCATCATTTTATTAAAATGCCTTTGGATATGGGTTCCCTTAGTGTGGCGAAGGCCAATTTTTACCAAATTGCTGGCTTCCCACACATCATAGGGGTTGTGGATGGTACTCACATACCACTTCAGCCTCCAGCACGGCTGGAGGCCATTTTTCGTAACCGAAAACACTATCACTCACTGAATGTAATGGTGGTATGTGATGCCTCCCTCCAGATCCTGTCCCTGAATGCAAAATTACCCGGGAGTGCACATGACTCATTCGTCATCCGTCACTCAGTGATTTGGCATAAATTAAACAACCTACAAGCTGGTGATGCGTGGCTTCTGGGTAAGTGGAGACCTTTTTTAGATACCAATGCAAAGCTTGATACACAGTAATCCTGATTTTGTAATTTCTTGTTCACAGGAGACAGTGGCTACCCTTGCACGCCCTGGCTGCTCACTCCTTATTTGGCTCCCACACCAGGGCCACAAAGTGAGTATAATTCCGCAGTTACAGCCACCAGGCAAGTGGTGGAGCGCTGTATCGGCCTTTTAAAAGGCAGATTCAGATGCCGCCACCGCGATGGGTGCGAGCTCAAGTACTTGCCGGATATGGTTTCGAAAATTGTGGTCCTGTGTGGGATATTTCACAACATTGCCATAAGGAGTGGTGTCCCAATGCAGCCAGAGGATGCCTTGCCTGAGGATGGCCCCCCCGAGGTTGGTCGGAGGTCTGTATGTGGGGGGCCATACGCGATGATGTTGTGGCCCATTTTTTCAGGTAATTATTGTCCAAAATGAAGTTAGATGACACAATGTAGACATGTAATAATGTAATTACCAAGTTTAATTTTTATTTTGTTTGTGTGTTTTATTCCATAATATTTTTTGTGAAAACCATGACTACTACCTGTTTGTAAAAACTGACTTCATGTGGACACATTGGATTTAACTTCTGGAACAAATTTGTCGTCAACTCATTTGTGGAATCATGTTGGCATGATACTTCGTCAAACAGTTCTTGATTGTTTTGTTTTTGTATATTTTGGGTGTAGGCTGATTTTTGAAGAGTGTTTTCACTGTGTGTATTGATTGTCCTTAATCACTTTGTGTTTTTAATTTTTTCTTAAATAAATTTTTGTTACGTTAAAAAAACCATTTCCATTCTAAATTACATGCAAGTGTAACCTGGTTCCCAAAATGGAAACTTGATTAAGGGCTAATCCAGTAATGATTTAAATTGTGCAGCATTTGACCATGCTTAGTGGCTCAAATCAAACACCCCAAGGTATTATGGTGAATCAGTATGTTTTGGATTCTCGGCCTAAACAAGTTTAATTTAATATTTACCTTACCCCCCCAAAAATAAATTTATAAAAAAAAAAAACAAAAAAAACCTATTGGTATTGTTAGGTGTTGAATGTGCCAGCTTACCTAATTCAGCTTTCTTGAATCTAAGTTACATTACTTTAACAAACTTGCTGCAATAGTCGACTTAGGTAAGGTTAAACAATATAATATTTACAGAGAAGAAATGAGACTTCAAACGAAGCTTTTTTTTTTATTTTTTGAAAAACTGACAAAATTTATGAAAAGCGAAAAAATTAATGCCGCAGGATCCCTGCCATGTGATCGAGGACCACCAGCATGCCTATAAAATGGCCCCTCAGCCTCTGCACACACGCTGCTGCCTCCGTCAGCCGCCTCTGGTCCTCTGTGGGTTAAAAAATTGATGTTCTTAATAAAAAAAAACATAATTTTGTTTGAGAAACAACTGCCAAAGGAAATGCAACTTTACAAAAAGTGTCAATTTGGACAAACATTACAATTCAAAGCCAACATTCTTTGCCAAAGTAAATTCGAAATAAACCCTACAAAAACTAGAAATTGTAAAAAATGAGAAATACGCCGAAAAAGTACTTTGGTGGGTACCGTAAATAAGAGATACAAGTATGAGTGTTTGGACATGTGTGATATGTGTAAGGGCCAAACATCATAGACATTTATAAAACAAGATATATATAACAAACATTAAAAAAAAAAAAAATTTAAAAATGCACAGGCAAAGGATAACATCCCCCCCAGAGGAGGATTGGCTGGGAGTTGGGGATAGGGGACGTGACTGACGGCGTCGCTGCCCATAAATGATGGATAACAATTTAAGGTTGGATTAATTTTTAAACTTGAAAACATCCTCAAAAAATATTTAGAGCCGAAAAAAAAAACAAAAAACAAAAAACATGCACACGCAGATACGTAGTAAATAAACAAACAGGGCAAGAAGGAAAACATGCACACGCAGATATGTAGTAAATAAACAAACAGGGCAAGAAGGAAACCATGCACACGCAGATATGTAGTAAATAAACAAACAGGGCAAGAAGGAAAACATGCACACGCAGATATGAAGTAAATAAAACAGGGCAAGAAGGAAACCATGCACACGCAGATATGTAGTAAATAAACAAACAGGGCAAGAAGGAAAACATGCACACGCAGATATGTAGTAAATAAACAAACAGGGCAAGAAGGAAACCATGCACACGCAGATATGTAGTAAATAAACAAACAGGGCAAGAAGGAAAACATGCACATGCAGATATGAAGTAAATAAAACAGGGCAAGAAGGAAACCATGCACACGCAGATATGTAGTAAATAAACAAACAGGGCAAGAAGGAAAACATGCACACGCAGATATGTAGTAAATAAACAAACAGGGCAAGAAGGAAAACATGCACACGCAAATAGGGCCACAAAATAAAAAAGGAAAGCGAAAAAAAAACCGTACTTTCAGCTATCCGCTGTCTGAAACATGCCAGCAAGCGTGGCGTGCGGCGTTGAAGATCCGACCACCTGCGCTCCAGCTGGCCAATCTGTCGGCGTGAGCCGAAGGAGCGCAGGTGGCGGCGAACCGCCGCATAGGCGGATCGCTTCTCTCTGTTGGTGATGGGGGGAGGCTGGCTGGTTATCCGCCGGTCCATTACCTCCGTCAGGACTAGAAGCTCCCGCCTGGTGAACGCAGAGGCTCTCATGATGGCAATGGTGGATTTAGGAAAAAACAGTTTTAATAAAGCCAAGAAAATATTTTTGATTGGCTAATGTATTTGGAAAATTAACAGGAAACATTCTATTGGTTAGTGTATGAGTCATGTGTTCGACAGGCTTAAAAATCTAATGTGAGTTATGATTGGCTTAATGCAGTGACATGCGTTAGCTAATTTAAATCAAAAAATGAAACAAGTAAAATATGCGTCAGACAAAACACGGAAAACGATATGAAAAATGACACAAACATGTATTTTGGATAAAGGAAACCATTGTTTAATCCGTACGTATTCTGCGTGAAAAAACAAACAAGGACAAGCGTAAAGTTTATTGAAAATGAAAAAAAAAAAAAACATGTGAAGAGCAATTAAGCTAATTGATCTGTTGATTGGCATGATACGATTAAAGGATGTATGCAGAATGAATGAGCAGGTAATCGAAAACTGACAGGCTCACTTCCGGTTTGGACTTGTGCGAGCGTTCCCTGCATGCCAAATTGGAGATGTACGGTCGCAATTTGGCTCGCTCGTTAGCTAGAGGAGGGGTTGGGAGACTATGGGGCGGAAGATTAGCTGCGTACGAAATTACGAGCGAGCGCTTGAATTTACATTTTTCTGCACGTACGCCGAACGTGTGACCGGCCACTTGCGTCCGGGTCTGAATCAGGGCCATAATTTGACTCTCGTTGTTAGATTTGCAGGTATATTTACTAAAGGTCAATTTTTATCAATTTTGATCGATTCAAAATCGCAAAAAAAAATCGATCAACAGTGATGTTGTATTTCTGGGTCTAGATTACACACTTACTAACAGACAACTTTTGATTTGTTTTTTTAAGTATTAGTAAATTCAGCCCCAGAAACACAATGTCGTGTTGATCAAAATTGATTAAAATCGACCTTTAGTAAATATATCCCTTGATCTGGTTGTGTTTGCTGTTTAAAGTTATTTGTCTGTATTTGCCAAAGATGTTTTATGAAATTTTTTTGTATATTTTTTGTGTATTTGTCTTTTTTTTTTTTACTGTTTTGTAGAAGATAACTAAGCTCAAAAGTTGAGATTTTCAGATATGAACCATGAAAATAGAATACACTGTTCATTAGTCATGTTGACATGTTCATAATGTCAAAATGGTCATAAGGGATGTGGTCATAATCCCGGCAAGTGGGATGCCGGTGCTTAGAATACTGTCGCTGAATACCGACATCTGTCAGGATCTCGGCGTCGGCATCCCGAAGGTAAGTAGTGGGGTTGGGGTTAGGCACTAGGGGGAGGGTTAGGGTTAGGCACTAAGGGAGGAGGGTTAGGTTGAGGGAGCATGGAGGGGGATGTTAGGTTTATGCACCGGGGTGGAAGGATTAGGGGTAGGGAGAGGAGAAGGGTAACCTCCCACCTCCCCTCCAGCAGCGTAACTCTAATATTGACATTTTGAGAATGTCAACATTTCACCTTTTGATGTTTCGACAAGAATGTAGACATCATAACTGTCGACAATGTGGTGTCGACATTGTAAATTAGTCGACACCACTTTATCAACCTTTTGACTACATCCCATTCATTGTTAACATGACATTTCAATGGGCTATCTTAAAAGGTAAAGTGGTAACTAAGTATGGTAATACGAATAATTGATAATTTAAATATCTCAGATTGGTGTGACATCACAGGGCCTCTTCATGTGAACCCAGAAAATGCATTTTTACAAAGGAAGTATATCAATATGTCATTCACACTGGGCCTGATTTTGATTCTGACGCATCTGCAGCCAATTTTCTGTCTGGCCATAGCAGCCTGCTTACTAGTTTATTGTAAAGCGATAATCTGCAAGAGCAGGAGATATCTGCAATAGCGCTTGTGATAAAAGCACTGGTGTAACTACCGCAGGAGCAGGGGGTGCGGCTGCTATGGAGCCACGGCCATCTCTGTGCACAGCTCTCCCCCTGTACTTAAGGTGCAAGGCCAGCTGTGGTCGCGTCCTCCTTCAGAAGCAGTGTGCTGCACTGCACAAGGCAGGCACATCTACCCTCCCTGCCGGCTGCGCCGCCATCTCTCCTCACTGACTGATACTGGGAGGAGGCATGGCCGTGATCCGGGGATTTCCCAGAAGGCTCAGCATGGCTCTTCCCAGTATCAATCAGTGAGGAGAGATGGAGCCGACAGGTAGAGGAGATGTGCCTGCCCTGTGCATCACACTGCTGAAGGAGGACACGGAGCAGACGGAAGTCGCGGAGGGGGAGGTGGGAATGTGAGGTGGTGCAGGGGGGGAGGCGAGGGGCTTAGGGGGCCCATGAAAATTTTGCTATGAGGCCTCCCTAGGTCTAGTTACGCCCCTGGATAAAGGCTCAATAAATAACCTTCTAACTTATTCTAGTGATAATCCTGAGGACAGTGTGTTTCCATATGACTATCAGGGCATTTTGTTTTGATAAATAGGCCCCAAATCAGCGGTTTCTTCAAGCGTATGTTTGAGGCCTTTGAGTGCTGCCAGTGTAATGACAAGTATGAGCTTACCTAAAGTAGCAGGAACACTTATCTGCTCTCTGAAAAGTACTATATGTATGTGGGGATGTAGTTGTAACCGTGGTTAAGGTTTAAAGATCATTCTGTATTAATAAATATATATGAGGTAAAATACATATAAATGTATATAAATGTCATATGTTTACACGTGAAGGGATGCGAATGGTTGAAGTTTGTAACAGTATGATATACTATTGATAAATGTACAGGAACTGCTATACAATATATGTAAAATGCACAAGGTGATATGTAAAAATCTTTGTAATTTATGATGCAAGCTGTTTAATAGGAAAAATATGCCCTCAGAGTGTAATATTCATTTACACTAATGTAGGGGGCAGTAGGATGGTGACAAGCATAGAAGGGTCTAGAAGGTAGGGTGCGAGCTCTAGGCGGGAAGAGAGAGGCTCATGATGGGTCACATGCCTATATAGCCAGGGTATATAAGAGTGGCCGGCAGCTGTTGCTGGACAGTCTGCAAATCCCTCCCTCAAGGGCACACCCCCCTGTGTCCCTAGCGGCAGAGCGGTGATAGGCTGCCGGACGCAGGGGGGGTGGAGTCAGAGAGGGGGCAAAAGAAGCTGGAAGAGGAGGACAGTGGTAGGAATGGACATCGGAAGCCCACCATCATATGATGGCAGTGCTTCCACCATTTATGATAACTAACATCACATCAAAAGAATTCAATGATAAAAACTATTCATATGAATAGTAAAGGGGCGGGGTTGGGGGAGGAGCTCGGGCACAAAGCAACAAAAAAAAACTCAGCTGATCCAGGCAGGCAGGCAGGCAGAGCTGACTGAGGACGAGCAGGAGAATGAGAAACACTGTCACTGCCATGCTGCTGCTTCTGCTGTGGGCACTTAAAGCAACAAAAAACTGAAGTCTAAAAACATGTAGTAAATATAAAACACAAGGAAAACAAATCTCAGCATCAGCAGAGATATCACTCTCCATCTCTGCAGGTGTAAACGTTGTTAGCTGTCCTGTCACCCAGTCTGTGTGTGTCTGTGAGTGACTGTTGCTGTAGGGCCAGGGCTGCACACTGATTGGCTCTCACTGTCTCAGAGAACCAATTAGAGCTACCAGAGAGGGGGGAGGGCCTGAGGGCCAGGTCTGAGGCAGTGAGAGACAGCCTCCAACGATCCCAGCCGTATGAACCATGAAGATTATCAAAGGCAGAGACACAGCACACAGCAGCTAGGAGAGGCATAGCTTTTAGGAATTAAAGAAAAGAAGCCACCATCGGAACACCATCGAATGATTACGATTCAATGGCAGCAAACATTGGAATGCTACCATTGAATGGTAAAAACACTAACATCGGAAGAAAAATATCGATGGTCGGCAAATATTGACCATCGATGTCCATTCCTAGGCAGCAGTGCACACCCTGCCTGGAGGCAGCTGATTGAAGCAGATGTTGGTCCGTGCAGATGCACGGAGTGGTCCGGGCCAGTGACACCCTGCTGGAGATGGGGTGATTGGTGGCTGCAGTGGCAGAAGTGCCTGGCAGTGGCAGTCTGTCTCAGTGTGGAGCGGGCTGTCAGTGTAGGATCCGGGTAAGCAGACGGGGAAGTGGAAAGGAGGCTGTGCCACGGCTGGACATTAACGTGATGGGGTGGAGCCAGAGAGGGAGCATGTCGTATCAGGAGTAGCTAGTATGGGTCCGTGAGCAGCACCTTGGTTAGTGGCTCCTGTGTTGTGGTCATCAGTGACAAGAGTGGCTGGCAGCAGTGATCAAGGCCATTCACAGACAGCTGAGATGCCCGACATATTAAGGAGGTGGGGCAGCAATCAGAAGGGGCTTGGAGTAGTCAGCTGATGTGGGCAAACCTCCTGTGGAGTCACAGTCCAGCAGTTATAATATTCTAGTAATGCCCTGTTAGATGAAGCATACAGAAGGTAGTCAGCACTGTCCCCAGCTGTCAGTGAGTGCTCTGCATGCACCCCACATCTACAGCACTGCGACTGACCCACTGGTATGTAGGGCTAACACAAACAGTGTCTAGTGGCCGGGTGAGAGGAGGAGATAAGGCACACCAGATGCTCTCTTCCATTGCCAGAAAGAGACAGATCATTGCAAGGGTTGCAATGGGTTGTCTAGGTAACTTATTATAATTATTATTATTATTATTATTTATCTATATGGCACCACAAGTGTTCCGCAGCACCTTACAAGGTACATAACCAAAAAGTGACTTACAGTAAAATACAATACAAAGAAGGACAAGGACATGGATAATATACATTGATACATAGGTGGCCATAACACCCAATTAAGCAACAAAGCATAGGCACCAAGTGTTAGGTGTCCTAGTGGTGGGTAAGAAGTAGATGAAAATAAAGTAAGGCGAAGCACAAGAGGGTAGAGGGCCCTGCTGGCAAGAGCTTACATTCTCAAGGGGAGGGGCAGACAGACGGGCATGATACAGATGGGGAAGACAGGGAGGAGGTAGCATGTAGTAGCAAGTTAGGATGGGAGCTGGAAGGCTTTGATGAAGTAGTGGGTCTTGAGAGCCCGTTTGAAGGATTGTAGAGAGGTGGAGAGTCTGATGGGGAGAGGTAGAGAGTTCCAAAGGTGGGGAGCAGCACGGGCAAAGTCTTGGAGGCGGGAGTGGGAGGAAGTAATCAGTTGGCATGAGAGGCGGTGTGCATTTGTTGAACAAAGAGGGCGGACAGGAGAGTGAAGGGCGATGGGGTCAGAGATATAAATGGGAGAGGAGTGTGTGAGGGCTTTGTAATCGAGTGTGAGAACCTTGAATTGGGTTCTGAAGGGGAAAGGGAGCCAATGGAGGGCTTGTAAGAGAGGGGGGGGCAGATGTAGAGCATTTGGAGAGAAAGACGAGTCGATCGGCAGCATTGAGGACAGACTGGAGTGGAGAGAGATGGGAGTTGGGGAGGCCAGATAGGAGGAGGTTACAGTAATCCAATCTGGAGATGACCAGTGAGTGTATTATGGTCTTAGTAACATCCTGGGTGAGAAAGGGCCTGATCCTGGAATATTTTTTAAGATGGAAATGACAGGACTGTGTGAGGTTCTGCATATGTGGTTTGAAGGAGAGGGAGGAATCCAGGATAACTCCAAGACAGCGCACTTTGGGGCTAGAGGACAGTTGTGCCATCAATTGATAAAGAAATAGTAGGAGGTGAGGTTATGTGGGAGGGTGGGAAGATGATCATCTCAGTCTTAGACATATTAAGTTTAAGAAATCGCTGGGACATCCAGGAAGAGATAGCAGAAAGACAGTTGGAGATACGAGTGAGGAGAGAGGGAGAGATGTCAGGGGAGGAAAGGTAGATCTGAGTGTCATCAGCATAGAGATGATAATGGAGGTCAAAAGAGCTGATGAGTTCACCTAGAGAGGATGTATAGAGGGAGAAAAGGAGTGGTCCAAGAACAGAACCTTGGGGAACACCTACTGTGAGAGGATGTGGGGGGGAAGATAAGCCATGAGAGAAGATAGAGAAGGATCCATCAGAGAGGTAGGAAGTTATCCAGGAGAGGGCAGTGTCATGTAGACCAAGGGAGTGAAGGATTTGCAGCAGGAGAGGGTGGTCTACAGTGTCAAAAGCAGCAGAAAGGTCAAGGAGAATGAGTAGAGAGTAGTAGCCTTTGGATTTGGTAGCAAGGAGGTCATTGCTGACTTTAGTGAGGGCAGTTTCTGTGGAGTGGAGAGAACGGAAGCCAGACTGAAATGGGTCAAGGAGGGAGTGGGAGGAAAGAAAGGTGGTAAGGCGGTTGTAAACAATACGCTCAAGGAGTTTGGATGCAAAAGGGAGGAGAGAGATGGGTCGGTAGTTGGCGAGAGTGTTAGGATCAAGAGTTGGTTTTTTAAGAATGGGGGAGACAAGGGCATGTTTGAATGCAGAAGGGACAGTGCCAGATGAGAGGGAGAGTTTGAGGAGGTGGGCAAGATGGGAACAGGCTCAGGGAGAGAGGTAGCAGAGGAGACGTGAAGAGATAGGGTGGAAGGGGGGGAGGACTGGATAAGGGCCATGACTTCCTCTCCAGATACAGGGGAGAAGGATGTTAGTGTTGGTAAAATGGAAGGGGAGGAATGACCCGGGAAAGGAGGAGGTGTAGTGCTGGGGGACTGGTGGGATATGATATCCTGACGTATGGAGTCAATTTTAGATGTGAAGTAGGAAGCAAAGTCAAGGGTATAGAGCAAGGAGGGAAGGTGAGGAGGGGGTGGGCAGAGGAAGGAGTTCAGGGTGGTGAAGAGACACTGTGGATTTGAGGACTGGGAGGAGATGAGGTGCTTGAAGTATGACTGTTTAGAGAGGGAAAGGGCAGCACTGTAGGATGAGAGCATAAATTTGAAATGGAGAAAATCTGCCTTAGAGGGTGACCTTCTCCACTGTCGTTCGGCAGTTTGTGAACACTTTTGCAGATATCTGGTGCATTTGGAATGCCAGGGTTGAAGTGTGGATCTGCGAGGGTGAGTAGTGATAGCCGGAGTCAAGAGCAGAAGTAAGGGAGGTGTTGTATAGGGAAGCAGCTTGTTCAGAGCAGGAGAGAGCAAAGGAGAGAGAAGCGAGTCAAGAAGGGAAGAAAAGGATACGGTGTCGATAGCCTCAATGTTACGCCTAATTATACTGGCCTTAGGAGGTAGAGGGGGGGAAGGAGAGAGGGATAAGTTAAAAGAGAGAAGGTGATGGTCAGAGAGGGGGAATGGGGAATTGGAGTAATCAGAAATATCACAACGGTGAGTAAAGACCAGATCAAGCGAATGCCCACTCACATGAGAGGGTGAGGAGGTCCATTGGGAGAGACCAAATGAGGATGTGAGGGTAAGGAGTTTGGAAGCAGAGAATTCAGTGGGGACATCAATTGGAATATTGAAGTCACCTAAGATAATGGAGGTCTGAGGAGAGAAAGTGAGGGAGCCAGGAAGCAAAGTTGTCAAGGAATTTGGAGGGAGGGCCAGGGGGACGGTAAACGATAGCTACTCGCAGGTGTACTGGTTGGAAAAGACGTATAGCATGAACCTCAAATGTAGAGAATGTAAGGGATGGTTCAGGGGGTATAAGTTGGTAGGTGTAACCAGAGAATAGAAGTATGCCAACACCACTACCATGGCGACCCCCAGGCCGAGGGGTGTGAGAGAAGGTGAGGCCCCCAGAGGAGAGAGCTGCAGCAGAAGTGGTGTCAGAAGGTGAAATCCAGGTTTCAGTAATGGCTAGGAGATGCAAGTTGTTGGAGATGAAAAGGTCATGGGTGGGAACCAGTTTATTACAGACCAATCTGGCATTCCAGAGGGCACAGGAAAAAGGGACAGTGTTTGTGGGAGAGATGTGAATGAGATTTTCAGGATTACTGTAACGAGTATGTGAGATTGATTTTGGGGACCGAGATGAATAGAGTGGAGAGATTGTGCGTCACCAATGCTGGGAACGGAACCTTTAGGTGGTGAGTAGGGAGGGGGCTTAATGAGATGTGTATGGAGGTGGAATGAGGTGGCATGGAGAGGAGGGTTGGAGGAGGAATTAGCAGTGGGGTAGTAGGACCATGGTGGGCTAGAAGAGAATGCAAGTGTAGTAGTAGGAGAGGATAGGGAGGAAGGCAGACAGAGGAGGGGAGATAAGGGAAGGAGAAGGTGAAGGAGGCAAGGGGAAAAGGATAAAGGTGGAAGAAGGGGGCAGAGCACAGGATTAGGTAGACACTGAGTGAGGGAGGAAGTGGAAGAAGAATGGTCATGGTGTGGCAGAGGTGGTTAGGGGGAGGAAAACTGGAAACAGGAATAAAAAATGAGTGTGAGTGACAGTGCAGGAGATTTGCAGAAAGTCACGTGAGAATACAGTGGATAAAAGGTGTCGGCACAATAGCAAAAGGTTATTATAGAGGGGAGTAAAAGTGGAGCTTTAATAACTTATACCCCTTTCACACCCGGGTTATTGCACGTGAATGCGCAGCAACCTGGGCTACTGTGCAGTGTGAAAGGGCCAGGTTGGAATAAGCTGGGTCGAGTGACCTGGCATTTCATCCCTGGTAACAAGCTCGTGATGCAGTGTGAACAGGTAACCTGGGTCGATGCGACCCGGATCCCGTTTACACAGGAAGAGCTGGCACTTAAGGATCTCAGCAAGTGATGGCGGTGACATCATCGACCTGGCAAGACTGGCGGCTTGCAGGTCTGAAAGGGGTCTCAGCCGGGTTGCACTCGGGATGGACATGTGAACAAAATCCTGGGTGTGACCTTACATTATGATGTGAAAGGTATTAGACTGTCAGCTGCACCGCATTGTAGAAGGAGATCCTGAATTAACAGCCAGGGTCAGTTAAGTCACCAGGTTGAGACAGCTGAAGTTTTTTATTGTATAGTGGGACATTGATAAGAGGGGAATGGCATTTTAAGCAGCTATCAGTTGTTATAACCTGTGAAGAACTTGCATTGCAGCAAAGCATAGAGAGGAGTCAGGGGAGGAATAAATACTTAGCCACATTGGGAAGACTAAATTAAAAGATCAGTTTAGCTCATCTAATTTAGAGCAACAAATGTGTGCTGTCTGGGGCTATATTCATTCTAGAGAAGCCTATCATCATAGTATACAGTATATACTAAAAAAGGTTTAATGCAACTACTAATACAATATATAAGTCATCACAAAGAAGAAGGCTTCTACATAATTGCTATCTTTGGAAACAAATGTATCTAAGTTCATTCAGCATGCTGATTGGAAATAGACATTAAATAACTATTTGCAGGTGCTGCCAGTCAGTAGCGGGCTGTGAGCTAGAACTTGTTATGGCTGTTACAGAATATTAAATCTTCTATACTGCAAAGGAATAAATAGAAACTATTCTGAATGAAAAGACTAAACACCATTTATTTAATTGATACTCTTGGAATCCCGCTAATTCTATATAACATCCACAGTAAAAGTTATCAACTGTATAATTTCATTTATAGCGACAGTGTAAAGAACTGTGAATCTTTGGAAGTGTGTCAGGTTTATGAAATATCTATACAGATGCGTCCTGTTACATCGATGCTGATCGCGCTACAAATGTGCACACGCATAGCGCCATGCGATTACCTGCAGCCACATACGATATGGCGCTTAATATGCAATCCTATGGGGCGGCGGGTGCGAACTCAGCGCGAGTAACGATTCGAGGGCGCCCGACTCATGGCATGCGTGGGGCAATTTACCACACAAGCGCCAAAGATGTAACTGGGCATATTTGTATAGAAATATTAGTTAAATCTCTTGACAAAACCTGTGATACTTTGCTTTTTAGTGTCTGTCACATATTGGGATTTGAAAGTGTATTACGTATTAGGTCTACATATGAGGGGGGGCAGAGGGTACATTAGCTGTGCTATGACTACATGTAATCTGATGGTGCTATAAATTCTGCCTGATGGTGTTACTGTGCTGTATGTCTAAGTATGAGGATGGATGTGCTGTACAATAACCTTTTCTGATACTCTCTACTTTACTTCATCCTCGGTGTCATTCCGAAAGCTTACATTGATTTCTGTGCTAAAATGATAACATTTTTCAATAAGAAATAAAAACACCTTTTCCTGTCTATCACAGAGAAAGAAATGTGGTCAGAGAAGTAATCTGCATTACTCTATAACATGACAGCTATAGAAAGGGTATGTGCCGTGGATCAATAGAGTAATCTGTAATTCAGCCAATCACACAAAGAGCTTTAGAAACAATCAATGTCTTATCATTCACAGGTAAAAAATATGTCTGACTAAAAGTCTTAGTTCCAGAGTGAAACCTCACTTTAGGCAGCCTGGGAATAGGCTTATAGGGACATTATACAAGGCTACAGGCACGTCTTAGTGATTCGCCTTGGTACTAGTTCTATTCTCTATATCTTCAGACCTTCACGTACAATATATATATATATATATATATATATCCTATTTATAAAAACAGTTTATTTTCTCTTTCTTCTGTGCGTTTCACCAAAACCTATTAGCCTATTTTTTTTATTTTATTCTCCATGAATGGAATTAGATTGCTGAAGTCATGCAGGTGCTCTAGGGGCCTGTTTCAGAGGTCAATGCAATTCGAACGCAATCCTGATATACACGTACATGAGCAATTATTTATTTTGCAACTCGGCATCTACGAAAAGTCCTGAAAACGCCTACAAAGTATGCGTTACACAGAGCGTACATACAAAGATGCTAAAGAAGTCAGTGTCGTGGGCGTGTTATGCGAGACGCACATCTGCAACCACAGAGGCCACGTTTAGGTGGAGTAACTGCACGTGCCACAGGGCTGGTGCAAGTGTCAATGTAGCGCGCCAATGGCGGAGTGTCCCTAATCACTGGTGGTGTTACAGTATGCAGAATGTGGGCATCTCAGTGCTTGCTCATTCAGACGGTAGGCTACTACACCAGAGGTAGGCTGATACTACCATTTGTATATTGTCACAGCAGCTTCCACCTCTAAATTAGAGATGTGCGGTTCGGTTCTCCAGAAAACCGAATCCACCCAAATTTTGTGAATCCGGACAGATCAGAGTCGCTGTTTTGACCCTCTGAGGAGATCCAGACAAATCCGCGTCACAGTTCTGATCTTCTGGTGGTTCGGAATTTGGATCTTAAATCCAAATTTTGGGTTTTGAATTGCAAAAATTACATGATTTTAGCTGTTTTTTAAAACTTTTTAATCAATTCTTTTTAAAAAAAAAAAAAATCCCAGTCCAAAACCAAAGCCAAGAACAAAACACTTAAGGGTGGTTTTGCAAAACCAAAACCAAAACATGAAAATGAATCCAGAATCAAAACCACATCTCTACTCCGAATCATGCCCAAGATAACAATTTATCAACCGACTTCTCAAACACTAATTCATGGGTTCTCCGGTTTGAAAGTGTGGGGCATTTACTTCCATCTCATTCATTTTCTTATTATACCTATATTTTTTTTTACTAAGATCCTTCATGTTGGTAGATTTTCACAAAGTACACTGATATGTGTAACAATACTTAACAAGAACAGCACCGATTTGTCTATAAGTTGTCACCTTGCACCACTTTTTACAGCTGGGTGTTGTTGGTAATCTGCACAGATGCTTTTACACCAACCAAATGCTATTTATATTATAAGAGTATTAACAGGTACAAAAACATTACTTTAATAAAAAAAAGTGTAGAACTTCCCAGTCACTAAAAATAGGAGGAAAATAGGAAGAATGATTTGGGTGTGTGGTATAACTCGCGTTGACATTCATCAGGTTGTCGTAAGAATGTTAACATGGTTTATCTGTCAACATGCAGCATGTCAGCATTGTTGAACTATTGACAGTGACCATGTTGACATGGATTATATGTCAACATGATGAAATGTCGAGAAACTGTCCCTGGTGACACGATGGAATATGTACAGTATGTACTGTATAAATAGCTGGCAATCATTAACTGGTAATAAATAATGAATTATATATAAATCCAAAGGGTCCGGCACTCAGACAAAAAAAGCCAAATAACTTGCCCATGGTGCCTTCTCAGAGATATCTCCTTCCATGTAGCACAGCAATATAAGACGGCACTCGGAGATTGTACACTATCCAGTGGAAGGCCCAGAACAAACTCCCTGGGTCAAAGTTCTGCCCAGCGTACACCAATGGGACATCCGACCGGGACCCTTACCGCCCTAAAACCAGGCCAGGATCCAACTGGACCACCTCGCGTTGGTTTCATCCCAATCGGTGCAGGGGTGCTCGAATGCATAACTGGACAGACAGACAAACAGATCCAAAATCAAAACACGACAATGAATTAGAACTAAGACCAAAACCAAAACATGGGGGTTGGCGCACATCTTTAGCGCAGACACAGCACCATTGGGTTTGCACGTAAACTATTGGGTTTGTGTAACACATCCGAATCAGGCCTCCTCTACACACCTCTTATCTTGCAGGTAATTTTACAGCTATCCTTTGCCGGTAAAAATGATGAACTAAAAAAATTACTGAAAAAAATTCCCATCCCGCCAGATCCAGAAATCTTATGCGTTATGCACCAGCATCGCTCCACTTTATCCATCATTGTTAAAAAATAAGAACTAGACCATTGTACTTTGACCTTCTCTGTTTTTGCACAAACCTCTAATCATATATTTGACAAACTAATGTTTTGTGTGCTCCTTCCACATTTGAGAGAGAGTGACAGAGAGAGAGAAAGAAACAGAGAGACCATTGTAACAGAACAGTGATCGTCGGGAAGAAAGAAAATTAAAAGCAGCTCCTGAAAGGTTTGAAAATTGTTTAAAAGGTTTTTTTTTGCAGAAAGTCACCTTGTACCTTCATATCATAATTGCAAATGATATGCGAATGTTCTTTTCATGCTGTGGGACAATTTATTTTTAGCCAAGCTAAAAAAGTAAACTGGTAAGACCGTTAAATATATATATTTTTTTAAATTAAAATAAATAAATATTTATTTAATACAATTTTTCTTAAATCTGCTTAAATTTAACTCCAAACAGCCTGACCCCCGTGTTTTGGTTTTGGATCTGGATTCATCTTTGTTTTGGTTTTGCAAAACCACCCTCAAGTGTTTTGGTTTTGGATCTGTTTTTTTTTTTAAATTGATTAGTTTTTAAAAACAGCTATAATCATGTCCGTTTTGCAATCCAAAACCCCAAGTTCTGATTTAAAATCTGAATCTTGAACTGCAGGAAGATAAGAATTGTGGCTCGGATCTTTCCAGATTGACGAAATTCGGGTGGATTCAGATTACTGGAGAAGCAAACCCCACATCTCTACTGGCAACATTCTTGATTTTCTACAGTCAAAGGTCATGTGGCTTACTAAGGAAAGTGGTGGCGGTGGGAGGGTATCAAGTGACAATGGTATAGGGGCCTATTCATCAAAACATAATTATCACTTGTGATAATTATGGTTTGAACTCGCTGCGAGTTCAAACACAGTTTAGGAGGCATTCATCATCATTCATCATGCCTCCTGTCCTAACCTATCACTTCCGAATAACTGGCGTTTCTACGAAGCAGTTTATTGTAAATGAGAAACTTATCACTTGCATGTGCACCCCCCATCCTTGTATAGCTGTCTCCGCGGCCGTCAGTGACCGATGCGCCCCCTCCCACAGATGTCCGATGTAACCCCCTCTCCACCACGGCCCCCCCATGGGTGTCCGATACGGCACCCCCTCCACCACCCCCTCCGTGGGTGTCCGATCACCAGTCCCCCTCCGTGCGGGTGTCCGATTTGGCCACATCTTCTCCCTCCCTGGCTCACCTGTGTTCGGTCAGTGAGTCCGAGTTACATGTCTGCAGTGCCCTGGAGCTCTCAGCTTCGGGGCTCTGCAGTGCAGACACAGCAGGGAGGGATCTGGATATATCCCTCTCCTGTGGCTGCCTTATAAATCTTTACAGGCTGCCGTGTAAACAGCAGCCTGTGAAGGTTATCGGGGGCTGAAAGCCATCTGAAAGTGGCGTTCAGTAACACCATCAAGTTCTGAAAAAAAAAGCTTTTTTGGAAATTGAGGAATAACTCTGACACTTATTTTTTACAAAAGTATGTGAAAATGTTAATTTTCACATGCTTTTGTGAAAAATAAGAGATGATTAAAATGCCCAATAGTGTTGTTTTACTGTAGCGTGACGCAAATTGTCAACATTTTCCAATTGTGTTTGCTGTGAAGTATGGTAGCATGCTATCACAGATGGCAGAAAATGTTCCGTATATGGATTCGGTAGAACTTGTGGACATTCATAATCTAGACTCCACAATGTCAACAGAGTATGTCAACTTCTTCATTATGTTGACATGCACATTGTCTCCTTGGAACATGTAGACATTGCCATAAGATCAACCTTTTGAAATGTAGACAAGTTGCCCTAATGCTAAGATTTGTAATGTAGACATTTTGACTATACAGACGTGTCATATGTTAAAATTGTTGTGATTGAAGACATTCAGGAAACCAGTGAACTGATAGAAACACTGAAGATAGAAATACGGCCTCTGGAACATGAAACGGTTGTCACAGGGAAAGACTACGTGCAGTCATACAGCGATGTTGAACAGCAACTTCCTGTTGCAGGAGTCGGACCTAAATACCCCTAGGCAACTGGTCATTGGATCATGGATCAGCTGGAAGACTAGCAGGGCTGCCATTGGAGGAGACTGATCATGTGAGATGAACCAACATGGCTGTGCCCATGCCTGCTAACACAAGAGTCAGGACGCACGCATGGAAGTCCAAACGGACCCCGGGAAAATCCTCAGCTATAACCCACCAGTACCACTGGCATCTGAAAGCCTCGGAGCCTAAAGACACCAGTTCAGCAGTGAGTAAAGGCCGATCCCAGGCCGGATCCTGACATTATGAAGTTGACTTAAAAACAATAGTAGACTGCTGCTTGAAATAACATTTCTATATTTGCCAACTAGCATACTCCTATCCCGGGCCGTCCATAAAATGTTGGTCTAACATCCTATTCCCTTTTTTTTTATTGGCCTCCAGTTTGTTCCAGGAGACGTCAACTAATGCAACTGCAAACTTACAGTCTGCAAAGAGCAAATGAAGGGCACTACTGATTATGAAACCTCTTCAATCAGAATGAAAACTGGAGACATTACACACATATTGCTTGGAATAGAGTCTCACCCTGTAAATTTATTCTGATCCCCGATCCCTACTATCTTCAAGGATTATTAGCTAAAGTTGTTTGTTTCTTGTAGAGGTAAAAGGGGTCTAAAGCCACTGTGAATACCCCTAAATCTGCAACATAGAATCTAATGTTTCCTTGATGGACCTAATATGAGACACATTTTTGTGCCTAATGCACATTCAACAATGAGCGCACCGATACACCCAATTTTTCCTATCAGAAGAAGTAATATTCTGCACTCATACATACTTCTCCATTATTTGCCTTCAGAATTATATATTTTTTCAGTTGTGTATTATCCTTTACTCATATTATACACCAATCAGCCATAACCTTTAAACCACCTACCTAATATTGTGTAGGTCCCCTTCGTCAGATAAAACAGCTATGATCCATTGAGGCATGGATCCCACAAGATCTGTGAAGATGTCTGTCACCAAGATGTTAGCAGCAGATCCTTTAGGTCCTGTAAGTTGCGAGGTGGGGACTCCATGGCACGGATTTATTTTTCCAACGCATCCCACAGATGCTCAATCAGATTTAGACCTGGGGAATTTGGAGGCCAAGTCAGCACCTACAACTCTTTGGGGCCCATTTATTAAGGATCGCATTTTGCAATGCGATCAGGGCATGCAGTACCGCCCATGATCGCATTGCAAAATGCGATCATACTGGCCGAATGTATGACCCGGCACATGCAGGGAGACGGGCTCCGAAAAGAGCCCGTCCCTGCGATGTGGCCGGAGCGCATTCCGGGCTGCTGTGCATGCGCAGTCCCGCGTACTGCACATGAGCGGCGCCCATTGCCAGCGGAGGGATCTGGAAGATCCCTCCGCCAGCTGAAATGCGGTGAGTGCCCATAGAACACAGCGGCTAACGCTATCTTCAGATTCGCATTCCGATATTGATACATTTGGCAGCATCGCATCCCCCATAGAAACCTATGGGGGAGGCGGCTGCCGGCGGCAATGAAGGGATCGCAGCAGGTATCGGAGATACCTGCTGCGGTCCCTCCTTCAAACATTCGGGGGATACTGAGTATTTGAGGTAAACCCCCGAAAACAGGTGTTTTGGGGGAATTTACCTCAAATGCACTTAGATAAATGGGCCTCTTTGTCATATGAGTTATTTACCACATATTTTTAGTAAAATCCACTCTCACAGCTAGCAGGGTCCACGGTGTGACAAGCCAAACAGGACCCCTGTAATGATCACCTTTTTAAAAGGGAGGTGGGATGTGTCAGACTCCTGGGGAGGAAAACATGGGTTTGACTTCTGTTAATCATTTTAGAGCTGAGAGGAGCTTACGGTATAAAAGACTTGTGGTCCCTGTTGGCATTCAATGCTGGTTGAGTTGGCCGATCTAATTGAGAGGTAGAATAGTGCTAGAGATCACCAAAGGAGAATTTAACTATTATTTGACCATTGTTGCCATACTAATGAATAAACTGATTACTATGTAACAGAAATATGTTATGAACATCATCTTGGAGGTGCCAGTGTCACTTGTTGTGTTACAATGCTGATTTAAAAAATCTCTGGTAGTTTAATAATGAAGACCACAAAATTTCTGATGACCTCAAATCTCTGGTGGCTTCTCTATACAGACCTCAAACACATGGTGACTTTTCAATAAAGACATACAATCTCTGGTGGTTTTATTGAAGACTACACACCCCAATCCCATGGTGGTATTATTGTACATACCCCACATTTCTTATGGCTCTATAATGCAGACCATTCTTATATCTGGTAGTGAGGGAATGCAGACCAAATGTCTCTGGGATGAATAATTACTTACCCATCATGTAGTACTATGCTGTCTCCCCAAGAACTACAGGTGAAGTTTGCCTGTGCTGGGACACTTAATAAACAGATTCCAGACCTTAAGTAAATTATGCTTTCAACTTACCTGACTATATCATCAACCTACCTCTTAGTCATGAACAGTGCAGTGGCAGCCCTGGACAGTCTGTACTCGCATACGGGGCAAATGGCACCCTAGCTCCACAGGCCCAGTTTTTACTCGTGTTTGCACTAGGATTATCACCTTTTAATTGTCAGATCCCCGAACAAGGGGTGTGACCAGGGTGATGGCCAGGGTTATTGCCAAAACCACAGTCGGATTACAAATACTTTGTTAGATTTCAGGCAATTATCTAGCCATTCTAATAAAGAGCTTCCTCTATAATATATGTCTAGGAAAGCCCTTATGTGCTTTAATATGCCTCAGAGCCTCCTCATTCTCCTTTATATGCCACACAGCCTCGTCATGCCCATATACATTTTTTCTATATGTACTCTCAATAACACCCTACATATAGTTAGTTACATTCTCCACACCTCTATCACTCCCTACATATGGTGCCGTCACACTCACCCCTCCCTCAGTCACCTGCAACATATGGCCTATTACATTACACAGTGATGGGCGAGCAGATAATATATTCCAGAAGACAGTGGGCACTAGGCAGCCATAGTAAGTTAAGGTCAGAGATATACCCCAGTACACAGTGGGCACTGGGCAGTTACTACATTACTCAGCTGAAAGTAGCCTATTACACTGCAGCACTGTGTGCACTGGGTATTCCTCTGCAGTGATGTGACATCTGACTTATCCAGTGCAGAATATGATACTGCAGCCTACTGATTAGCTACATGGCCCACCAATCACCAGCAGCCAGATGTACATGTACTTCCCCCTTACCATAAGATAGTTTTAATGACATGAATAGTGGTGTATGTGGAGGACTGCTGCTTCATTTGTAGGAACCATAAGCCTGGAGAGGAGCCTGGCATGAGGGCCGGGGTTGCAAACTGGAATAGTGCTGCCAATCAGATAAGTGGGCAGTGCAGGACACAACCTCACTTCCTCCACAAGTAATAATAGATGCATGATCCCCTCCTCCATAGTAATCTGCTTCCAGCATTCACCCACTTTAATCACAGCCAAAGCCACTGCAGCAGAAAGAGAGAATTTCCCTCTCTGACATCTCCATATGCTTACTTTCTGGAGCGCCGGGCTGTGGGTGGATATACAGTCTCAAGCCCCTCCCCATCCCAGAACATCTGCCCTCAATACCCTCGGTCACAACCACCTGCCTTTGGTCATGCCAGCGGTTAGCATAGGGAGGAGGTGGACTGGCTGGTGCAGTAGGGGTGGCAAGCCAGTAACGCACTCACAGTGATGACACTGGTGATGCCTCTTGCCCCTTGGTAAAAATTACTTCAATTGGTTTGTGCAAGGAGTATGATGACACAAATGGCGTCATAACGGTCATGCCTACTACTTTGAAATTCTATTAAATTTGGCCTCAAACTTGCTCATATTACAAGTTAACCAGGATTTTTGGGCCAGTTCAATTTGGATTTCTTGTTTGAATTTCAAATTTGCAATTCGAAGTTCAAGATCACACCTCACAATTAAAACAAAAGACATTACAATAAAATGCTGTCTGTTCAAGCTTAAATGACTATATGCAAGTAAATGGCACTCAGTCCCTTTCCAACAATAGGTACAAGTTCATAACAGGTAAACCATACTCAAATTATCCAAAATTAGTGAGGAAAACTCCCCTGAATGCTGGTTTCTGGTTCCACTGTATGCCGCTGTGCAGATAGAAACTTCTTTCAACCGTAGACTCTAATGTTTTCAACGCTAAATGAAATGTAAATACAACATAGACATTATAGCATAGTCTATATAAAAAATGTGACCTTTCATAAAAATTCCCACTTATGAGGGAACCTCAAGTGATTATACTGTATGTATCCACATAAGGATGAATGGTGCCCAGAAAGTGATAATAGTAGAAAATTAGGGATCCCTTCCCTGTTGATCATCTGCTAACTCAGTGGTTCCCAAACTTTTTTGAATCACGGCGCCCTGGAGTATCAGCAATGTTTCCACGTCACCCCTAAGCCAAAAGTTTGTTATTGAGAAATTTAGAAGAAAATTAAAGTAGTAAAGTGTAGTAAATTGTGCTTACCAGCTATGGGGTGGTGGACCGGTTTGCGCTTCTGTTTGTCAACATATTTACATTACATTGAACAAAAATAATTTGATTTGGTGCTGGACCACCAACCTGAGGCACCCCTGCAAGTGTCTTGAGGCACCCCAGGGTGCCATGGCACACAGTTTGGGAAACACTGGCTAACTATACACTTACTTGTATTTGATCACGTAGTAGTATCTCTTTCACAAATCTCCAGTAATCCTCACAGCATGCAGCAGGAATATTATATGATAAAAACATTTATTACAGCTGTACTTCATAAAACATAAGTAAGAGCGGTAGTACACATCCAGCCAAAATTATGACAATGAAACATGTGTAATACACTAGACACAATGACCCGGGCATAAGTCTAAATATTAACACATGTATAGGCTGATAGGATCTGCGCTCACCCATTTTTCCAATATATTTTTAATATATTTTGTGACCAGAACCAGAGAAGAAGCCATGCAGAGATGCGAGTCGCCAAGGCAGTGGTTATTTGTTGGCCAATCATATGCCCAGGCAGTGCCAATGTACTTGTGTAGGAATTTTGGGACATGGGTACCAGGGTGAAGATTTGTTAGCAATACTGAAGCCTGTCTTGGAAAATGTTACAGAGTTGTGATTCATGCATGGTGGGAGTCCACAAACAGGGTAGTGAGCGTGCCTAGCATTGGCATAGTCACGGTTTTGTGGCCTCAGCCCCCTGGGTTGGTACATTTTAGATTATGTAAAACAATATATGGAAGAAAGCATGTTTAATATATGGTTAGTGGTTTCTGATGACCAGCCAGTAGTGGATAAGGAGCAGAAGGGAAAAGAAAATCATGACTGGGAGGTTGCAGAAGCAAATATACTTGGAAACTGCCTGCAAGCTCTCAGTGTGTTAGTGTATGTGATTGCTGAGCGTAATTCAAAGAAGTGTGCAGGGATTATTTGCGTAAGTGGACCTGATTGGTGTTGGGGGGAGCATAAGGCTAATGGGGTTACCATATGGTGACCCTATGAACAGCAATTTAGTTGCAGAATTGCTGCACATCCAGAATTCCCATGAGCTGTTAAGCCTACAGATGTGTGGTAGAGATATTTGTTGTCACAGAGGTAATCATTATTTCTAGCAACAGCCAGTTCATACTGACCTTTCAAGTAGCAGATGCACAGAGGTCTGTAAGTGTAAGGTTCTATAGTTCCTGCAAATTTAGACAAGATTACTGCTTCCGCTGCACTCATTTTATTATCAACTATATATGGTGACTTGGTGGCTCGGCTCACAGGTACTTTATTGTGCAAAGGGCAAACACCTTCAACTTGACCAAGGGGCTAATTCAGCATTGCACGCAAGTGCAATTCTGAATGCAAATTCTCATTTATCGAGAATCTGTGCATGACCGATTCTGCAAATGTGCAGAGCGGGTCCTGCATGGTTGCATGCAGCCCATGACATGATTGACAGGCAGAGACATTTAAGGGGCGGGGTTGGCTGGCGTTCCCGGAAATGGGGACATGTCCACCCGCTTTTCCAGGAAAGGCAAGGCCACTGTGTCCATGGACGCAGATTCCTGGCCTCGCAAGCAGGCCAGTCCGAGTAAGCTGAGGCTTACTCAGCTGGCTGGTGGCCCTGCACCACCCACCATCGCGAGCGATGGGCACGATGGTTATTCCAGCCTGTGACTTCGGACATATTTTATTAGCATTTGGAACCAAATGTTGTTTTTTAATTTTTTTTTTTTTTTTAGTACTATAAACCAATTTTATCTTTTTTACAAAAAGAAAATAAAAAATGTTGCTTATTAAATTTGGATTCTGAAATGTTTTTTTCCCCCATATGGCATTTTCTAATTGATTTGAAAAGAAATATTACATTTTCTTAACATTTCTGTTGTTGCATTTAATGCATTGTCTTGCCTATTTTTATGTTGTTCCCCAATTTTTTATTTATTCCCCCAAGTCCCTTTATTTGATTCCCCAAAGTACTTTCCCTCCCAGCTTTCCCACCAGGTAAGGGGAACAAATCATCCCACTCAACGCTCCCCTCATTAGTGCATTAGCGGCTTCTCTATGCAGCCATTTTTTTTCAAGGGCTCTTTTGTTCATCTAAATACTTTAGCCCTGGGCAAAAAAAGGTGACGGCGTTAGACAATACAGAACTTGCAGCTTTTTACTGGTTCTCCCATTTACTCCCATCTCTGCGACCATTTTAAAATGGTGATTTTTTTCCCAGTGCTGTACTACAGATAATGAGGTGCCTATGCAGTTTAGGAGGAGGTCAGTGAAAAGATAACCCGGAATGCTATTTTCATCAAATTCTTGAAACAAAAAATAACTGTCTTTGTAAGTGTAATGTACATTTTAACAGAAAACAGATACAAAAAAAATAAAAGGAAAAAGAAGACGCCATTTTCAAATAAGAAGAATCTACAAAGGCTTTTAAAATGACAAGCGGGTAATATATGTTGACCTAAAGTATATGAATTCTGCAATTTCTTGCTATTTTGACAGCCAAGGAAACTGGAGAAAGTGTAATATGCTCTTATTTACGTTCATCTTATTTTTTTAAGCTTAGTTTGCCGTTAATTGGCATCTCCTCCATTTTACAATTTTCCGGTGTACAAGAAGCATTAATGTTAAGATCAACAGGATTTTTCTGCTTCATAAATCAAAACAGATTTTTTTTTTTTCGTGGGTTTTCTACCTCAGAATCTTTGATGAATGACCCGAACGGTATAGCGGCTGAATCAAAATGAATGTCTAATTGAGTCTATTAGTTGCAGAGACATACGACAAAGTCTATGTACATTGCGTTTGATCAGATTGTCAGTATTAGAGACTGTAAAATATCTAACTATATACTTAGTGCCTTTGCTTCCCTCACAGATTCCAGACATGTTGTGTAAAGCATGAAAAGCATTTCTCGCTCACTTTATACTGGCCCAGAATGTAGCTTTTTATTAGAATTTTTGTGAAGTGCTTGCTTCAGGGAGCTTAGGAATTTTAACAAGTTTAGCTGTGATGGATCCACCCCAAGGGAACAAGCTGCATTAGGAAACCAAACATGCTGAAGATTTATCCTTTGATTTGGATTTAAGTTGAAATGTGCAATCCATTCATTCACTGGGTACTTGCGGTAGCTGGTTGGAGTTACGAGCTTTAGAAATACTGCAATTAGCCATTTTATGCACCATAAATGAATATATTGGTTTAAAAAGAGCTATATCATCCTGCCCTTACACAACGTTGGTTCTGATTCTGAGTTGGGCACATCGGGTCCATGTGTGCATCATTTGCCACAATTGTGTTTGCCACTTTATGCTAATATTAGTAGACGAGTGTACAAGTGTGCATTCCAATATGCAAAGAGCAGACTCCAAGCAATGCTTAATCCTACAACTCTGTACACTCACATCTTTGGACACATGCTCTGTGAGACTTTTTAGCGACTTAGGTCAGAGGATGTATTTACTATCACAGCTGTTAACATGATAGAGTGCTGAGGTGACCGCTGAGGAGAGCTGGTTGTGATGTTGAAGGGACATCCAGCGGCTGCTGTGTGTAATAGCCGCTTTATAAGACAGGCTTCTGTCATACCCAGTAGATGGCTGTTAGCACTTTCATTAGTGGGATCAGAGTGGTAACAGTTCTCTTACACTGATTGGTGAATGGCTCTCACTTATTACCAGGGCTATTTTTCTGGAAAAATAGGTTCAGGAACTGTGGGTGGAGCTACTGGGGGTGGAGCTATAGAAAAACAATTATATATTTATATATATATATATATATTATATATACTTAAATATATATATATATATATATATATATATATATATATATATACTGTATATATACATACACACATAGTATTTAGAAAAGAAGGCACTCAAAAGGGACTTTATAATGAAACTTATCTTATGGAAAATACATTTTGGCCCAGGATATTACATCATAGTTATTGAGAGGTTCAGGAACTGGGGGCCTGATTCAGACCCGCTCGCTAGAAAGACATTAGCACGCCCACTATGTCTTGCAAGTGCGAACGCGGTATGTATTTAGACACCCATCAGCCTGACACAAAACGCCCACTTTCCCTTCGTAATAGACATCATCTCCTGGAGTGTATTAAACAATCGGTAACATCGAGTAACATCGGACCCATACGCAGCACTTATGGCTGGCCATACCCTACCGCAAGCACTGCGAGTGCTGCTATGTGTAATTCAGCCATGTGACGTGTACGCTGACGATGCGTCGTAACTATGTACGCCCCTGAAATGGCATTAAGACACACCACCACACCTCTGTTACCATCAACAACCCCCTGGCACCACCCACAAATGGCTCGTCCTGTCACTCATGCTAGCGATGGGTCTGTATACAGGGTGCGATCACTTCCCGATCGCATGGACTGGTTTGCGCATACGCACTGCATCTTGTACGCATGCGCAGATTGTAAACATCAGCAGGCTACATGCGAACGCATCCTAGCGAACGGGTCTGAATCAGGCTCTGAGTTCCTGCTGAAAAATAGCGCTGCATATTACCAATCAGAGCACAGGAAGCTGACGGCCTCTACAGCACATCCAGACACAGCGAGGCACCACGGACGGGGTAAGTAACTTCATTGGTTCAGCCCCCTGATATCTGGGGCCTGATTTTTATCACTACAAATATTAGCATGAGAGGTGAATATGTATCACATTATATATATTTTATTTCTAACTGATAGTTTTATATTTAAAAAAATAAATAAATTGATTTTACACGAAAGTGGTAGCCCATGTCCGGGCCTTAAGTTCCAATGTGCATGTGGGAACGGATAGGCTCGTTCACAGAAAGGCACCAAGACCGACAGGTGAAGAAACAGAGTCTTGTTACCGTTGCCGGCCAGTATCACTAGGGAGTATAGTCCAGCTGCCTCAAAGTACTTATATTTATATATTGCAGCCATAGAACATTTTCTATCACTGCAAAAAGAAACTATAGAAAGTATATTTTCTATCTCTGCATATTGATAAACAGACGCACTAGCTAAAACTAAAATAGTATAAAAATTCAGATTCAGCTTTATTGGCCAAGTATACATTCATACATACATATACAAGGAATTCATTTTTGGTTAGCACTCTCCTGTAAAACTCATATAAAAACACAACAATACCAAACAACCATTCCACAATACCAGTCACCTACCACCCCCCCTACACTCCTCATCTATTTAACACAGTAACAGCCTATGGAAAAAAGCTGTTCAAGTGTCTAGGGGGTCTATTTACTAAGCTTTGTTAGGAGATAAAGTGAATGGAGATAAGACACCAGCCATTCACCTCCTGTCATTTTTCAAACACAGCCTGTGACATGGCAGTTAGGAGCTGATTGGCTGGTACCTTATCTCCTTTCACTTTATCTCCTAACAAAGCTTAGTAAATAGACCCCTAGAAGTTTTTACCAGTTGTGATCTATAACACCTATCAGGGGGAAGCAATTGGAACAGATGACAGCCTGGATGTGTTTGATCTGCAACAATATTACCAGCCCGCCTACTGACCCTGTTCAAGCATATTTCTTGAAGCGATAGGCGGTCAATACCAATGAGGCCTATAATTGTAGTATCATCCACAAATTTCAGGAGTATCACAGATGGCTCTCTAGAGGTGCAGTCAATTGTATAGAGAGAAAAAAAGCAGAGGCGAAAGGACACATCCTTGAGGGGCCCCTGTATCAATTGTCCGAACATTAGATGTGAACCTCCCCAATCTCCAAAAAATTGATGATCCAGTGACAAGTAGGGACTGGAAGCTCCAAACTAATAAGTTTACGATAAAGTTTTCCTGGAACAATTGTGTTGAACGCTGAGCTGAAGCCAACAAACAGGGCCCTTGCATATGCACCCGGCAACTCGAGATGTTGCAGGATGTAATGAAGCCCCAAATTGACTCCATCCTCCGCCGACCTATTTGCTCGATAAGCGAACACATAGGGTCCAAAGGGGGGCCTGCAGTATCCTTCAGATGGGTCAACACTAAGCGTTCAAATGGTTTCATGAGGCACTGGGATTATTGTAGGGCACTTAAAACAAGATGGGACTTCACACAATTCCAAAGATCTGTTAAAGATCATTGTAAAAACGTGGGCCAGCTGTTCAGCACAGATCTGCAGGCTAGCTGGCGTCACTATCCAGACCAGGTGCTTTCCTGAACTTCAGTCTTCTGAACTGTTTGGTCACCTTAAACTCCTCCACCTTCAGCACAGGTAAAACACCTGTACCACATGGAGAGGATGCAGCAGACGCTCCCAATAATTCACCACCATAATCAAAGTTAGTAAGTGACATCAAATCAGGCTTTTCAAACCTATAATAAAAAATATTAAATTCATCTGCCAATTTCTGGCTCATAACAGAGTGGGTATTACCCTCCAGGCCTTTCCACACAGACACAGGATCATTAGCTGAAAATGTAACTTTCAGCTTGTCGGCAAAACACTTTTTTGCCGCTCTAATCTCCCTAAAATAAAGGCACCATCAGTGAAGTTATTAACTTTCCAGCAGTTGGAGCAACAGGTTTAAAGTCTAAGATAAACCCAGTATGTAGATCCATATGTCCAACTTCAGTACTGCTGTTTTGCTTTTATTAGATGTCATCAGCTTTTGTTAGTAAATAACATATCTGCATAGTATTAGTTCAATTAGTAAATTGGATATTGTACAAAACTGAAAAAAATAAATAATTTTTTGGTTGGCGCAATTTTATAGGTTTTTTTTTTTTTCAGTTTATGCAACAACAAAAAAAAAATATTTCCACAGCAACACATTAGTGTTATATAAAGTATTATAACAGCCATTTACATACTTTGGCCCTCATTCAGAGCCGTACGCTCTGAGCAGAGCGCACGCTCTGAATGAGGGCCGGGCTCCATTTTCATGGAGCGTCCTCCTGGACGCTCGTATAGCTGTGGGCCACCACCCACAGGCTATACGAGCGTGCATTGTGATGGTCGCGATGGTCGAGACCATCGCGACCATCGAATTTGCGAGCCGGAGCCTGCGGTTGAGGTTTTCAACCGCAAGCTCCGGAGTGATTTTGGCTCTATCAGAGCCAAAATCACTCCCACTGACATCACTAGTGATGTCAGTGGGCCGGCTTCTGACGGGAGGCGTTCCCTTAGGAACGCCCCCATCAGGGAGGCACGCCCCCGGCACGCCCACCAAAGGGGGCGTGCTGTCAATCAACATTGACAGCACGCCCCCTTTGATCGGACACAACGAGCGAAGGACTTTCCTTCGCTCGTCGCGTCTGGCACATGCGCACGACGGAGCTCCCTCCGTCGTGCGCATGCTCAGTCCATAACATCGACCCACTTGCGAGCGGACAGCCGCTCGCGAGTGGGTCTGAATCAGGCCCTTTGTTCTCTCTCTAAGGTTAACAAACATTTTTTGAGTTCTCTCATGTGACAAATGATTCCTTGACAAATGAAACAAGATGGGACTGCATGGAGATGCATCCTCTCCATGTGGTACAGGTGTTTTACCTGTGCTGAAGGTGGAGGAGTTTAAGGTGACCAAACAGTTCAGAAGACTGAAGTTCAGGAAAGCACCTGGTCTGGATAGTGACGCCAGCTAGCCTGTAGATCTGTGCTGAACAGCTGGCCCACGTTTTTACAATGATCTTTAACAGATCTTTGGAATTGTGTGAAGTCCCATCTTGTTTCATTTGTCAAGGAATCATTTGTCACATGAGAGAACTCAAAAAATGTTTGTTATTTTAACCAAATCGAACTGTGACAATCAAATGACATTGTTAAGCTTAATGATCCGGTAGGTTACAAGATGAGGCACGTTCACCGGTAAATTAATCTAATGCTTATTCTACTGAAAACTCAGAAGAACAATTTGTAAATTGATCCACAAAGTCCAACAATGATACTTTAATTTATTCCTTAATTACGGCGCAATGTTTATACCTGGAAGTTTGTTTTTTGTATTTTCAGAAGACTCAAGTTCAGGAAAGCACCTGGTCTGGATAGCTGAGCTGAAGCACCTGGTCTTGAACGCTGAAAGCACCTGGTCTTGAACGCTGAAAGCACCTGGTCTTGAACGCTGAGCTGAAGCCAACAAACAGGGCCCTTGCATATGCACCCGGCAACTCGAGATGTTGCAGGATGTAATGAAGCCCCAAATTGACTCCATCCTGCGCCGACCTATTTGCTCGATAAGCGAACACATAGGGTCCAAAGGGGGGCCTGCAGTATCCTTCAGATGGGTCAACACTAAGCGTTCAAATGGTTTCATGAGGCACTGGGATTATTGTAGGGCACTTAAAACAAGATGGGACTTCACACAATTCCAAAGATCTGTTAAAGATCATTGTAAAAACGTGGGCCAGCTGTTCAGCACAGATCTGCAGGCTAGTTGGCGTCACTATTCAGACCAGGTGCTTTCCTGAACTTCAGTCTTCTGAACTGTTTGGTCACCTTAAACTCCTCCACCTTCAGCACAGGTAAAACACCTGTACCACATGGAGAGGATGCAGCAGACGCTCCCAATAATTCACCACCATAATCAAAGTTAGTAAGTGACATCAAATCCGGGTTTTCAAACCTTTAATAAAAAATATTAAATTCATCTGCCAATTTCTGGCTCATAACAGAGTGGGTATTACCCTCCAGGCCTTTCCACACAGACACAGGATCATTAGCTGAAAATGTAACTTTCAGCTTGTCTGCAAAACACTTTTTTGCCGCTCTAATCTCCCTAAAATAAAGGCACCATCAGTGAAGTTATTAACTTTCCAGCAGTTGGAGCAACAGGTTTAAAGTCTAAGATAAACCCAGTATGTAGATCCATATGTCCAACTTCAGTACTGCTGTTTTGCTTTTATTAGATGTCATCAGCTTTTGTTAGTAAATAACATATCTGCATAGTATTAGTTCAATTAGTAAATTGGATATTGTACAAAACTGAAAAAAATAAATAATTTTTTGGTTGGCGCAATTTTATAGGTTTTTTTTTTTTCAGTTTATGCAACAACAAAAAAAAGCTAGCCTGCAGATCTGTGCTGAACAGCTGGCCCACGTTTTTACAATGAAAAGCCTGATTTGATGTCACTTACTAACTTTGATTATGGTGGTGAATTATTGGGAGCGTCTGCTGCATCCTCTCCATGTGGTACAGGTGTTTTACCTGTGCTGAAGGTGGAGGAGTTTAAGGTGACCAAACAGTTCAGAAGACTGAAGTTCAGGAAAGCACCTGGTCTGGATAGTGACGCCAGCTAGCCTGCAGATCTGTGCTGAACAGCTGGCCCACGTTTTTACAATGATCTTTAACAGATCTTTGGAATTGTGTGAAGTCCCATCTTGTTTCATTTGTCAAGGAATCATTTGTCACATGAGAGAACTCAAAAAATGTTTGTTATTTTAACCAAATCGAACTGTGACAATCAAATGACATTGTTAAGCTTAATGATCCGGTAGGTTACAAGATGAGGCACGTTCACCGGTAAATTAATCTAATGCTTATTCTACTGAAAACTCAGAAGAACAATTTGTAAATTGATCCACAAAGTCCAACAATGATACTTTAATTTATTCCTTAATTACGGCGCAATGTTTATACCTGGAAGTTTGTTTTTTGTATTTTCAAGGAAATTGAGTGCTTATTCCCAGACGTTTTGATAATATGTTGTACTCTGTTTCTTATATATTCTGGTTTTTCTGGTTAGACATTGCTCAGGAACCCTATAGGTAGCCCTGTTTGACTCGGACAAGGTCAGAGCCAATAACTGTATCACCCCGACTGGTACTACGCTCTCATCAGGACTGCGATTTCGCAGATCCCAAAGTCCTGATGTAGTGAGGGCAGGGCCTGATATAATACTCGCACTGAATCTTCTATCTCTCTGCCTGATATACCATACACCTCTCTTGTTTGCCACCACCCGTGGAAATTAAAGGGGCTACAGGTTTCCAAACCCTCTAAAAGCTAACACTCAGTTAGTCTCCCCTTCTTCTAGCAATAAATAATAGTTATAGAGTTATAACGTAACCTTAGCGATCTAATAGCTTCTGGGTGCTGGAGCATAAATTAATATAGACTAATAAAGGGATAAAAATGCTTTGTTACAGAATTTATATAAATAAAACAGTTTCCAGAATACATGGACAAATGTGTGTGAAAGGAGCCAGGACTTCTCGAAGCATGTGTTCAATAAGGTCCTGGAAATGTTTCATAGACAATATGGTCCACCACATGATAGCATTGTCAGCTACACATTCATGCTGCAATCTCCCATTCTACCACATATTGAAGATATTCTATTGGATTGAGATCTGGTGACTCTAGAGGCTATTGGAGTACACTAAACTTGTTCTCATGTTTGTGGAACCAGCTTGAGATGATGTGTGCCTTGTGACTGTCGGGGAGATGTATCAAAGTTCAAAAACAGTTGACCATAGAAACCAATCAGCTTATACAGTACCTTTCATTTTATATAATGTACTTGATAAATTCTAGCTAGAAATTGTTGGGCTGCTATAGGCAAATTCTCCATTTGCCCACTACTCCACTCTTTAGAAGGTTTAATACCTTTCCCCCATAGTGCTTTGGTAGCTATTAGAAGATGGGAAGACTGTGGCACATGGACAGCAGCAATACTCGGGTAGGCTTCAGCATTTAAACTATGCTCAGTTGTCATTATAGGGTTTAATGTGTGCCAAGAAAACTTTCCCACATTACACCACCGTAGCCAGTCTGAATTGTTCACACAATCCTGGATGAATCCATAGATTCATAACGTTTACATCATATTCGGACCCTTTCATCTGCATGTCACAGCAAAATCAAGATTTAACAGACTTCACTACAGATTTCCAATCTTCAGCTGTCCAGTTTTGGAGATTCTGTACAATAGCATCAGTTCCCTGGTTTTAGCTGATAGGATGGAACCTGTTGTGATCTTCTGCTGCTGTAGCCCATCTATTTGAAGGTTTTACTTGCTGTGCACAGATCCTCTTCTGTATACCACTGGTTATTTGAGTTACTATAGCCTTCCTGTCAGCTTGAACCAGTCTGGCCTTTCTCAATAACAAGGTGTTTTGTAACCAGGACTACAGCCCTCTTGATGTTTTTATTATGTGCACTACTCTTTGTAAAGGCTGAAAATCGAGGAGATCAACAGTTTCTGAGATGCTCAAACTACCCATCTTACACCTAAAATGATTCTACTGTCAAAGTCACCTATATCCATCCCCAACCATAATCCTCTTTCTCTTCAACCTCCTTGCATCTTCTGACATCTGAACTAACCCCTTTCTGGGCCTGATTCAGACCCGGTTGCAAGCACTGAGCGCTCTCAACCAGGGGTAAAATGGTGGCCCAGAGCGCATGCGCACGACGGAGCCGGCTCCGTAGTGCACATGCGCGAGACTCGGATAGTGACGGGCAATCCGTCGCTCCAGGTCTTGCACCAAAGGGGGCGTGCTTTCGATGTTGAGGGCCGAGGCGGTGGCTGCCCAGATGGAAGCATTCCCATAAGAACGCCTACCGTCTGGGGGCGGCCCCACTGACAACACAAGTGATGTCAATGGGAGAGCTTTCGGCTCTGTTTGAGCCAAAAGCTCTCTGGGGCTTGCGGCCACGAGACCCTACCACAAGGGTCTCGTCGCAAGCCCGATGGTCGCAATGGTCTTGACCATCGCCACCGTCATCCTGGCCGCTCGCATTAGCTGTGAGTGGCAACCCACAGCAATGCAAGCGGCCAGGAGTCCGGCTCTGAATTAGGGCCTCTGTCCTCTATCCCCATTACCCCCTTCTGCCACAAAACCTCCTAGTCACCACATATAGGACCTCATTCAGAGTCGGTCGAAGCGGCCGCACGATCGTACGGGAAAAGGGGCCGGATATGGAAATGATTCCCTCGCAAGTTGCATCCCTAAGTTCGGATCGGTAGCTGGCCGACCAAGGGGAGGAAGTGGCTGGAATTAAAAAAAATACGCCCCCTTCTCGTACGCATTGCACATCATCTCCGGGCATATAAGGATTAATCGAGACCATCGGGAACCATCGGAACTGGTCATAGAGCTTAAGGTTGACCATACCCTCTCTTAAGCTCTACGATCATGTCAGTGTAAAAATGTCCCATGTCACATGTGCCGTGACGCTACTTTGTTAATTATGCACTCCCATAAACCGTATGCATTCCCATAAAACGCCGTTCGCATAATTAGGCACGCCGGTGTTCGGATCTCCATTCCCCGTTTTCAAACACCTTCCCCTGTTACCACCCACCAACGCCTCAATCTGTCACTCAAACTACCGACCTGGCTGTGTTCAAGGAGAGAGAAATTTCTGATCGTAGCGGCTAGTTTGCGCACGCGCATTGCGAACTTTACGCATGCGCAGTATAGCGAACATCGGTGGTGTACGACCGTGCGGCCGCTTCAACCTTCACTGTCACAGTTAGTTATATGTATTGCTCTTAGTGCTCATTCAGAATTAGACTCACTATGACATACAGTATTGGCTAGCTCCTTGTCATCTCTGCTTTTTAAACATGGTTGACTACCCAGCCTCACCTCAAAACTCTTCACTTCCTTGTTAGCTTCTCCTATGTATCATTCCAGAATCCAACCCTTTCTCACTCAGGACATTACCAAATCTCTTTGTCTATTCTCAAAATCATCTCTTAGCTCAACCACTCCTCCTGCCTGGCCTTGCTCTCACTCTTCTTTTTCCTCTACAATCTACCCTGAAGGCAGAGGTAGCACCATGCTCCAAATCCCAAAACTGGCTAACCCATTACTTCCAGATTTTCAATTCAGGCTGCCATCACCCACACAACCCTAATTCTGCCTTTCCAACATACATATCTGATCTTGTCACAAAACTCCACCTTGACCAATCCTTTATGTCTCTGACCTATGTCATTCCTCCCTTCTGATAACCACCTCTGACTCCCCTTTCCAAGACTTCTCTTTCCCACAGTGCACCACTCATGTTCCAATAGCAACTGTTTCCTCTACTTTGTCCGCACCATCATTCTAGACTGTAAACGCTCACTTTTAGGCTTGTGCACCTTCTGTCTTATGTCTCTACCTTTTGTCTACTTATGTACTTACTATGTTTATTTAATCTGGATTTATATGGCCTGTAATGTACCTCATTGGTCTATCTTGTATGTACCTTTATGTTTTCTGTGTATCTGTATTTTAGATGGCATGCAATGCTGGCTGTTCAGCGCTATTAAATCTATGGCCCTTTAAATATAAACAATAAGAATAATGATGTTTATTTAATCTTTAAATTTTTATTATTTTCTATTCATCAATTACAATTATCACAAAAAGAAGACAAACAACACAAAGAAAAAGGAAAAAAAAGAATTTAACATTAAAAATACACATATTTCAGGGTCTTATGTTATAAGAAAAATGATGTTAATAATTAAAACATTATTTGAAAGTAAAATATTCAAAAATATTCTAGTATTGCTGAGAAATTTAATATTTACTATCGCATTTTAAACAAGGGATTTTACATGTAGCTGCATATTCCAATTTTTTTTTTTTTTATTCATTGGGTATATTTTGTTCGTTTATTGTTATAAGTTTCATTTTCACAGAACACTTCTGTGGCCTCAAAGATGATGAGTATAGTTTTGTTTTAAGTAAATAGTTAGGCAAAGGATTTTAACAGTTGGAGAGGTTAAGAAAGGGCAGTTGTGTGGAAAGAAGGAGATAAGTTGGTCTGAAAAACCAATAGAGAAGATTAGTCTGATAAAAAAAGACCTGGAGTCGGGGGCTTAGGGTTCTAATTACTAATAAGTAACCAGAGAATAACATAAATGTACCTAATCCTTTGAAAAGAAAAATCATACTCATTAGATTGTTTACCGGATTTGGAAACACATATTAATAGTTCCTATATTGGGTGAAGTGATTTCACTGTATCATCTGTTCCATGAAACCCAGATTATAGCCTTGAAGGCATAATGTAGCCGTGAAGAGGAAACAAATGTACTCTCTGCAGGTGGACAAATGGATAGTGTGTATTGCTGAGGGTAGTTCAGCTTATCAGTAGTCGCAGGGGAGCCCTGCAGTGTTTATCGCATAAAATGACTACAGAACTGTACAGCTTCCTCATGAGAATGTATTCTAGCTGTTCTTTGAGGAATCATATACCTGTCTTTAAAAAACAGAATTTTCACAAAATTGAAACAAAAAAAAAAGAAGAGAGATGCATATATGTTAGAAATCAGTGCACCCCTGAACTCTCTCCTCATTGTGCATACATGCTGGGCACTAGGACCCAGAGTCTGCAGGGAGGTCCGACCTCCAAACTGACATGTGACTGCAGCCATCTTTTCTGTACTGTGTAAGGGTGACATGGTGGGAGATAGAAGTCTCCTACTTAGCTCCTCTGAGAGATCAGTTTCTTACCTTGTATAACACTGTTTTAGCACCCCTGCACACCCTGCACCGCTACCAATTGCAGCATACACTTACTGGCTGGTGATATATAGAACCCTGCTTTGCTCCAGTACCAGTGTACATGTTACAGCGAGTACAGCTGTACCTACTATCTCTCCATAAACCAATACCACTGGTTAAGTAACTGGTCTGTTCATAGTTTGAGTCATCCACTGGTGTGTGTCTACATAATTTAGCAATAATAACACCTGCACACACATAATTTCCGACACTATAAACTCTAGGCTTGTGACCTCAAACATGAGACAGTGCCGAAGAGTTTGGGAATCCATTTATTTCCTCCCAAACCAGCTAATCAAGGAGCAGGCTGGTTTATCTCCTCTTTGTGTGTAAAAAACAATCAGATTAAACATTAGAAGGAGGTCTGCATCTTGCTGCCCTCTTCTTGGTGGAGGCTACTTAACTGCAACTAGGGCAGAAATTCAAGACACTAATATTTTGTCCCCTCATCCCCGCACACCCATTTTTATGTTCATTTTGCTGTGCTAATTCTTCTCTTCTTGCAGACAGGTCACAGTGGAAGCAGAAAGCACTGTGGGCAACCCACCATGAGTGGTGCTAGGGTGGCCAAGGAGACACTCCTCTGCATGTTTTGGCCCTCAAAATCATCCTAGTAGAAGGTAGGGAGGGGTCATATCAATGCCAAGAAGTGGAAGGGTGAATCTCCAAGGCATAAGACTCTCCCTACATGTGTTTGGAGATGGTGAACGCTGGTATCCTGTTGTGCTGCTTATAGTGTACCACCAATTAATTTTTAAGTCCAAATTTTAATATATATGTGCCCTTTATTTGGCATATGTATTTTGGTGTATGGTATTTCACACTGTTCTTAGGGGTCTATTTACTAAGTAGTGTTAGGAGACAGAGTGAAAAGTGATGACAAAGTGATAAGGTACCAGCCAATCAGCTCCCAACTGCCATTTTTCAAACACAGCCTGTGAGATGACAGTTGGGAGCTGATTGGCTGGCACCTTTTCACTTTCTTATCACTTTTCACTCTGTCTCCTAACACTGCTTAGTAAATAGACCCCCTTAGTGTGTTACATCATGGTGACTTACTAACCTTGCTCAAAAGTACAAATCTGCATCAAAACCATAGCAACCAATCAGATGTTAGCTTTTATCTGTCAACTGCACAATTGATAAAAACAGCAAATGCCTTATGGATTGCTATAGCTTTAATATACATACGAATCTAAGGAGCACCTACCATTTTGCATTTTTTTCAGTCAGTTTTGCTGAAAATAATTGTTACTTTTATTAACTTTACCCAAGCAAATTTGACATTGCTGTTACTAGACTAACAGTATAGGGCTTTTTTTGGCAACATATCTCAATAAATATCTTCTTAATGTATAAGCATTATGCAGGAAAAATGTTTTAAATTATTTTTTTTGTGATCATTTTTTATTATACTTTAACAAAAGTGTTCCAACACAGGAACTATGCATCTTAATTTATAAATAGGAAATATCTGTACTCTATTGAACGTTTTGACCTCAGTTGAGTGAGTGTCATGACATCTGGGGGTACTGTATATTTTCTTAAGTGCAGGTTTTTAGAAGAGATGTTGCCCACAGCAACCAATCAGATTCTAGCTATTATCTTCTAGAAGAGGTGCTAGATAAATGTTAAGTATAATCTGATTGGTTGCTATGGGCAACATCTCCACTTCTAAAAAACAGAACTTTCGTAAATATACCCCCTGGAGTGCAGGAAGGGGCAGGTAAAACCTACCTAAGTTCCGTCTGGGGTCAAGTTTTCTTAATTAGGTGGGTCCCATTCATTGTCCTATCAGAACCAGATAAATCTGCCATTCGCAGGGTATGCCTAGCTGTGACAGTGACTTCTCATTGGAAGCGCTCCCTACTGATCATCATCCCAGCCAGACAGGCAGTCCTAGGTGGAGATGTTTTCTCCCCCTGGGACTGCAGTCCAGACTGCAATAGCAGAGAGAGTGCTTCCCGTGGGAAGCCACTCCTCTGCTATTACGGCAGCCCTATCTGGCTTGTAGAGGTTGCAGCTGATGCAGTCCCTAGAAGCCAGCCTGTTTGCTAGCAGTGCCTGACTTAAACCCCCCCTTATTTAGGCTCCTCCCCATTACTACCGCCGGACTTAAGCCCCGCCACACTGTGACATCAGCTGTCAATCACCGGGACGGCAGGGGGGAGAGGGTTACATAGACTGCAGCCTATGACGTGCAGACCCCCCTGGTCAGACAGGTTAGGACCTGCCACTGGACCCACCTCTTCCTAATAGCCTGTCAGCCCAACTCATAACTCGGTACTTGGCCCCTATGAGTTCTCATCTGCTCTCTGTCCCAGTTCACCCTCCTGGTTACACTCCCTCTTTAGTCTGTGACCCCTCATAGGCAGGGCCCTCTTCTCCTGTTCTGTTCTCCTATCACTAGGTCGTCTCTGTTCCACTAATGGTGCGTACACACGAGACGATCTGTTCAGCGAATGATATCGCTGAACAATTTCCCTTGAATTTCCTGGTGTGTTGGATGAACGATATCATTCATCCACACACAAAAGAAATCACCAATGATGAACAACCAATGATTGAAAACTCCTATTGAAAATTAACAATATCGACCAGATTGGCCTGCATGCATGGCTGACCAACGATATTGCTATCGTCCATGTGGGAACGCACATCTTTGGTCATTGGCTGCATAAAAATGAATGATATGAACTATTTAACGATGAACGATATCGATTTCGTTCATATTGTTCATTGAAATCGTACAGTGTGTCTCATTCAGACCCGCTCGCAAGTGCCGATGCACTCGCAAGCGGGTCGATGTAGAGGCCCTGCGCATGCGCAGCGGCTGCACTGAGCGTGCGCAAATCCCGGAGCGAGAGAGAAATTCTCTCGCTCCAGGACTCACTACAAAAGGGGCGGCTGTCAATGGTGATTGACAGCTCGCACCGTTTTGTAGGCGGGGCGGGGGGGTGGCTACACAAATGGAAGCGTTCCCAACGGAACGCCTGCCGTTTGGGGGCAGCTCCACTGACATCAATCATGATGTCAGTGGTAAGCTTCCGGCTCTAATAGAGCCGAAAGCTCACTGGGGCTTGCGGCAGATGAGACCCTACCACAAGGGTCTCGTTGCAAGCCCCGATGGTCGCGATGGTCTTGACCATCGCGACCATCAACCTGGCCGCTCGCCAAAGCTGTGGGTGGTCACCCAAAGCTTATCGAGCAGCCAGGAGGCCGGCTAATTTTAGAGATGCGGCCGCCCTCATTCAGAGCGAGCGCTCGCATTTTGCAAGCGGCTCTGAATGAGGTCCAGTTTGTACGCAGCTTTACCCCCATCACCCACCAGTCACAGGCACAGTGCATGTTTGCATCCTACATACTGTATGTATATTTAATGTTTAGCTTTACACTGTAAAACAAAATTTATAGGTTTACTTTTTCTTGCTTTATTTTAGTATAGCAGATACAGCGCTGTATACATGTAGTTTTCCTGACCAATGGAGCTTACACTCTTTAATTTCAAGGTCTGACAGAGACAGAGAAAGAGAAAGTAAAATACCCATAAGAAAAGGGCATAGAAGTGAGAACCATGGTCTGCAGTAAGTTTCTCTCAGTGTCATTTTGCTGCCAGTGCACTTAACCACTAAGCACCTCAGCTGGCAAATGAGCTTTGAATTATCCTTTTTTTAAGGTCTCCCTCCTTTCTATTTAATAACTATATCAATAAATCTCAGTTCCAGCCTTTTGTGGCTGTAAATAACCCGGAGGTTAGACATCGCCCCTACTTAGTGAATTTAGCTCATTAAAACAACCAGCATAGGCATAACTAGCTTGTTATTTCATATAATTACTTTTAAAAACATGTTCAGTTTTTATTTAACTGCTCGAGGAACAGAGTGTTGGGGAGGCGGCTTAAATATATTGCGCCTTAAGATTATCGCACTGATTTTTTTCTTTTTAGATCGCTATAGAGAATTAGACTGCTCATCCCTCCCTTGATCTCTGATAGGGATGGTATTTGTGTACTGCGACAAGCTATTTATAGAGCATAATATGCTAATATGTAACCAACTGGCAGAAAGAGTCTGGTCATTTAAAAAAAAAGTAGAAATCACAATTATCTGTCTAATTATCAATTTAACAGTAAAGCTGCATACACACACGATTTTGTAAATAAACGATTTCAGTAAACGATTTTTGTTAATTTTTTCAAGGGAAAAATTAACAAAAATTGTTTACTAAAATTGTTCATTTACTAAATGTAATGAAGGATTTTTTTGAACTACAAACGATTTTTGCATATTCCTTTAATGAAAATCGTTGAGTTGGTCAGTCTGACTGAACTACAAACTAAAAACGTGAACGCGCATGAACGATAATCATTCATGGTTTTAACTTAGAAAGTGAACGATTTTTTAAACGATTGACCGATAAACGATATCGTTAATGGTAATCGTTCAAAAAATAGTTGTGTGTGTATGCACCTTAAATGATTAATTAAATCACATGACTGCAGTAAAGGCAGGTTCAGGAGTTGCTCGCTGTGCGTTATGTGTAGCGTCAGACTGATTTTATTATGTAGCCTATTAATGTGTTTCCTTTTGATCGGCATGCAGATCTTAACTTGTCAGATGATTAAAAAAAACTTTCATTTTATACATCTAATAAACATTTAGCATCTCATTGGCTGTTTACACCCACGGGTAATCATGGAATAATCTCTCTTTGACTATAGAATCCTTTGGCGCCCCTCACTGCACGTCAGCTATGTGAGTGGGCTCAGATAAGAATAAAAACTGTAATCTGAAAAAACAGCATAAAAGGAAAAGAACAACGTGTGCAGCATCATATTAGTTTCAGTGTGAATGTGGTTGAACTTCCTTTGTATAATGGAATAAAACTGCACTGGGAAATAATACATTACTGCGAGCATAAAGCTAACTAGCTAATGAGAGAGAGATTGCTGAGAGACATTATATCGCTGCTCAGTTGGCAGATTGGACCATTACTCCGTATAAGGCACAAGGTGTTAAATTTTACTGTATAAGAGCATCGGGGAGATGTATCAAACCTTCGAGAGAGGTAATGTGGAGAAATTGCCCATAGCAACAATCATCTTGTAACTTTCACCTTATCGACTGTGCTAGATATATGGTAGCTAGACGCTGATTGGTTGTTATTAGAGATGAGCCGGTTCGGATTAGTTTGGATTTTCCCGCCAAGTTTGGATTTTTCCCGCCAAAAATCGGGTCTCAGAAAGAGGCAAAACGTCATATTTCATGGACCAGCATCATCATTCCTGGACAAAAGTCCAGGAATGATGATGTTTGTCCATGAAAGTTGACGTGTTCCCTCTTTCTGAGACCCGATTTTTGGCGGGAAAAATCTGAACTTGGCGGGAAAATCCGAACTAATTTTGAACCTGCTCATCTCTAGTTGCTATGATCAACTTTTCCACTTTATCTCTCTCGAAGGTTGATACATCTCCCCCTATGCATCTGTTCACCCGATAAGGAGCACACTGACTTAATGCATCAGTTCCAATCCGAAGACTTTGAAAAATCATGGTAGTGATGAGATAGATGCTCTCCTGGTATTAAGGTAATGTCCCATACACACTAGATGATTTATTGAATGATTTGGCCGATTCCGATGCATTGGAACGACAAATCGTTCAAATTGTCAAGTGTCAATGCACTATAACAGAACCAAAACAATTTTCAGGCGCCTTAATTATAATGAGATGTACTTAATAATTACTGATTCGGTCATTTATAGTTATATTTTCAAATTGCTGCTCCTACTGAGTGAATCTGCAGCACTCTCAGGGAAAACAGAATACATCAATATGCAAAACATTACAAATAGGAGCCAAATAATCATTTAGAAACTTTACTGCATAGAGTTTAAACATCCAATATCATAAAATTACATAATAAACAAATAACACATGATCGCATTAAAATATAACCACAGCAAAAAAGTAAAATCTATAGATTGTAAGCTTACGTGCAGGGCCTTCCTACCTGTATATCTGTGTGTTATTACCCAGTTTTGTTCTATTTATGTTTCCAATTTTAAAGCGCAACGGAATATGCTGCGCTATATAAGAAACTGTTAATAAACTGTTAATAAATAAATAATCTTGTTGATTAGTACAGTATAGGTAGTTACTTTGTAACTCCTACAAAAGTGTCAATAGATCGAAGGAAGTTCTTTTGTAAAGAGAAAAACTTAGTACACTTGCTCTTTTTGTATATAGTCTGAACTTTGAAAGGATAGAAAAAATCCAGTTGGTAAATTTTAAGCTCAGTCCAGCTTTTAGTTATTTCTCCAAATGGAGTTAATGCAGATCCTGGTCAGATGGCAGGTAGAATATAAACACTACCACCTCCCCGTTATTAGAATCATTCTGGTGAATATTAGAAGCTCTTCTATATAGGAAGTAGTTTGTCCAGTTCTTACCGCTCAGTAAATTAGATGGGCAACTCATAGTGTTCAAAGGCTGTTTCTTTAGCCGTGGGGCGGTAGTGTGCCAGTCGCCATTGATAAGTTGGGCATTAGTCTGCTGAGTAGTCAGGATGTTTGCAAATACAGCCGGCAAAGTCCCTTGTCCCTTAACGCGTTTCTCCGCTGTAGGGTCTCAGCGGTTTCATCAGATGCACTCAGCTTATGCACTCAGATCAGCTGCGGCAATAGTCTATGCACTCAGATCAGCTGCAGCATTAGCCTATGCACTCAGATCCACTGCGGCATTAGACTATGCACTCAGATCCCCTGCAGCAAAAGCCTATGCACTCAGATCCACTGTGGCATTATCCTATGCACTCATATCTGCTGCTGCATTAGCCTATGCACTCAGATCCACTGCGGCATTAGCCTATGCACTCAGATCCCCTGCAGCATTAGCCTATGCACTCAGATCCACTGCGGCATTAGCCTATGCACTCAAATCCGCTGCAGCATTAGCCTATGCACTCAGATCCACTGCGGCATTAGCCTATGCACTCAGATCCGCTGCAGCATTAGCCTATGCACTCAGATCCACTGTGGCATTAGCCTATGCACTCAGATCCGCTGCGGCATTAGGCTATGCACTCAGATCCACTGCGGCATTAGCCTGTGCACTCAGATCCGCTGCAGCATTAGCCTATCCACTCAGATCCGCTGCAGCATAATTCTATGCACTCAGATCTGCTGCAGCATTAGCCTATGCACTCAGATCCACTGCAGCATTAGCCTATGCACTCAGATCAGCTGTGGCATTATCCTATGCACTCAGATCCACTGCAGCATTAGCCTATGCACTCAGATTCGCTGCAGCATTAGCCTATGCACTCAGATTCGCTGCAGTATTAGCCTATGCACCCAGGGCCTCATTCAGAGGCGGTCGGAGGATGCAAGCGGTCGCTCAGAAACTGGGCGGCCACTTGCATCCTGACCGCCCGCCTCTGTTGCGGTCGTTAGGCTGTGGGTTAACACCCACAGCTCTAACGACCGCTTGGGTGATGGTCGCGATGGTCAGAGACCATCGCGACCATCGGGGCTTACGACGAGACCCTAGGGTAGGGTCTCCCTTGTCGTAAGCCCCGAAGAGCTTCTGGCTCTGTCTGAGCCAGAAGCTCTCCACTGACATCACTAGTGATGTCAGTGGGGCCTCCCCCAAACGGCAGGCATTCCCATGGGAACACCCCCGTTTGGGCTGCCACCCCCCCGGCCCGCCTTCCAAATGGGGCGAGCTGTCAATCAACATCGACAGCTCGCCCCCTTTGGATCGAGACCCGCAACGACCGGCGCCGTCGTGCGCATGCTCTGTGGGGGGCGATCGACCCGGTCCGAGCGCATTGGCGCTAACGAACGGGTCTGAATGACCCCCCCAGATCTGCTGCGGCATTAGCCTATGCACTCAGATCCACTGAGATTGATGATGCAGCACCGATCCACACAGCATTCACCTCTGAATAAGACCCACAAAATCATCACTGATTGTACTATATGTCCCTGAATTATTATACTTATCCCTGAAATGGGCACAAAATAAAGAAATATCCTCTTTCGAAAGTCCAGTACGAGTCGAGTAAAATGTGAAAATGAGTGCTACAGCATTGTGCAAGTATACAGGACATATTTATTGCTTACTTATGACAAACAAGGAAAGTGCAGAAAGTGTTTTTTTTATTTTGATAAAAAAAGCTTTAAACCTTAAAACTAGAGATGTGCCGTTCGGTTTTCCAGAAATCCGAATCCACTAGAATTTTGTGAGTCCGGACAGATCCACGTCGCGGTTCTAATCTCCTGAGGAGATCTGGATAAGTCATGGATATTCCAGCAGTTCAGAATTCAGATTTTAAATATGATTTCGAGTTTTGGGGTGCAAAATGACATGATTTTAGCTGTTTTAATAATCTTTTCAGAATTTTTTTTTTTTAAAGAATCCGGATCAAAAACCAAAACCAAAACATGAAGATGGATCCAAATCCAAAACCTAAACCAAAAATATGGGTGTCAGCGCACATCTCTGCTTACAACCAAAAATACAAATGTGTGCTCACAAAATTGCGCAGTTTGAAGAGCAAATCCCTCAGAAACATCCAACTTGTAAAACAACTACGGCAACTTGCTAAAAAATATATTTTTATTCATCAGACAAGTACACCGGCACCTTTAATAAATAGAAGGGGCAACTGAGAAAGTCGTTTTTCACAACTCATTTTCCCAAAATTGAATGAAACTTATACAGTAGTTCCCACAAAGATATTCTTTTGAAGTAAAACAAATAAGTATTGTTTTTTTTTTTTTTCTACCAAGTCTGTATTTAGGCCTCAAGCAAGATAAAGTAATTTGAAAATCTTCAATCCTTTATCAATCTGAGACGAAAAAGACTCGGAAGAAATAACATAGCCAAGACTGGAGAGCAAAGCAAGCCTTGTGTAAAATTATTTGTGCCAGTCATTGTGCAGTCAGACCATAGATAAATTTGTTTAATAACAATCTCCTAGGATTTGATCTTTATAGCACAGTTATTAAATGCATTGAAATGAAACAAACAGCTGACTGTAGTTATTTTCTGTCCTCAGGCTGCTATTGAAAAAAAAAAAAATCATATATACAGTGTTTACTTTTATCAGCTAGGGCGCAAACAAGGTTTTAAATCCAAACAGCCTCAGTAAGTTAACAAGTCATTGACCAATTCATCAGTCTTGCAGGATTTTGTCCCATCTAGTGCAGTAAGTTTGGCTTCTAAATTGATGTAACAGAAGTCAGTTTCTTTCATACTATCAGGGGTATTCAATTCGGAGCGAAAATTTCGGAATCGGCGATAAATTATCGCCGATGACGTAATTTTCGCTGATTTCAATTATCCCCGTATTCAATTTCAAAGACTTTTCGCAGGTACTTTATGTTTTAGATCTACTGTATACTGTTTTGTTATGCTTTATATATTGGTAAACCATTTGTGAACTTATACAGTAGATAGATAGATAGATAGATAGATAGATAGATAGATAGATAGATAGATAGATAGATTAGTTCGGCACTCCTATGATAGTTGTAAATATAGCATGCAAGCCTTTGAAAATAAATTCACAGGAGTAGATTGAAGTGCCATCAGCATGCAAATCACAACATGGCACTGCAGAAATCTTTTAAATTAATAAGTTTACTTCAACGTTTCAGGGCTTCCATGCCCCGTCATCAGGAAGACATAAGAAAAGACCCATGAAAAATACCTTTTATGCCCGTGAATGCAGCGTCGGAGCTGGGTGCACGTGACTGGGATGGGGTGGTGGTGTGTCGCAATGATGTCACCGCCTCTGTCTCTGGTGATTGTTATAGTGTCCTGAGATACTACTCAGCTTCTCTCTGCGGGGAAAAAAACAGTACACAGACAGAAGAGTAAACACGAGAATCATAGTGATTAAAAACGATATAAAAAATCACCATAAAAGAAGTAGAACAAAGAGCATTCTCATGAGCTAAACATGGCAATGTAAACTAGCAACGTGGGGAAATGCACAAGTTGTTAAATGATACAATTCCATGATATGCGTTCATTTAGACCCCGAGGTGCCTCAGTATTTAGCTTAAAAATCCAAAAAGCTTCGATTTTAATCAAAGCCTTCTTTCAGTCTCCTCTTGTATGAGTTGGGACATGATCGATGATTTTGTATCTGAGGAGCGCTAATTGATGTTGTTTCTCCTTGAAGTGAACAGCTACTGGCTGGTCCATAGGTTTGCCACTAAGTTCTGCTTTTATGGCCGATCGATGTAAGTCCATATGTTCTTTGAATTTGCGAGATATCATTCCTATGTAAAAAAACCGCAAGGACATATTATGAAGTATACAACAAATTTTGTGTTGCACAAGAGGACATGTTTGATATTAAAGAATTTTCCCGTATGTAGATATTGAAACTTTGGTCCCATCTGTAGATAGCTACAGGCAACACAAGATGGGCACCGATAACATTCAGGTTTCTTACCTGTAAGGAATGCAGAATCATTAAGACCATAGTTAGTAATGTCCATCTGAGGTGAACGCCAGCCGCACCCGAAGTTAAAAACACACCCTTAAACACAGGTAGAAAGAATACACCATCACATGCTAGTACTTTCCATAGCCAGGAATACAACACTTCAGCCCAGGTCTGGGATGATAAAGAGAGGGCGGATCTCTTGATTGGGCTGGGTTTTTCCACCTCGTCTGGGATCCCCGGCCTGGGCTGACTAGTTTGGGGTGTTAATTTTGGGGAGGAACCCCATATCGATTTTTACTTTAATTTTTGCTTTTTTTCACAAAGATACACATAAGCTGCCTGCACGTATCTCACTTATATGTGCAGGCTGCTTGTTCAGGAGTGTTGGGCTATGGGGAACACAGGGAACATGGGTAGGAAACACAATCACATACACCATCGGTAAACACAATCCATTTAAACATGGGATTAGTGACAGCTCCAGAGGTGCGGTTGCAGCGCAGTTCAAAATTCAAATAGGGAAGCCCCACCAACTGCCACTCCAAACGCTGCCAAACATGGCCGGCCGGGACTCACTGGCAGTTGGTGTGGCTCCCCTACTTGCAGCCACACCCCTTGAGCCGCCACAGCATGGGAGCTTAGTAAATTCTGGGATTTCAGTTAAAAAAAAAAACTCCAGTGTTCAGTTGATCCTATCCGGGTTTAATCACGGGCCAGACACGGTTTTTAGTAAATTTACCCCTCAGACACTGAACACGACCAGACATATGAAATCGGTGATGTTAGTATTATAACTCCTTCCACAGATTAGTTTTATTATCTGTGGAATCACTTTCAATACGGTGTAAAGTCATCCTGCAAACCATCTTCTGCAGAGGAGAGCCTTTAAGCTGAAGAGATGCCATAAATGATGCCAGCGATGGAGTTTCACAAGTTCTAGGCATATGTTTAACTAGTTTCTGGAATAATCCCATGGCTCCTCTGAGTGAAATTAAAATCAATATTATTCGTGTTTCTTACAGAAAGCTCTGATCTTTACATTTTCAGAATTCATTGAGCAATAAACAAAATAAAATCAATGACACAAAAGGAATTTTAACTACTTCAAACCAATGCAGAAATAACATGTCCTCAAAGGTGCTTACGCTTATCCACAAAACACAGAAACTGAGTTAACGCAATGAAGATGTGAATGAAGAGTGGGAAGATTAGTAAGTGACATTGGTTAAAACATTCAGTTTTGTGACGGATTTGACACAGACAAATTTGCTAAATGCAAAACCGTAGAACCACCACCAGAAACATGAAAGTTTAGAAACCGCCATCAGACACATCCCCAGAGCTGGTTTAAGGGGGAAAAGCACTGGGGGCATGGGGCCCACTCTCTTTGGGGCCCCCCATACCTGCTTTCCACCACCGGCTGTTTGCATGCATGTTTTATTTTACATGAAAAAAAGCATCGGGAGTCAGCCAATGGAGGCCACCGTCCTCATATGTCCAGTGGTCTCCAACTCCCACCATGCATCTTTCGAAGTGTCTGGATGGCATCTAATGACGTTGGTACACTGTCACAGAGTACACAGATGGATGAGGAGCCAAGACAAGATGCACTGCAGTACTAAGCTAAGTTTTAAATATATATAAATATATACTGTACACACACACACACACACACACACACACACACACACACACACACACACACACACACACACTCACTCACTCACTCACTCACTCACTCACTCACTCACTCACTCTCTTTCTCTTTACTTTAGTCCAAAGGGTCCCCATTGTTTTAAGTGCCCCATGCCCCCCCTGTAGCCTTAATCTAGCCCTGGCTCAAAGTGGGTGTTTCAGTGTTAGCACATTCAGAAGCTAGCTATTGCACCAGGGGTGTGGCTGACAGTGATGAGCGGTGAGGTGAGGCAGAGCTTTTCCTGCCATACTTAGGTATACTCCACAGTTTTTACCACAAAAAGTCTAAAAAAATATTTTAAATATCTTCTTTATATTATTCTAATCACTTTTATAGTGAAAACTCTGGAGTAAAAAGTGTATAGCAGGTGAGGCACTGCCTCCCCTGTCTACCTTTACCACACATCCCTGATCAAAACACACCACTTTTCCAGCACTATATACTGCTACACCTTTGTTTAATGCCCACATAAACCCTCGGGTTCATATATGTATCTGTAAATCTGATTCTGATACTAGCCAGTACCTCCCCAGCCATTTACCTCACCGCACGTCAATGATGGTTGAAACTATCATTTGTGCATTATCAGGGCTGGATTAAGCTGGGGGTGACAGGGCGGTCGTCCCTGGGCCCCCACACATGGGGGGCCACAACACAGGGTTAGTGCAGTAGCGGATTCACGCAAGGAATCCCAAGCGACCGCATAGGGCCTGGTCCCAGGGGACCCTCCGACAGGTACATTGAGTGAGCATTTTCTGGATGAACCTGAGCTCTGCCGAATATGTCCAAGCGCTGGGCTGTCTGAATCCTGGCAAGCGGTCATGTGATGACAGCTACCGGGTGCCAGCTCCAGGGCAGCGCATGCCTACATCCGGGGATCCATACCGGGACACACACGGAGGAGTGAGCGCTGCCTGTGCCTGCTGAGGTATGTTGTATCATTATGTTGCTGGCATTGCCCCTATTGGCAGTAGGCTCCTGGTGGCTAGGGGGAAGGGGTAAGGGAGAAGGGGGCAGTAGACAGGGGCACCGAGGGGGGGGGCTGAGTACAAATTATCTGGGCTTACTGGAGGATCCCGGTGGAGGCCCGGTGGAGGCGCCGCCACCCCCTCCCTCTTACATCAAAGCAGCCCAGCACATGCTGCTGTGTGCTGGGCTGCACTGGGAGACTGCTCGTGGCTGCTAAGTAGCAGCCATAGCAGTCTCCTATGCCTGTGGGGAGAGCAATCACACTGATTGTGCCCCCCACTGGCTATGCGCTGGGCTGAGGGGCTCACAGTGCCCCCTCTCCAGTGCGCAGCGACGCTTCGCTGTGCTGCAAAAATGTTCTTTTTTTTTTCTTTGAAGGTGGCATAGCCACGCCTTCTGTGATTAGGCCATGCCCCCGGCCCCTGGCAATATACTCCGTGTGGCCAAAAGGGGGGTGTCTATGTATGTAGGCTCTGTGTGACAAGGGGGAAGGAGCTTTGTAGGCTTCTTGTGGCTTGAAGGGTGCCCCCACAACTTAGTTGACCTGGGGACCCCACATGCCTTAATCCGGCCCTGCGTATTATTGCAGACGTGACTCCAGCAACAGACGCACCAGCGTGCCCAGCAACGTCCTTCTCTGAATCAGACCCAATACCTCTCATATTAAAGTCATTATCTTTCCACTAACCAAGGTCCCCTTTCCCTCTGCGTTGCCAATATTTCCCTCTTCTCCGTCCCAAAAGTCCACTTCCTGATCGTTTTCCTAAACCATCACTAAAACTTTTATTCTAGCCATAGTCATGTCTCACCTAAATTATTGCAACCTTCACTTCACCGTAAAAAAACAGAGAGGAGTAGATTACAGTAATCCGCATTTCAAATATGTATACAGGATACAGTCAAAATGCCGACGGCCAGGAAGCCGGCTGACTAAATCCTGGCGTCTAAATACCGACGCGGGACTAAAGACAAGTGTCGAAATCCCGATGCCCGTCTATATCCCGACACCGGAATCTAGACAGACGGCTTCCCGAACGAAGGTAAGCCTGGTAGTGTTAGAGTTTAGCCGTGGAGGGAAGAGGGTTAGGTTTAGGGACCCCTGGGGGGACTTAGGGTTAGGCACCACCCTAGGAGGGTTAGGTTTAGGGTGCGGGAGGGGGGGGTTAGGTTTAGGCACCCCTGGGGAAGGTTAGGGTTAGGCACCACCGGGAGGGTTAGGGGGGGGGGAGGGGGGAGAGGGGAGGGTTAGGGTACTTACCAACCCCAGTGGGGATGTTCAGCATTCGGGCTTGCGGGGTCTGGATTTAGTCAGACGGCTTCCCAGCTGTCGGCATTTCATACCCAACCGTATGCACGGTCGACCACTGTCATAAGATCTGGTGCAACAGTTTATTTTTTAGTTATACTTTTTAACCTCATCCTTGATGTGGAAGTAAGATGGACAATGGTCCAAGATGAGAGGATAAATGTCTGGGTGCTGGCATCATTTTGTAAACTTTGCGACACTTGCACAGTGTTTTAATTGAGCTAGGAAAAGAGTTAAGAATAAAATTATTTTTGTTACATTTTGAATAACTTTATACCAGAGGTTCCCAATCTCCGCCATTACAGTACAGGTTTTAAGGATATCCATGCTTGAGTCCAGGGCGTATATTTATTAAAGTGAGAGTTTTTAGACGTGAGACGGGGGTCGGCACACATCCCTAGTTGCCTATAGCAACTAGGGATGTGTGCCAACCCCCGTGTTTTGGTTTTGGATCTGCATCTCCCCTGGTTTTGGATATGAATCTGGTTTTGGATTTTTTCCTTGGTGTTTTGTTTTTTTGTTTTGGATCTGGATTTTTTCTTAAAATATCATAAAAAGAGCTAAAATCACATAAAATGGGCCTGTTTTTGTTCCTACAGTATTATTATCCTCAATAACATTTATTTCCAGTCATTTCCAATAAATTTGGACCACCTCACAATATTATTTTTTTCATCTAGTTAAGGCCAAAAGGTTGCATCCAGCTAGCTGGCTGACTAAGCTAAGTGACACAGTGGGCGGCACTAACATGTGGCAGTTCAGCTTCCAATTTCCAGCATGGATACAGTGTGTTATGCAGTGTGGGTTGGATACACCAATAGTGCACTTACTGTGACAGCAGTGTCGGCAGAGCGGGGTTGCTGACAGTGTCCTCAGTACATGGTATGGCAGTGCTGCGGTGCTGGCAGTGCCATCAGTGAAGGGTACCGGTGATGTAGGCAGTGCCAGCGGTGTCTTTAGTGCAGGTTTGCTGGTTATGTTGGCAGTGCAGGGGTTGCTGACGGTATCCCCAGTACATGGAATGGCAGTGTGGGAGTGCTGGCAGTGTCCTCAGTGCAGGGTACCGGCGGTGTCGGCAGAGTGGGGGTGCAAGCAGTGTCCTCAATGCAGGTTTGCTGACTGTGTTGGCAGTGCAGGGGTGTTCCCAATGCAGGGTGCCGGCGGTGTCGGCAGCATGGGGGAGCCAGTGGTGTCAGCAGCGGGGCTATCAGCAGTGTCAGCAGTGGGGGTGCCGACAGCTGGTGTGTCAGCAGCGGGGGGTGGCAGCAGCAGGTGTGTCGTCATTGGGGGGTGCCCACCGCGGGAACCAGCATCATCTTCTTTTTTCCCTGCATTCAATGGTCTAAACGCTGATTAACTGAGAGCCATGACAGATGGCTCTGTCAGCCAATCAGCGCTTTGCCCATTGAAGGCAAAGGGACTTTTAAAAATGGGCGCTCGAGATCTGATAGAGGATCGTGAGGTTTTGCCTTAATTAGGGATCCGGGGCAGGAGGAGAGATCCGAGGGGCGCCTCGGATCGCCCCGGATCCCCGAAATTCTCAGGGAACCGGACCCGCTCATCTCTAATAGCAACCAATCAGATTCTACTTATCATTTATCTAGCACCTTCTAGGAGCAAATAGCTAGAATCTGATTGGTTGCTATGGGCAACATCTCCACTTTTAAAAACGTTCACTTTAGTAAATATACCCCCAGATGTTTAAATCAAATTGACTGAGGTACTAATTAAGTCACCTGGGCTCAAGCATGGATATTCTTAAAACGTGGGCTGTAATGTCAGAATTTGTTTTATGACTTCCAACATTGGGCCAGATTCAGACCCACTTGCGAGCGGCTGTCCGCTCGCAAGTGGGACGATGTTCTGCACTGAGCATGCGCACAACGGAGGGAGCTCCGTCGTGCGCATGCGCCAGACGCGACGAGCGAAGGGAGGTCCTTCGCTCGTTGTGTCTGATCAAAGGGGGCGTGCTGTCGATGTTGATTGACAGCACGCCCCCCTTTGGTGGGCGTGCCGGAGGCGTGCCTCCCTGATGGGGGTGTTCCCACGGGAACGCCTCCCATCAGAAGCCGGCCCACTGACATCACTAGTGATGTCAGTGGGAGTGATTTTGGCTCTGATAGAGCCAAAATCTTTCCGGAGCTTGCGGTTGAAAACCTCAACCGCAGGCTCCGGCTCGCAGTTTCGATGGTCGCGATGGTCAAGACCATCGCGGCCATCAAACTGCATGCTCGTATAGGCTGTGGGTGGTGACCCACAGCTATACGAGCGTCCAGGAGGACGCTCCATTTTTATGGAGGGCCGCCCTCATTCAGAGCGTGCGCTCTGCTCAGAGCGTACGGCTCTGAATGAGGGCCATTGTTTATAAGAAATTTGAAAGATACCAGAGTGAGGGGAGATTCTGATGGATGTCTCATTAACCTACCTAATTTATGGCCTCATTTATCAATGAGCAATATTCTTTTTATCACTCGTTACTAATCTTAAATGATGCTCCAACCAATCAGCTCCTAACTGTCATGTTTGAAAAATGACAGGAGCTGGTTGGCTGGAGAATCATTTAAGATTAGTAAAGAGTGATAACAAGAATATCGCTTGTTGATAAATGAGGCCCTTAGTGTTTTCTGCCATTGGAAGCAGCTTACATAAAACAGTGTTGGGGTTAGAAGACATCCCATCTCTACACTCATGAAGGATACAGAGCTTTCTACTCTGAATTTCTGCCTCTATTCTATTCTTGTGCGGAGAGGCAGAGAAATCTTTAGAAGTACACTGGGATAATGTACAAATGTGATACCACTTTGCAGACTCCTTCTAATTCTACTTTTATCACTCCTTGCAATTAAATTAAATATTTTGTTTAAGGTTTATCCTTATTTATGGCTTAAGGTTAACAGGGTATATAAGGTCTTTTATTATGTGTCATATTTTGTGTATTACAATTTCTGTATTACATTGCTTGGAGTGCAACATGAAACGTACGTCTCTTTTGAATATGATCATTAGGGATTAAAATGGGTGTCATTAGGTGGAGGCTCCACAGGTGGGGCTGCAGCGCAGAACAAAACTCAAATAGAGGAACCACACCAACTATCACCCCAAACATGGCCGGCTAGGACTCACTGGCAGTTGGTGTGACTCCCCTATTTGAATTTTGGACTGCGCTGCAGCCCCACCTCTGGAGCCGCCACTGGTGTCATTTATTCGTACGAGTTTAGGAAATGTCCAGGTTTTAAAGACATCCATGGCTGAGCACAGATGGATAAATCAAAATGACTGAAGCACTATTGAAGTCACCTGTGCACAATCAGGGACATACCTAAAACCTGGACTGTTAGGGTACCTTGAATACCGAGTTTGGGAATGTATGGTATTTTAAATAGAAGTCATCAGTTAAGCTGCTTGCCGATGGTGGGCCGGCTATATCAGTTACTTTAATTGTCCATCATTAAAGTAACAGTGACAGATGGCTAGTATCCATCACAGGTCGAAAGACAGGCTCAGCATCACAGGTCGAAAGACAGGCCTCATCTTTGCAAATGCATTACAGGCCTTTACAAATAAGTGGAAAAAATAATAATTAGGGAATTTGGGCAGAGCAAGGGCACTGGAGTCTACTAATGGTCTCTGTGGGCTTTAAGGTTCTTCTGAACAGGGATCACCTCTATGCACATGTACTGTACAGGAGAAGAGTTTCTTTGTTCAGGAGATTGCCACCAATTAGCATGATACCGGCCTAGGAAGAAACCTTTGACAGCTTAGAGTTTCTCTCCACACCAGGAAGCCACTTGCTAATTACCTGCCATGACCTTGACAAAGAGCAGATGAACTGTATCAGCATTAGTAGTCTGGCTTGGAAATACGCTTGAGCCTACAGAGACCATCTTCGGGTTCCAAAGTACTGTCATACAGTGGTTCATATTTCTGATCTGTCCTAAAATAAAATACATTAAATATTTTACAGAAGGTTAAGTTGCTTTTGTGAAACAGACAAACATAAAAAATCAGATGGCACTACGGATGTGAGAAATCAGTCTCCCTGCATTCTGATAGCTGCATAAAATAATAATAGATAGTGATAATAAAATGCTGTCTTCAAGCTGCCAGCCTAATTAGGATAACAAGGTATTAGCATCGTGCTAAACATCAATGCTAAAAATCATGCACAGAGCGAACCAAACAAGAGCGACAATTTATAAAAGCATATAACTGACCAAAAGTATGACTTGTAAGATAAATAAATATATATATATATATATATATATATATTGCGGCAGTATCACCAGAGGTGGCACTGGTGAGCAGCAGATTCTGTGTGGGGCAGGGGAGATCCGCCCACACAGACTAGAAAAGCATTGTGGGAAGATGCCTAATGGCTGCCTTGTGGAGATAGCTCAGGTGTGGGCTGGTGAGGCAGACCAGTCAGAGAGCCCAGTGAAGCTGAGCGAGCCATTGGGAGGCCAGGAGGCCACTGTCTGAATCTTGCAGGAGGCAAGGGGGGACCACAAACTCTCAGACTGTGACGAGAAGGCAGTGAAGCTGCAGGCTGAGGAAGCCAAGGCCTAACCTGGAGGATACAGGGAAGGCATAGAGACAGACTATGTGTCAGCCAACTAAAGACCAGGCCGGAGCCAGTGTTAACCTGCAGGAAGCAGGGCTAAGCTGACTTGGGACTTTTGTTTGCAGACTAGCTGCTCCCTTATAGAGAGGGTCGAAGAAGTGAGTTAGTCGCCCCAAACAGGGGCTAGGTTTGTTTGTTATTTTCTGTTTCCTGATTTCATATGCTGGCAGTAAAGCATCACCCTGTTTATTTCACATGAAAGCTGTGTGTGAACCCTCATTAAACACCTAAACACTGTACCCATTCACCCTCTGCAGAGCGAATTAACCCCAAGACATCACTATATATATATATATATATATATATATATATATTAGGGTGTGCACCGGTCACTTTTCGTGTTTTGTGTTTTGAGTTTGGATCTGGATCTATCTTCGTGTTTTGGATCTGGATTGGTTTTGCCAAAACCACCCTTCCGTGTTTTGGGTTCTGGGTTTTGTGTTTTTTTAAAAAGCATAAAAACAGCTAAAATCACAGAATGTGTCGGTTTTTCTGCTCGTATGCTATTATTAACCTCAATAACCTTAATTTCCACTAATTTCCAGTCTATTCTGAACAGCTCACACCTCACAATAGTGTTTTTATGTCCAAAAGGTTGCACCGATGTAGCTGGATGACTATGCTAAGCGAAACGAGTGGGCGGCACAAACAAGTGGCCCATCTAAGAGTGACACTGCAGTGGCAGACAGGATGGCAGTTTGAAAAACTAGGCCCCAAACAGTACATAATGCAAAGAAAAAAAAGAGGTGCAAGATGGAATTGTCCTTGGGCCCTCCCACCCATCCTTATGTTGTATAAACAGGACATGCACACTTTAACAAACCAATCATTTCAGCACCAGGGTCTGCCACACAACTGTGGCTGAAATGATTGGTTCATTTGGGCCCCCACAAAACAAGCTGGCAATTAATCTGTCCCTGCACAAACTGGCTCTACGGAGGCAAGATGTCGTCCTCATCCACCTCATCCACCGATTCCTCACCCTCTTCAGTGTTGTGTACATCCTCATCCTCACAGAGTATTAATTTGTCCCCACTGGAATCCACCACCATTCATTTTTATGAACATCATCTTCTCCACATTTTGTGGAAGCAACCTTCTACGCCTTTTGTTGACAAGGTTCCCGGCTGCACTAAACACTCTTTTGGAGTACACACTGGAGGGGGGGCAACTCAGGTAAAATAGAGCCAGTTTGTACAGGGGCGGACTGTCTGACATGCCTACTTGGATGCTGTCACCGATGTAATCTTCCACCGTTCTGTCAATGGTGACAGTATCATATGCAGTGACAGTAGACATGTCAGAAATTGTTGCCAGGTCCTTCAGTCCGGACCAGATGTCCAAACTTGGTCCTGCCTGCCCTGCATCACTGCCAGCGGGTTGCTTAGGATACCTAAGTTGTTTCCTGGCAGCCCGAGTTGTGGGAGAAAATGAAGGAGCTGTTGACGTGTCACATTCCGCTTCAGCTGACAGTGTTGTCACCAGCAGATCTTTGCACCTCTGCAGGCTTGTGTCGGCCAGAAGGAGAGATACCACATAGGCTTTAAACCTAGGATCGAGCACGGTGGCCAAAATGTAGTGGTCTGATTTCAACAGATTGACCACCCTGGAATCCTGGCAAAGCGAATGAAGGGCTTCATCCACAAGTCCCACATGCCGAGTGGAATCGCTCCGTCTTAGGTCCTCCTTCACTTTCTCCAGCTGCTTCTGCAAAAGCCTGATGAGGGGAATGACCTGACTCAAGCTGGCAGTGTCTGAACTGAATTCACGTGTGGCAAGTTCGAAGGGCTGGAGAACCTTGCACAACACGGAAATCATTCTCCACTGCGCTTGAGTCAGGTGCATACCCCCTCCTTTGCCTATGTCTTAGGTGGATGTATAGGCTTGAATGGCATTTTGCTGCTCCTCCATCCTCTGAAGCATATAGAAGGTTGAGTTCCACCGCGTCACAACTTCTTGCTTCAGGTGATGGGGGGGCAGGTTCAAGAGTGTTTGCTGGTGCTCCAGTCTTTGGCACGCAGTCGCTGAATGGTGAAAGCGGCCAGAAATTTTTTGGGCCACTCAAAGCGTCTCCTGCACACCCCTGTCGCTTTTCTGAAAATTCTGCACCACCAAATTTATTGTGTGAGCAAAACATGGGATGCGCTGGAATTTGCCCAGATGTAATACCCGCACAATATTGGTGGCGTTGTCAGATATCACAAATCCCCAGGAGAGTCTATGTGGGGTAAGCCACCGGGGGATGATTTCCCTCAGTTTCTCTAAGAGGTTGTCGGCGGTGTGCCTCTTACTGAAACTGGTGATACACAGTGTAGCCTTCCTTGGAACGAGCTGGCGTTTCTGAGATGCTGCTACTGGTGACGCTGCTGTTGTTGCTGAGTAAGGTGATACATCTACCCAGTGGGCTGTCACAGTCATATAGTCCTTAGTCTGCCCAGTTCCACTTGTCCACATGTCCGTGGTTAAGTGGACATTGGGTACAACCGCATTTTTCAGGACATTGAGGACACTTTTTCTGACGTTTCTGTACAGTCTCGGTATCGTCTGCCTAGTGACGTGGAATCTAGACGGGATTTGGAACCGGGGACACACTACCTCCATCAATTGTCTAAATCCCACTGCACTAATGGCAGATACCGGACGCACGTCTAATACCAACATAGCAGTCAAGGCCTCAGTTATATGTTTTGCTTCAGGATGACTGCTGTCGTACTTCATCCTCCTCGCTAAGGACTGTTGGAGGGTCAACTGTTTAGTAAAACTAGTGGTGTTCCTATTTCCTCTCTGGGATGATGAACGACTCCCAGCAGCAACAGCAGCAGCGGCAGCAGTAGGCGTAGCAATGCAGGATCCTCCGGAGGAATCCCGGATAGGAGAGTCAGTCATGCCAGTGACATGGCCTGCAGGACTACTTCCGATCCTGACTAAAGAGAAAAATGACGAGGAGGGAGTTGACGGTGTGGTTTGCAGGTGCTTGGATACAACAGGACAAAGGGATTTAGGTGTCCCTGGACTGCTTACGGTCTTAGCCAAAGTTTCTGAACTTGACAGCAACTTTTTATGAACGCGCTGCAGGTGACATATAATGGAGTATGTTCCTAGGTGGTTAACGTCCCTACCCCTACTTATTTCACCTTTACATATGATACATATGGCAAGACAGTTGTCTGGATTTGGATACTAATATTGCAAGACCAAAGAGGTGGAATGTTTAGTCTTCTGCCCAGGCATGACCGTGATAGGCTTTTTCATCCCACGGACAACAACTGTCTCCTCCGGAGCCTGATTTAAACAAACCACATCACCATCAGAATCCTCCTCGCCAACTTCCTCCTCAGCACCAGCTACACCAGTATCCTCATCCTGTTGTACTTCAACAGTGACATCTTCAATTTGCATATCAGCAAGTGGACTGTGGGTGCTCCTTTCAGCACTTGCAGAGGGCGTGCAAATGGTGGAAAGAGCCACCTCTTTCCGTCCAGTGCTGGGAAGGTCAGGCATCGCAACCGCCACCACATTTGGGGGGTCATTCAGAGTCGGTCGCAAGCGCTGAGTGCTCGCAACCAACTCGATGTTGCCCCACTTGGCATGCGCATGACTAAGCCAGCTCCGTCGTGCGCATGCGCGAGACCCAGCTAGCGACTAACTCTCCGTTGCTAGGGGTCTCGCAGCAGACGGGGCGAGCTGTTGATGGTGAGTGACAGCTCGCCCCGTTTGGGAGGCGGGCAGGGGGCGTGCCGGCCCAAACGGAGGCATTCCCACCAGAACGCTTGCCATTTGGGGGCGGCCACACTGACATCATTGCTAATGTCAGTGGGGAGCTTCCTGCTCGATCAGAGCAGGAAGCTCCCTGGGTCTTACGAGTGCCCAGACCCAACCTTAGGGTCTGGTCGTAAGCCCCGATGGTTGCGATGGTCTTGACCATCGCGACCATCACCGATGTCAGTCGCTAGAGCTGTGGGTGTTAACCCACAGCTTAGCGATCGACAAGGAGGCGGTCGTTCAGGATGCAAGCGGCCACCCTGATTCAGTGCGACCGCTTGCAACTAACGACCGCCTCTAAATGAGGTCCTTGGACTCTCCTTGGGGATTTGTGATATCTTCTTAGAACGCACAGTTCTTCGCTGTGCTTTTGCCAGCTTAACTCATTTCATTTTTTGTAGCAGGAGGAGGGCTTCCATCGTCATGTAAAGCTGAACCACTAGTCATGAACATAGGGAAGACCTTAGCCGTTCCTTGCCACTCCTTGTCGTAAATGGCATATTGGCAAGTTTAAGTTTCTCCTCAGATGATTTAAATATTTTTTTTAAGGTCATTTTCCTGAAGTTTGTCATTTGGGATTTTATATGCCCTCTACAATGACATTGGGCATTGACCTTGGCAGACGACGTTGATGGCATTTTATCGTCTATGTCATGACCAGACATTGTAATGGTTAGCGTTACTGCCTCACAGCACTGAGGTCATGGGTTTGATTCCCAGCATGGCCCTACCTGTGTTGAGTTTGTATATTCTCCCTGTGCTTGCGTGGGTTTCCTCCGGGTACTCCGGTTTCCTCCCACACTCCAAACATATACTGGTAGGTTAATTGACTCCCAACACAAATTACCCCTAGTGTGTATGTGTATGTGTGTACATGTGGTAGGGAATATAGATTGTAAGCTCCACTGGGGCAGGGACTGATGTGAATGGCCAGATCTTCTCTGTAAAAGCGCTGCGGAATATGTGTGCGCTATATAAATAACTGGTAATAAAAAATAACTGGTAATGACTAGTGGCAGCAGCTTCAGCACTAGGAGGAAGTGGTCCTTGATCTTTCCCTATTTTATTTTTATCGGAGAAAGTTTGGTCCTCCATTTATGTTACATTGATATATACGTGCGGCTAAGGCGCACACAAACACAGAAAATATTTTTTGAAAATGTAATATACTGTTTGTTGCTGTTTTCTTTCTATATACATCCGTCACTAATCCTCTTTCTTCACTGATACGAACAGTCAGATCCAGGAAATTAATCTGTACATGATGTATCTCCGCTGTTAGTTTGAGATTCAAAGCATTATCATTAAGTTTGTTGATGAATTCCAATAAGCTCTCCTCATTTCCTTCCCAGACAATGAAGATGTCGTCTATGTATCTAAACCACATAATTAGCTTGTCTGTATACATTGAATTCGCTTCTGAGAAAACCATCTCCTGCTCCCACCACCCTAAAAATAAATTAGCATATGTCGGAGCACATGTACTGCCCATTGCAGTTCCCCGTACTTGTAAGTAGTGTTTCTCATTAAATATGAAGACTAGTGCACTTTGAGGGTTACACCACCCTTTAAGAGATGAGCCAGCCGGCTCTTTACTTATGGGACACAGGCGCACGCTTGGCGCTGCTCTTTTGTTGATGCACGTGCAGCTACAGTGCACACAGGGCCAGATTCAGACCTGCTTGCGAGAGCTGAGCACTCGCAAGCGGGTCAATGTTGGCCAAGTGCGCATGCGCAGGCGCGAGACCCGAGTAACGACGGCCAAGCCGTCATTATGGGTCTCGCACCAAAGGGGGTGTGCTGTCGATAGTGATTGACAGCACGCCCCCTTTGGTGGGTGTGCCGGGGGCATGGCTGCCCAGACGGAGGCGGTCCCATGGGAACGCCTACCGTCTGGGGCCGGCCCCACTGATATCACTAGTGATGTTAGTGGGAGTGATTTGGCTCTGATAGAGCCAAAAGCACTCCAGGGCTTGCGGCAGACGAGACCCTACCACAAGGGTCTCGTCGCAAGCCCGATGGTCGCGATGGTCATTTTGGCCGCTCGCTGTAGCACGTACAGTGCACACAATTCACAAACACAGAGTGCATTTTTGAGGTTACAGCACCCTTTAACGGATGAGCCAGCCGGCCCTTTACTTATGACACAGGTGCACGCTTGGCGCTACTTTGTTGATGCATGTGGGGCTACTGTGTACACAATTCTCAAAGCCATAAAAAAATATATATTTTTTGCACTTGGGGGAGCACCCCTGATGGACCCCCAGGACATAAATACAGCACCCCTTTAGGACTGGGACACTGCACAACACAGCCCAGCCAGCCCCTATGGACAACAAACTGTACAACACAGCCCAGCCAGCCCCTATGGACTTTGGAGGAGTGGACACAGCCCCTATGGACAACAGCAGCACAGCACAGCACTACACTACACAGCCCAGCCAGCCCTAACTCCCATCCTCCCTCTTCACTATCCACAGCCAAGTGAGAAAATGACGGCGACGTGGGTACCTTTTATAGAATCCAAAACCCGCGAGATCCGGAAGGCGGGATGATGACGTTTTGCCTTGATTTCAGATCCGAGTCAGGCGGGAAAAGTTGAGCCTGACTCGGATACGACTCAGAACGGGGGGGCTCGGGGGGGTTCGGATTTCAGAAATCCAAACCCGCTCACCCCTAATATATATATATATATATAGTATATCAGTATGATATACCGCTGGCCGCATGGTTCAAATCCCGACAGCGGAAGCCCAGCAGGGGTGAAGATCCTGAAGCTAAAAAAGGTAAGTACAACTAACCCTATTTTACCCACTAATCCTAACCCTCCTTTAGTGGTGCCTACTCCTACCCTCCCCACCAAGTGCCTAACCCTAACCCACCCCTAAGTGCCTAAACCTAACCCCCCTTCCCCTAGCCTAACCCTAACTCCACCTGGGGGGGTGCCTAACCCTAAGTCCCCCCCCGGGAGCCCCTGACCTAACCCCCCCACGGCTGTCCGCACCCGGCGCCCGGCTTACCTTCGATCGGTATGCCGGGTGTCGGGCTCCCGGTGTAAGTCTAATGACAGGTGTAGAGATTTCGATGCCTGTCATTAGTACATGCCGGGATTAGACTGCCGGTAAGCCGGCGGTCAGCACTGCGACTGTCGGCTTCCTGACTGCACATATATATATATATATATAAAAAAGAGTATTGCAATCAATATACCGTTTCAAATAAAATGTAGATACGGTGTAGTCACTGTTATCATGTGTGTTCTGCAGATTTGAATGCCTCTTCCTGATTGACAGGTAGAAGCATGTAAGCTGCGGTGTTCCCGGAAACGGGGTGTGTCTGTCCCATTTTTCAGGAGTGGCCAGCCCAGGAACTGCGTAGACGTACTTAGTCTGCTGGGCTCGCAAGCTGGCCAGCCTGAGTAAGCTGAGGCTTACTCAGCTGAACGGCCGCCAGGCGCTGTTCACCATCGCGACCATCGATGGTCACGATGGTGATCCCAGCCTGTGACCTCCGTCGCAGTGATGGGATCACAAATGCAGCAAGGGGTATCATACACCTCCTGCTGCATTGCATTATTACAAGGATCGCAATTGCAAAGCTGCCTGCGTGCTTTGCAATTGCGTTCTTAGCAATAAATCCAATATACTTCAGTGATACTCAACATCAGTTATTACCAATATTCATTAGTGATAATCTCCAGCCACTCAGTTGTCTTTCTTACCTACCTGTCAGTTGCTAATTCCTGGGTCCCTTACCAAGGGGCCACGGCCTGCTAAGCCCATATCCCATTTGAGGGGTCACTGGTGAAAACCACCAATAATTTGGAGCCCGCATCTCTGGTCAGGTTTCGTCAACACCTGGAATTAGCCAATGATGAAGTCGTATACTGCTGCCTCCTCATCTAGCCACCCTGACTCCCAGTCCTCTGAGTTGAAATCTCAATGGCCAGGTCGTGACACTGTCCCTGCGAGCGGTATCACCGGCAAATTGTAGAAGTCTTCCCTAGTGGAAGCTGACACCGCACATGCGCACAGTATCAGCCTCCTGAGCCGGCCGGAGGCTGTGAGAGAGAGATCAAAAGATCTCTCTCCTGCTCCTGGAGCCTTCAAAGACTTAAAAACAGTTTACACCATCTGAATATGGTGTAAACTACTGGGGCCAAACTCTGAAAAGCTTCACTTTTTGGAGGCTGGTACATAGGGTTCAGATTGTAGTCCCCATTGATAGTAACAGGGACTGCAATTGCAATTCTAATTAGCACTTTGCCAGAGATTTCTGTGAAATCTCCTGCATTGTGACATTAGTACATAGGTGCAATACATAAAATGATGCAGAAACTGCAGTTTCTGCATATTTTATGTAACAAATAGCTTGATATATAGGCACCTTAGTCCTAAAGGTGCATACACACTAGACGATATGCTCCCTGAGCGATATTGTGTAGTCTTGTTCTCGGCAGGCTGTGCTCAATGTCGTTCATGACATTGAGCACAGCCGCTGAACGATATCATTAACGATATCGTTCAGCGCCGGGCTCTCTCCCCCATTCCCTGACATGCAGCAACCTGACGAGATCGTCAGGTTGGCCTGCATGTCAGCCCGATGAACGATGATGACGAACGACCCGCGGGAACGCGCGTCTTCGTCATCGTTCATCTTTTTGGGCTTAAAAATGGACGATAAAGTGGACGACTGAACGATAACGATATCGTTATCGTTCAGTCGTCCACTTTATCGCCCAGTGTGTACGCACCTTTAAAGTACTGATGGTGAGTTACAGAGCTGAAGTGGATGATTTGGAGAATGTGAAATCTCGAGGGATGAAGGGCAAGTCAAAGTTGTGTTGGATACTGGCGAATCGTGAAGGGATGAAGCTTATGTCAATAAACAGGCAAACAGACAAGACTCTTGTAGTAAAGATAGGAAGGAGTGAGGGTCTTAAAGGCTATATACAGGAGAGGTCTTTTAATCCTAATGGACTTGGGGGTCTAGTTACTAAGCAGTGTTAGGAGACAGAGTGAAAAGTGATAAGGTGCCAGCCAATCAGCTCCCAACTGTCATCTCACAGCCTGTGTTTCAAAAATGACAGTTTATCACTTTTCACTCTGTCTCCTAACACTGCTTAGTAAATACACCCTTTAATCTTAAGCAAAGTGCTCATTGCAATAAGTGAATATGAATTTGCAATTGTCAGAGACGATGCCACCTGCTTTCTGTAACTGTTGTTGCAGCGGATCCTCTCACACTGCCAGTTGTCATTAGTAGCTGTTATTGTGGACGATTCCAATAGAGCTCTCACATCTTCCTCCATTCCCTATTCTATATAATGTAACATGTAGCCAGTTCTACTTTTTTGTTACTATGCTGCAACGACTTGAATCTATCCGCAAAACAATTAACATTTAGGGCCTCATTGTGTATATGAGCCCTTATGCTTAAAACAAAAAAAAAATTAATGTATTATCTACAATACTAAGGGCCCCATTTATCAATGAGTTTTATCATTCACAACGAGTGTTAAAACCCATTGGGGTAAATTTACGAAGATGGGAGTTCTATTTGAGAAGTGATGTTGCCCACAGCAACCAATCAGATTCTACTTCTCATTTATCTAGCACCTTCTAGAAGATAATACCTGGAATCTGATTGGTTGCTATGGGCAACATCACTATAATTGCATATGAGAAATGGTGCTCCAGCCAATCAGCTCCCAACTGTTATTTTTCACACAGATGACAGTTGGGAGCTGATTGGCTGAAGCACCATCATATGCAACAAGTTTCATCACTCGTGTTAATGATAAATCTCATTGATAAATGAGGCCCTTAGTATTTCAGATAATATAATCATTTGATTTTTTTTTTAAGCATTAGGGCTCATATACACAAGTTTGGAAAGCAGAGGCCGTTAAAAGCAGAGAGAACAATGTACTTTGTCAGTTGTTTAACAGAGCGTTAGTTAATGTGTCTCAAAGCTTTCCACAGCATAGTGATGTGCTTGTTTAATGAACGTTCCATAAAATGCCAGTGTATTTTATTGAAAGCTGCAGGCAACGTTGTAATCAACACAAAGTAATGCAAATACTTGTCAAAAAGACTGTCTGGACAGGTCTACTCACTTACACTGTGTTTTCTACCATGTTACCTACTGCTGTTTAAAGCTGCACCTGACCTAACGCAAGAGCGAAACATGCCAATGCATGAAAAAAAATAAGCCCTTATATTCTATGTGTACTTGCCCATTTGTTTGTGTTTGTGTCTGTGTTGTGGGGCAGTTATTTGGGCACTGCTTGGTCCAACAACACTTGAGACGGCCAGCACTGCACACAGGTACCTCCTGCATCTTGCCCCCCAAGTAATAGCCACAGGAGTTTGGGCCGCAAGGCACGCCCCCTGCCTGTGATGCTACGCCCCTTATCCATGTGGTCATGCCCCCTTTTCAGCAGCACACACAGCATCCCTCCCCGCCCAGGGTGACACCAAAGGGAGGGACGCCACTGTCTGTTGCTACAGTACATCAAAGCAGGAGTCCCTTGGACTATCCCTCACAGATAGCCAGGGCCACATAGAGTTATCTGGGGCCCTAGTGCTGCTAATTATAAGGGCCTGAACATCCACGAGGACTTACAGTATGACTAGGAAAAAGCTGATAAAATGGAAAAGTTTCACTGGGGAAAAAATAATCTAATACATTCCAGTTATGCTTTGCATCTAATTGCAGAGTCTTAATATTTAAATGTGAAAACATTTATTAGAACAGCTTTCAAATATTTTAATTTTTTAGATTTTTATTCATCAGCGCAGTGAAAGCGTTTTTGTTTTTATGTTGTAGTAGAGACTCTAGCACAGCTTATTTTCTATTTTCAGCAGGTGACTAATGTATTATTTATTTATTCATTACCAGTTATTTATATAGCGCACACTCATTCCGCAGCGCTTTACAGAGAGTATTTGTCCATTCACATCAGTCCCTGCCCCAGTGGAGCTTACAATCTATGGGCCTGATTCAGAGCAGGACGCAATTAGCGCTCGCTCGTCCAGAAAATAGGGGTGGCTATTCAAATCAACCGTTCGCTCTTTGCGGTCTGTTCACGCCTCTATGTCTGAACGAGCGAACAAAACTTGCGGTCGTTTTTTGAAAAAATACGCCCCCTGGCTGCTCGCATCCTACGTCATGTCCGCTATTTATTAGATTAATCGAGTACATTGACCAGGGTATGAACTGCTCGCTATTCTTGGGGTTGGTTTTTGCTACCACAATTTTGCGAGCAGTTCTGGCTATAAAATAACCCAGTGACGTGGTCAATGACGCTGCTGTTTTAATTATGCACACCCATAAAACGCCCATTTTGACCTTTAGGCACGCCTGCGTTCGGATCTCCACTCCCCGTTTTCAAGCAAATATCGCTCAGAGTGAACGAGCGGCCGCTTACGAGCGGCTCTGAATCAGGCCCTATATTCCCTACCACATGCTCACACACTTACTCACTAGGGCTAATTTTTGTTTGGAGCCAATTGACCTACAGTACCAGTATATTTTTGAAGTACTAATTTGATTAGCACAGGACTTTTGTGAAGACACTTCACAGATTTTTTTTAGGCAAAAGCTGATGCTTCACATGCAATCTAGGAGGTTATTGGTCAGCGCAGTCATTTTGCCTTCAGTGAGACTCAACTGACATTGGGAGCAGGCAAGAGTTGGTTGCATTGCACTCCCAAATGCCTGGTTGCATTGTAATCAGCTTACCACCCTCCTAGTGCCTGTGTGGCTGCATGGGATATATTTGACACTTTGAGTTAATCAATTCTTTGCTCATTTGGCAGCAGGTCTTTGACAAGAGCAGTTCATATAGCCTTTTATGTTTTTTTTAAATCTTTATTTTCAGTAGATTAAAATATTAGAATACATATTTATTTCAATAACTAGTGAATGTGGGTTTGGGGAGTCTTTAAGTTGGTACAGAAAACATCCATTATTTTTGCTTTTAATTGATGCTTAGTACTAGTAATATCCCGTGGGGACACCTCACAAGGTCCAATGGGATCTCACAATTAATTGAATCGGCCCTAAGGTGCCTCAGTATTACTCATTATCTCAGAACCCACAGCCCACTCATGGTGATAAGAGCTCCAGTGCCTTTTCAGGAGCTTTTTGGAGGTGGAGCACCTGTGGCAGATTTCCAATTCAGCAGAAGGACCCTATGCTAGTTGTCCCCAGTCTTTAATAACCAGTCCAGGTTGTCTAATATGGGATCGGTATCAAATACCGCTGGACCTATGCCCGGCGGTTCAAATCCTGTAAGCCGCAAGCCCGGCACCAGTGAAAATCCCGACTGCTCTAAAGGTAAGTACTAACTAACCCACCCCCCCTAACCCTCCTTTAGGGGTGCCTAACCCTAACCTCCCTCCCTAGTGCCTAATCCTAACCCCCCTCTAAGTGCCTAAACCTAATCCTAAACCTAATCCCCCCTTCCCTGCTGCCTAAACTTAACCCTCCCATGGGGGTGTCTAACCCTAACTCCCCCTTCCCCTAGCCTAACCCTAACCCTCTTGGGAGGGTGCCTAACCCTAAGTCCCCTCCGGGATCCCCTAACCCAGTGTTGGCTAACCTTGACACTCCAGCTGTTATGGAACTACATAACCCAGCATGCACTGCTACAGTTTTGCTATTAGGGCATGCTAAAACTGTGGCAGGGCATGCTGGGATATATAGTTCCACAACAGCTGGAGTGTCAAGGTTAGCCAACACTGCCCTAACCTAACCCTCCCTCCCCACGGCTGTCCGCGCCTGGCTTACCTTTGATCAGTATGCCGGGTGTTGGGCTCCTGGCGTAGGTGAAATGACAGGCATCGGGAACGCCTGTCATTTAGACCCCTGCTGGGATTAGACAGTCGGGAAGTCAGCTTCCTGACTGCATCCCGTCTCATATGATGTTGACTACAGTATATGTGTGTATGTATGTATGTATGTATGTGTGAGGAGTGTGTGCTATCCAATTTTACTATTTAATTTCTCCTGTTCATTTCAATAGCCTACTGTATTTATTTCAATGGGACTTTTGTTTTAACACACACTGTATTGAAATGAATAGGCTAATGAAACAAATGAGAAACATCCTGTGATGTTTGCTTTTTGGATACAAATGCATGCAAGCACATATTATCATGGGTGTAACACGTGTGAATAGTATATCAAATGCATATGCAAACTCATAGCCTTTTTATGTTGACATAAGACTGCCCTTATGCCTGAGGGGAGTTAAACACTGAAATGGCTGGACCTGATGGTATTATAACGGACTTTTCCATTAGCTATTAGGTTGCGGACAGCTGTTTTAGCCAATGAGAGTGGCTGTGAGTTACAGGGTTCAATGCTAAGGGGTTGATGTATCAAGCAGTCAAAAGTGGAGAAACGGGCCAATGGAAAATCTGCCATAGCAAGTCAACCAATCATCTTTGAGGAAGCTTTTATCAGTATACTCTATAAAATGATAGATGCTGATTGGTTGCTATGAGTCCCTAGTCCTGACAGTGACTCATTTGCTGATCTTCACTCTCACTCTCGCACTCTCTGGGCCTCATTTATTAACAAGTTTTATCATTCACAATGAGTGATAAAACATATGATACAGTATATGGTGCTCAAACCATTCAGCTCCCAACTGTCATTTTTCAAACAGATGACAGTTGGGAGTTGATTGGCTGGAGCACCATTATCGTACACAATGAGATTTATCACTCGTGGTGAATGATAAAACTTGTTGATAAATGAGGCCCTCTCTCTTCCGTTTGTGATTTTGGCTATTTCTTTATTTAATCACAGGTTTTCCAGGTGGCAAAGGTGGCTGACCAGTGTACACACTCCTTCCAGGAAGAGCTTGGCTTATACCACCTTGCTGGGGGTCATTAACATCACCCTACCCTGTCCAATACATTAATATATAATAGGTTGGAATCCTGATGGTAATAGATACCTTGGGCAGGCTTTTGTCTCCCTCTTCAAAACCCCTCTTTTGCTCCCAATGCATGTAATAGTAGCTTTCACTTTATTGGACTATGGCTGCTGTCCTCCCATTACCTTATTTTCCCCCAATGCATGTGATAGTTGCATTTGGGTAGGAATTGCAATGAATGTCATACTGTAGTTGCGGATGTGTTCCCGGCACAAGTAATACCGACGCCAGAAGAGCGAACTATGGAGATCCTGACTGGGGCTGGTAAGTACCCTAACCCTTCCCTCTCCCCCCCTAACCCTTAGTGGTGCCCTAATCCTAACCTCCCCTGGTGGAGCCAAACCATAAGATGGTGCCTAACCCTATCTCTCCCTTCCTGCACGCTAAACCTAACCCTCCCAGAGAGGTGCCTAACCCTAATCTCCCCACAGTGGTGCCTAACCCTATCCCTCCCTTCCTGCATGCTAAACCTAACCCTCACGGGGGGGTGCCTAACCCTAATCTCCCCCCAGTGGTGCCTAACCCTATCCCTCCCTTCCTGCATGCTAAACCTAACCCTCCCAGGGGGGTGCCTAACCCTAACCTCCCCCCAGTGGTGCCTAACCCTATCCCTCCCTTCCTGCATGCTAAACCTAACCCTCCCGGGGGGGGGTGCCTAACCCTAAACTCCCCCCAGTGGTGCCTAACCCTATCCCTCCCTTCCTGCATGCTAAACCTAACCCTCCCGGGGGGGTGCCTAACCCTAACCTCACCCCAGTGGTGCCTAACCCCTCCTTCCCTTAGCCTAACCCTGTCTCAGCGTGGGTGCCTAAAACTAACCCCCCCCCCACGGCTAACAGCTAACAGTCCCCGCTTACCTTCGTTCGGGGTGCTGGCTGTCAGGATTTTGGCATATAGCTAAGGATAGGCGTTGGGAATTATACGCCTATCTTTAGTACCAGGTCGGACTTCCAGCACCAGGATTCTGACAGCTGGCATTCCGGGCGGCGGTAAGTTAACTGCATCCCGTAGTTGCATTGATATCCAATTTCCATATATTCAGCACTGGATTTTATTGCCCATTCTTTGCTACCATAGGGCTTGAGTTAGAGTTGTACGCTAATGCAGCATGTACTGTACGCAGCTGCTGTGTGAAAGAACGGGACTTGTATTGAGACGCCCACTTGTGGCTTTGCAAATCCAAGCATCTGCGTACAAAAATGCAGCATCGGTCGCAGATCATTTGATTAACACAGTTTTGAGCAGTGGCGGCTCCAGAGGTGCGGCTGCAGCATAGCCTAAAATTCACTCCCACATCTCCGGCCGGCACTCACTGTGGCAGTTGGTGTGGCTCCCCTGGTGTGGCAGTTGGTGTGCCTCCCCTGGTGTGGCAGTTGGTGTGGCTCCCCTATTTGAATTTTGGACTGCGCTGCAGCCCCACCTCTGGAGCCGCCACTGGTTCTGAGTATGCTTATGGCTACTCAGAATGGGCGCGGGAACTGAGACACTGTAGCCATTTTTTGCAGACACAACTGTGACGTGCGTTAGTTGTTGCGAATGACTACGGTAATGTACCTTGCAGCATGCGCTGTGTGATTTAGACACATGCGCAGTTTACCGATAATCGCTCTTCTGAGAAAATTGCAGCATTGCGTTCATCTCTGAAACAGGCCCATAGTGGATATTTTGATATGAATAAAGATTACATTCTCATTATTTTGGAGGCAAGTTTTAAAGTACCTAAGAGTTTATTGTATGTATGACAGGAGCCTCAGGCCATCATCAGCCGGTAAGTGCTTTATACATTTTCACAATCTGTTTCAGTTTTTGCAATGCTGAGGTGTTAACCATCCTGAATCTAATGAGAACACCACCCTGAATAAATGCATTGACATTATTCTGTCCGGTACAATTATTCAAAATAACAATACAGTAGATATTTTTTTTTAATGAGTTCCAGTTCTACAGTTTTAACTCTATAATTTACAGATCAGCTGAGAGTGGACGGTACATTGCCTACAAATGAAAAATGTATTTAATTCAATTGTCCTCCTGCAGGAAAAAAAAAATGCCCCAAAACAATATGAAAATATTTTAGCTACTGTATAATTACTTACAAAGTCATTTTATAAGTACAGTACAAAGCACACTAATAAAAGCCCAACGAAATACGACAATATGGAAGCTACTGTATAAATACTTACAAAGTCATTTTATATGTACAGTACAAAGCACACGAATAAAAGCTCCAAAACAATGTGACTATATGGAAGATACTGTAAAATTACTAACAAAGTAATTTTATACGTACAGTACAAAGCACACAAATAAAAGCCCCCAGTTGGAAGCTACTGTAAAATATGGAAGCTACTGTAAAATTACTAACAAAGTCATTTTATACGTACAGTACAAAGCACTCTAATAAAAGCCCCAATGAAATACGACAATATGGAAGCTACTGTATAATTACTTACAAAGTCATTTTATATGTACAGTACAAAGCACACGAATAAAAGCCCCAAAACAATATGACAATATGGAAGCTACTGTAAATTACTAACAAAGTAATTTTATACGTACAGTACAAAGCACACAAATAAAAGCCCCCAGTTGGAAGCTACTGTAAAATATGGAAGCTACTGTAAAATTACTAACAAAGTCATTTTATACGTACAGTACAAAGCACTCTAATAAAAGCCCCAACGAAATACGACAATATGGAAGCTACTGTATAATTACCTACAAAGTCATTTTATATGTACAGTACAAAGCACACGAATAAAAGCTCCAAAACAATGTGACTATATGGAAGATACTGTAAAATTACTAACAAAGTAATTTTATACGTACAGTACAAAGCACTCTAATAAAAGCCCCAACGAAATACGACAATATGGAAGCTACTGTATAATTACTTACAAAGTCATTTTATACGTACAGTACAAAGCACACTAATAAAGATGACTATCGAGTGAGCTGACACTGGGGTCTATTCAGCAATAGTGATGATGTTACCCAGAATATTATCGGGAAACATCGTCACGATTTTTTTTCAATTATTGAAATTTCTGGTTGCTATTCAGCAATATTTTTTGCAGGGACAATGGTTGCGGTAACACTCTGTCCCTGCAATGTTACAGAAGGCATTGTTATCGGTTTCCGAAAGCAATTCCTTCTGTTTCTGCTTCTGCACATGCTCAGTCATGCGCTTCCAAACAGTTTCCGTCCCTGCTTTGATGTGACCGCGGAGGGGTAAATTCAAATACAGCCTGTCCAAATTGATTGACATGTGTACACAGGCTTTATATTCATCTATATATACATGTATATTCATGTGCTTTTGTATTTAAAATGTATATATAAATGTTAAATATAATAGCACATAAATATAAATGTATACAGGCTAATATAAAGCTTGTGTACCAGTGGCGTAACTAGGGTATTTGGAGCCCAGGGCAAATGTAAAAATGGAGCCCCCCCACCTTATGTGTGCGTGCCGAAGGCGCGGGCTGCAAAAAAATGGGCGTGGTCACTTAAAAATGGGGCGTGTCAACATGACACACCCCTTTATCATCACATTACTTTCCATATGCACCTAAACCCCAGTAGTGCCCCTTATACAGCACCCCCAGTAGTGGTCCCCCTTATGCAGCCCCTCATTAGTTCCCCTTATTCAGTGCCTCCAGTAGTTGTCCCCCTTATGCAGGCCCCCAGCAGTGATCCCCCCCCTATCCAGTGCCCCTTATACAGTGCCCCCTGTAGTGGTCCTCCCTATTTAGTGCCCCCAGTAGTGATCCCCTAGTAGTAAGCCCCTTATATAGTGCCCCCAGCAGAAGCCCCCATGCAGTGCCCCCAATAGTGGTCCCCCTTATGCAGGCCCCCAGCAGTGATCCCTTCTATCCAGTGCCCCCTATACAGGGCCCCCTGTAGTGGTCCTCCCTATTTAGTGCCCCCAGTAGTGGTCCCCTAGTAGTAAGCCCCTTAAATAGTGCCACCAGTAGTAGTCTCCCCCAGTAGACCTTCCCCCTCCTGATGCATTGCCCCCAGTAGTAGCTCCCCCCAGTAATGGTGCCCCCAGTAGTAGCTCCCACCCAGTAATAGTGGCCCCAGTAGTAGTAGCTCCCCCCAGTAATAGTGTCCCTAGTAGTAGAAGCCCCCCCCCCAGTAATAGTGTCCCCAGTAGTAGCAGCCCCTCCCAGTAATGGTGTCCCCAGTAGTAGCAGCTCCCCCAAGTGATAGTGTCCCCAGTAGTAGCAGCCCCCCCAGTAATAGTGTCCCCAGTAGTAGCAGCCCCCCCAAGTGATAGTGTTCCCAGTAGTAGCAGGCCCCCCAAGTGATAGTGTCCCCAGTAGTAGTATTAGCCCCCCCAAGTGATAGTGTCCCCAGTAGTAGTAGCTGCCCCCGCAGTAGTGCAGACACACAAGTTATAAAAAAAACAAAAAAAACACTTACCTGAATCCACGCTCCTGCTCAGGACACTGCTCCCGCCGCCGCACGTCAGTCCTCCCGGGCTGGCGCGCTATCCATTATGGGAGAGACATCATGACATCTCTCCCATTACCCCCTGCAGGAGCCGAAAGGGAGCCGGCTCTTGCAGTGGGCGTGCAGCAGTCAATGAGAGTCTATCTGACTCTCATTGGCTGCTGAATAACACACACATCGCTGCTGCGCTGGTGGCAATGTGTGTGTCAGCAAAGCCTGAGCCCGCCCGCCTGCCACCCTCCTCCTGGTGCTATTGGGTAAGCACTCAGGAGGAGGGAAGGGGCTCGGCTGTGCAGAATTGCGTTGGGCGCAGGGAAGCCTAGCGCCGGTCCTGTGTAAATGTGTAGCGCTGACTGCACACACTGCGGTCGGCACTACACTGGCTAACTAGGGCGGGCTGGTACCGTGGCCTTCAGCGCCCCTGTGTGCCGCCGGTGCCACGGCGCCCAGGGCACGTTCCACGCTCGCCCTGCCCTATTACGCCACTGTTGTGTACACATGTCAATCAATTTAGGGAGGTTTGACAAGCTCTAGAGTGACTTACCTGTCAGCGGTCACCGCAAAGTAGGGATGGAGGCTAGGCGGAGTTACACGATTCTGCTGGGACTTATGGGAAAATTTCCCTCTGCCTCTGCAGTTTTCGGGAAATTGAATGTATATTCTAGGGATATGCTCCAACCCCGTGTTTTGATTTTGGATCTGTAGCTCCTACAAGGTTTTGCAAACCACCCTCAAGTGTTTTGGTTTTGGATATGGATTTCTTTAATATAAAATAGATAAAAAGTTTTAAAACAGCTAAAATCATGTAATTTATGCGATCCAAAACCCGAAAAATTCCGAACCGCAAAAGATCAGAACCGCAACCCGGATTTACCCAGACCTTCTCAGGAGATTAGAACCGTGACTCGGATTTACCCGGAAATTCAGGTGGATACGGATTTCTGGAGAAACGAACCGCACATCTCTAATATTTTATTCATATAACGCCATTCTGAGATGGCGTTATATAAAGTAAAGATTTATCGAGTAATTTAGCGCTTTTTGCTTTGCTGAATAGCAGAAAATGTTATAGCACTGTAGAGATCAATGCGAGATGGGAATTAATGGAGAATATAATCCATAGTTGCCTACCTTTAATACTATCTTCCCGGGAGAAGCCCGGGTAAGAGAAGCAGCAGGGGGCCGACGGGGGCGGGGCTTGACGATTTGCATCATTAAGCCCCGCCCCCCACGGTAAAATTGCCGCAATTGGGAACAATTTACATAGGGGGCGGGGCCAAATGCTGTGATTCATGCAGAATCACGGCTTAAGCCCCGCCCCCTTCACGGAGACCCGCGATCGCCGCGGGTATTCTCCTCATTCTGCCCACTTCACTAGGAAGTGGGCAGAATGCGGGAGAAATGCCTACCCTTCCGGGGGTGCGGGGGCGTTACCTGAAAAATCGGGAGCCTCCCGCGAAAACCGGGAGGGTAGGCATGTATGATATAATTGCGTTACCTTCACCATTAACCCATTTCTGAATAGGGGATTTATATAAAAAATGCGGACATTATAGTTTCTGCATTTTTTATATAAAAAGAATCATTGCAGAATAGACCCCACTGTGAGATACTGTACAGAGCCTTACTAATGTTTTATATGACAAGCCTGGTATATTGAGCTGGTAGGGGATCTATCTCCATAAATAAATAAATAAATATGTTACAGATGATCATTGTTTAAATGCATCCTGCCACATGCTCATTCGTGCATCATCTCTTGGGGGCTCTAATCCGGCAAGTGGAATGAATGTGGTTGACTTACACATCACTGATGAGTCTCCGCTGAGACCTGAGACAGCCGCAGAACGGAACATTTGTAAGATATGTGCGCTGGAAGAAAAATGCACAGTTTTTTTTTTCAAAATGAGACGGGAAGTAGAGCAATAATTCCAAACAATGCCAATTTATTTCTTATAGGCCGCTGTACAAATGATCCCCATGTGCCACTCGGTAAATACAAAACCATTCGCTCATTTTATCAAACCGTTCAGCTGTGTTGTATGAAAGGAACTGAACTGTAATCACCAGTTATTGTCCAAGCAATGGAGTTTGTTATGATTCTAATAAGTACGGGTTATTAAATCGTAATAAGGAGCAGACATAACAAAGAATGGAAAGGACAAACATATGGCTTAGCCATAAAATGGAAGGTTTATATTTATTTGATGTATGTTTGAGCATTTCTCAAAATTTGTGCTGTGCATACTGTACTGTATTGTAGGCTGGGATTGTGTTTACAGGGATTGCTTTTACCCTGCTGTCACAGAGCACATCTTCAATCCCGACAAGCAGGTTCTTACTGGCCATTATAAAACCTAAGTACAGTTGCCATATCAGTCACAAAATGAAACAAATCATGCTACACAGACATGTAGCATGCATCTGAGTGACTGTAATACAACCATGCCGCATGTGTGTTCTATAGTTACCTCTGGCCATAGAGAATGTATCCCACACATAGTGGCTGTTCAACATCTGATGCACCAGACACATTGAGGGCTGTGGTCTGAATGTCGACATTAATATAATGTCCATTTACATGGACATTATGTTGAAATGTCGACATGCACATTATCACCACGGTCACCATGTCTACATGAAAGTTGGCATGTTGACATAGCATTGTTACAGTATTTAAGCCCTAACTCTGGGCCTGATTCAGACCCGGTCGCAAGCGCTAAGCGCTCACAACCGGGTCGATGTTTGCCCAATGGGCATGCGCACGACGGAGCCGGCTCCGTCGTGAGCATGCGCGAGACCCGGCTAGTGATGGCTGCTCCATCGCTCTGGGTCTCGCACCAAAGAGGGCGAGCTGTCGATGGTGATTGACAGCTCACCCCGTTTGGTAGGCGGGCAGGGGGAGTGGCTGGCCAAACGGAGGCGTTCCCGAAGGAACGCCTGACGTTTGGGGGCGGCCCAACTGACATCACCAGTGATGGGGGAGAGCTTCCGGCTCTGTTAGAGCCAGAAGCTCTCTGGGGCTTGCGGCCATGAGACCCTACCACAAGGGTCTCGACGCAAGCCCGATGGTCGCGATGGTCTTGAGCATCGCGACCATCAACCTGGCCGCTCGCAATAGCTGTGAGTGGTCACCCACAGCTATGCAAGCGGCCAGGAGGCCGAACAAAAACAAAACAAAAACGCCCTGATTCAGAGCGAGTGCTCGTTCAGAGCGTCCGTCTCTGAATCAGGCCCTCTATCCCTAATCGCAGCCTAACCATAACACTGGCAAGTACTGTCGATGCTAAGACTGTTGACATTTACAATGTCTACATAATGACCATGTTGACAATATGTCGACATCAACTTTGTGATTGTTGACATTTTCACTGTCTAGATTTCAACCATGACGACATTCTGAATGTCAACATAATGACTTCATACCAGATTGAGGAGTATCATTGAGAATAGCTAATTTCTGTATAATTTATATTTGCCGCCTTCACATCTTTGGATCTATCATCACAGTTCTACAAGATGTTTAAATTTGTCTAAATTGTTTATTTAGACCCTATATTTCAGTTACTGTAACAGCCTTCATCATTATGTGGGTTATACAAGTGTTATATATTTACATTTGTAGTATTATATATTGTAGTATAATTAAGCCAGCACTTTTAAGTGACAATATTTGTTTTACTACTTGATATTGTTATTGTCTGTTGCATATGTGCCAACTGTCCCAATGGAATGTATTCAGGATCCCGTCAGTGACCATCCCGACGGTCACAATACCGGCAGCAGAATCCCAATGTTCACAATACCGGCAGTGGGGTACCACGGTCACAATACCGGCAGTGGAATACCAATGGTCACAATACCGGCAGCGGAATACCAGCAGTCAAAATACAGATGAATTCTGATGGTGAGTATTAGGGTTAGGTTTAGGGTTAGCCACTAGGGGGAGGGTTAGGGTTAGGCTGTGGTAGGGGATGGATAGGGTTAGGCTGCCAAAGAGGATGGTTAGGGTTAGGCTGCCAATGAGTATGTTTATGGTTAGGCTGTGGGAGGGGATGGTTAGGGTTAGGCTGCCTAAGAGTATGGCTAGGGTTAGGCTGTGGGAGGGGAAGGTTAGGGTTAGGCTGCCAATGAGTATGGTAAGGGTTAGGCTGTGGTAGGAGATGGTTAGGGTTAGGCTGCCTAAGAGTATGGTTAGGGTTAGGCTGTGGGAGGGGATGGTTAGAGTTAGGCTGCCAAAGAGTATGGTTAGGATTAGGCTGTGGTAGGAGATGGTTAGGGTTAGGCTGCCAAAGAGTATGGTTAGGGTTAGGCTGTGGGAGGGGAAGGTTAGGGTTAGGCTGCCAAAGAGTATGGTTAGGATTAGGCTGTGGTAGGAGATGGTTAGGGTTAGGCTGCCAAAGAGTATGGTTAGGGTTAGGCTGTGGGAGGGGAAGGTTAGGGTTAGGCTGCCTAAGAGTATGGTTAGGGTTAGGCTGTGGTAGGAGATGGTTAGGGTTAGGCTGTCAAAGAGTATGGTTAGGGTTAGGCTGTGGGAGGGGAAGGTTAGGGTTAGGCTGCCTAAGAGTATGGTTAGGGTTAGGCTGTGGGAGGGGAAGGTTAGGGTTAGGCTGCCAAAGAGTATGGTTAGGGTTAGGCTGTGGGAGGGGATAGTTAGAATTAGAATACTTACTAAAATATGTTGGGATTCTGCTTTTGGTATTGTGACCGTTGGGATGGTCACTGCCGGGATATTCTACCTAACCCACCCCAATTTCAACTGAACAGTATCAATTTGAGGTGACTGCCCTTCTTACCGCGATCAGGAGATATCCAGGCAGAATGTTGACACCAGAATGTCGGCAGGTTCTGAATGTTGACAGTCAGATAGTTGATATGTAAAATGTCAATATCCACTAATGTGAACATGGTCAAAGTATTGACATGTTCATTATGTCAACACCAAAATGACAGTACCTTTTTGTGTTATGTTTAGCATCAACATTAGAGGTAGGTTTTGTGTAATGTTTAGGGTTATGGATTAGTTAAAATAAGCAAAAAACTGTATGCCGACATTCTGGTGTGCACATGTAATTTGTCAATAGTATGAACATATCGACAGTTTAACCATGTCAACATTTTCCCTGTCGAACTAACGTCCATGTCGACATGTAGACTGTCAACATTTAGTACCTGTCAACATTTTGGTGTTGGCTTTCGGAATGTTAACTTTTCATACGAGACCCAAACAGAGATTCATCCTGAGTAGCACAAGATTGGGAGGTATTTCCCTGCAAATGGAGTTTTTCTTTTGCTTGAGGTTGGTGGCTGCGCCCTTGCCTACTGTCCGGATTACAAATCCCTCTATGATAGGGGAATGTCTTTTGGCGTATACATCATGTTGATCAGAGTCCAATAGTTAATTAATTAATTTGCAGTACTAATAAATGCTTCGGTCCCCCACAGCGCCACAAATCAGGTGCAATAATATTTGACACTTAAGCAGCCGGTGCCATTGTGATTTCCTGCTTTATGTACTTTACAAATATTCCAGTAAGAAGCTCATCTATGCATTTTTGTGCTCCGAGTCCACATTTTTGAAGCTTCATAAATGACCTTATTTAGAATTGGTCAGTTTGTTCCATGCAAACATGCGACACCTAAAATACCTAAAATAGTTGCCTCTCGAGGTTCACACAATTTACGCTTTGGCCATGTAGATGCAATTCACCCAGTCATCTTTTAGATATCCATCCAATTTTGACTTACAAATATTTTAAGGCACATCTTTTAGGAGATGCATCTCTGCATATTTTATAGGATTGGTGCCGGATTCTGAGTTGATGATGATGAAAGAGACAAAACTATAAGGGGTAAATTTACTAAAGTGAGAGTTTTTAGAGGTGAGTTTTAGAAGAGATGTTGCCCATAGCAACCAGTCAGATTCTACTTAACATTTAACTAGCACCTTCTAGAAGATAATAGCTAGAATCTGATTGGTTGCTATGGGCAACATCTCTTCTAATACTCACTTCTAAAAACTCTCACTTTAGTAAATTTATCCCTAATGGCATGGATACATTTTTATGTATACACAAAATATACAATTTTATGTTGGACTGTAAACCAGGTCTTTAATGTCCCATATGTACCTTGTAATCTTGATAATCATATATTATTTAGGGACAGAATGAAATCCAGAATGCTAGCTTTAATCCGAGGATAGAAGATAATGAAGGTACATTGAATGAAAGAGTCCTGTTTCTAAGTAATTGTAAATGCTGTAGATAATCATTTCAATAAAGCTCAATGCTGATTTCCATGATTAATGACTATGTACTACTAAAGGCCTTGTGGGTTTTAGTTTACAAACACAGAAATAAAAGTATAGACGTTCAATAATACATTTATGACAGGAAGTCTTTTACCTTGATATAGTACATTGAAAATAAAAATAACTTAACCGTTCAATAATGCCATCCATTAGTAATGTAATTTTCTAGCATTGAATCATAACGGTACATTCCAAGTATTTCTTTTCATTTCAGTTTATGTATCTAACGGGATGTACTGAAGATACCTACACCTGGCATCCCGGCTGACAAAATCCCGGCGCCGGAATGCCAATAACTGGCCAGAAGACCAGCGCCAGAATACCTACAGTAGGTGACATGCCGGCACCGGAATCCTGACAGCCGGGATGCCAAATGTAAGTATAGCATGCTTGTTAGGCCTTAGCCATGGGGGGAGGGTTAGGTTTAGGTGCCACGAGGGGGGTTAGGCTTATGCTAGGGAGGGGGAGGTTAGGGTTAGGTACCCCCGGGGGTTGGTTAGGGATAGGCACCATGGGGGGGGTTTAGGGTTAGGCACTAAGGGGGGAGGGTTAGGTTTAGGCGCCACGGGGGGGGGGGGTTAGGGTTATGCTAGGGAGGGGGAGGTTTTGGATTGGTGCAGTAAAACTGAGAAGATGTAATTACTTTATGTTACTGGTGCCTTACTAAGTATTTTTTAAGGAATTTATGATCATTTTTTTAATTCTGTTCATGGGATCTGTTTTTAGTTGTTGATAAGTCCAATATTTTTGTAGTTGTATAATTGGTTTTATCCATTATTGTTACTTCTCCTTTATAGTAAGGATTAATGATTATGGCATTATCTTTTTTGATATTTTAGATGGTCTCTCTTTCCTTTTGCATAGAGAATTAAATGAAGCTGAAATAAGCTTACTATCAAAAAGGACTAACATTTGCCCCAAACCCCACATTGGAACGATTTAACACATTTGTGGATATTTATAGATCCACAAGGAAATTAACTGTTAAAGAAAATTCTACAATATGCTTAGGATAATCATCTTTTTTGAGGAGAACTTTTACATGGACTTTAATTATAAGGGATTTTATTGCAAGGATTTTAATATGGTCCTTTTAGTGTTGTGAATGTTTTTTATATATTATTAAGATAGTTTGCTATTCACTTCCTGGTTCAGGGTTTAGATTACCTAACCTGGAAGTACCTTTCCTTAGCCATATAAAAAGACTCACCTGAGGACTAGGGTCCAGTCTGCCTTTAGGAAGATATGCTACTGCAAATAGCTCAAAATGTGTTTGCTATTGAAACTGGACCCTGATGTCCTAAAGAGAGCTATGAGAAGAACCTATGCCTGAAACACCTTTAAAAAGACATTTGATAAGGAGAGTCCAGAACCTCCCATCTTTAATTACATCACCACACTCTTTTGATGCATGGTTCTGGTACAGTTCCAATAGCTACTCTTGTCTTATTGTAAACTGCTTCATTTTTTTATTAAATCTGTTTTAATGCACTATGGGCCTGCTTCAGAGTTGTACACTAATGCAAATGTGTTTGCAAATTTTACTGCTTAGCAATTGCTAAAATATACTAATGCATCAGCCGGCAGAATTTGTATTGAGACGCCCACCAGAGCCTTCATAGCTGCCCGCACCTGTGTACACAAACGCAGCATTGGACGCAGACCCTCAAAACATCGACTCCTCGAGTGATTCTATGGTCAGTCAGAATGGGGGTGGTAACTGAGGCGCTGGACCCTTGTTCTCTGTGTGCGCAATCGCACATGCTGGCTAGTACATGCCCAGGAAGTGGCCCCGACACACCTGCGTTTTAGCCGTAGCTCCCTGTAACCGCACACAAAACCTTCTTTTCCAGTCAATCAATTGTGAGTGAATCCTCTCAGCATGCGTGATCGCAATTCATTGGCAGCACGTGCGCAATGCGGCTGTGATGTATAAGCAGAACACCGATAACCGCTCAATTGCGTGAAAATTGGAATATCGTTCAACTCTGAAACAGGTCCTATGTGAGGATTTTCACATTTTATTGCATGCCCAATGGAGAACGACTTTCTAATTTACTGAGAACACCCCGTGTGTATAAACAGATCCACATTACTGCGCAATCAAGTCTATTCCAGTAAGAAAATGACCTAAAGGGTTACTTTTTTGAACATTACTCTATTTATTATTGAGACAGTACTACAGTATCGTTGCTCTCTTTTTGACCAACCTAAGTAAGATCACATCATCACTACTTCATCTACTAAGGGAAGTGTTATTCCTTCTTATAAATATTTGTCTATGTGCATTCAAACTTAGGGCTTACTTGCCTACACTCCCAGAAATCGCAGGAGGCTCCTGATTTTTTGGGTAGCCCCACAAACCCCCGGAAGTGTAGTCACATCTCCCGCATCCTGCTCACTTCCTAGTGAAGTGGGCAGGATGGCAAGATTTAATGGGGATTTTGTGGGTCCATAGGGAGGGGGCAAATTGCATAGTTTAGTCTCGCTCCCTCCTTGTGGACCCGCAAATCTCGGACTTTTCCAGGAAAGGGGCGGGGCCTAATTACATCTACAGCCCAGCCCCCTCTAACCAGCCAGAAGCATCTTTTCTCCAGGTTGCTCCCGGAGAGGAGATTTACAAAGTCGGTAAGTATGACTTAGGGCCTGATTCAGAGTTGTATGCAAACCAGATAGTTTGCGTACAACTCCAATTGTTGGAGATCTGCACATGTGCAGGATCTGCACTGCGCATGTGTAGGTCCCTTTCGGCAGCTATGGTGACAGTGGCCCTAAGCTGCAGAATACTGCAGCGATTTGGGGGCAAGAAATCAGTTGCAATGGCCAGCATTCCCGAAAATGGGGGTGTGTCAATCCTGTCACTCAGTCACTCAGATGGCCCATATTGCAGCCGATGGTGGTGATCCAATGCCTCTTCTTTGGAAGCAGCTCTTGGATCTGCCATACAATCTGGGGGCATCTTTTGTCTTCAGACACCTCCTGCAGCATTAGCATATTTTAGCATTGCTTTTGCATCCAAAGGTGGAACAGCAATGCTAATAGCATACAACTCTGAATCAGGCTCTTAGTTACTAAGGTTTAGCGCCTCTGAGAGGCTCTTATTTGTACTATTGTTGAAAAAATTTTTTTTTTTTTTGGGGGGGTGGGTTGAAACCAAGAAACAGGCTGCTTTATACCTTTTTTCAAGCTTTGTTTTAGCCCTCTACACTGGGTTGGGTATGAAATCCCGGCGGCTGTCAGGATGCCGCTGGTCAGAATACCAACAGCCAGAATTCTGACACCCATAGAGAAGACAGGTAAGTATTTTCCTAACCCCTACCCTAACCCCTACCCTAAACCTCCCTCCCCAGTACCTAACCCTTACCTCCCCTCCTAGTGCCTAAACCTAACCTCCCCCTCCACGCACCCCAATCCTAAACCTCCCTCCCCAGTGCCAAACCCTAGTCCTCCCCCTGGTGCCTAACCCTAACCCCGCAACCTAACCTCCCCTAACACCTCGATACTTACTGTACCTTCAGGATGCCAGAGATCGGGATTCTGGTGCTGGGATCCCGACCTGTCAGGATTTTGGTGCCGGTATTCAGACCTTCGGCATCCTGCATACCGGGATGCTGACTACATCCCCTCTACACCCCTTATTTTTTATTAAGAACAGCCAGCCAGAAGGTAAGAATAAGAGCAGTGTTGGACCCAGTATCTATATGCTGGAACCCAGCGCAGCATGACATATCAATTTTGAAAAAGAATGACCAGGAGATGGAGAAATAGGTGGTGAGAAGGAAGGAACTGGAAATAGAAACATAGGAATGAGTCATAGTCAATGAAAGAAACAGTCAAATATCTGCAGTTAGCACATGCTGGGATTAAAAAATACTGTTACCTGTCACATCGGGAGGACATACTGCACTGAACATGCAGGCCAACCTGCCGATAACGACAAGTTGTGCATGTTCGGGGATGAGGGAGGGTGCCTGCACTGTATGACATATCATTCAGTGTGGGCACATTATCCACTGCGTAGGATGATGAACGATTGCACGATTATGATGTTGTAATCGTACAGTCGTTCCACCCTCGTGTAGTGGATATGCACCTTTACTGTTAAAGTTCCATGTGTTATATACATTTTACACCATTGGGTGGTACATAAGAGACCTTACAAACAGTTCCTATGGGGCAAATTAATATCTAATTACATCGCTGCAAAGAGATGCACACATAAAGTACACGTATAGTTTTAATGTCATCATGAGCTAATTAACCTGCCAGAGAACAGATTTTAAATACAAGGAGACCGTACCTCACTCAACACAGATAGGATTTTTTGTTGGACGATTCGGCTTGGTTACGATTTGGGAACTTGCTATAAAATAGTACCTGGGTGGAGTTCTTCATTAATTGATTGTATTATAGCTCCACACTAACCAGGAAGTTATCTGCAAATGTTTGCCTATTTTAGAAACATATCATAAATTACACACAGATCAAAGCACAGTGTTGCAATTGTATTTTACATCAAGTGTACATATCTGAAAATAACAGCTAAAGAAGATAACCAGATTCATCGGTATTGTACAGTGAATATCATTTGAAATTCAGTTTTATTCAGAGTCACTGGGGTGAAAAATCATTTCTGCAATGCAAAAAAAAATTGTACGATCACCTAAATTGAATAACAATGTATGGTCTGATTTCTTCTCTTCTGGTTCATAAAGTAAAATAAATTTATAAGTTAAAAATCTTGCAAAATGACTTCAGTGGGTCAATTCTATAAGAAAGTCAATGGCCCGTATTTACTAAAAGGGTCTAAGTATTAGCAGACTTTCAAGTAGTATGTATCAAAGGAAACTAGGCATGTCATGCTTAATGTTCCCATAAACATTACAGTGACAATGTAACAGATCTGGTTAAACAGACAAAGTCCCATTGCCAGAGTGAAAGAATTAATGGACAAGAAAAGGTCAGTGCAGGCAGAAGTGAAGACAGTATAACAAGAAAAGGTGAGTGTAGGCAGAAGTGAAGCATAGTATAACAAGAAAAGGTCAGTGCAGGCAGAAGTGAAGCACAGTATAACAAGAAAAGGTGAGTGTAGGCAGAAGTGAAGCATAGTATAACAAGAAAAGGTCAGTGCAGGCAGAAGTGAAGCACAGTATAACAAGAAAAGGTGAGTGTAGGCAGAAGTGAAGCATAGTATAACAAGAAAAGGTGAGTGCAGGCAGAAGTGAAGCATAGTAAAACAAGTCAAGGTCAGTGCAGGCAGAAGTGAAGCATAGTATAACAAGAAAAGGTGAGTGCAGGCAGAAGTGAAGCATAGTAAAACAAGTCAAGGTCAGTGCAGGCAGAAGTAAAGCACAGTATAACAAGAAAAGATGAGTGCAGGCAGAAGTGAAGCATAGTATAACAAGAAAAGGTGAGTGCAGGCAGAAGTGAAGCACAGTATAACAAGAAAAGGTCAGTGCAGGCAGAAGTGAAGCACAGTATAACAAGTCAAGGTCAGTGCAGGCAGAAGTAAAGCACAGTATAACAAGAAAAGATGAGTGCAGGCAGAAGTGAAGCATAGTATAACAAGAAAAGGTTAGTGCAGGCAGAAGTGAAGCACAGTATAACAAGTCAAGGTCAGTGCAGGCAGAAGTAAAGCACAGTATAACAAGAAAAGATGAGTGCAGGCAGAAGTGAAGCATAGTATAACAGGAAAAGGTGAGTGCAGGCAGAAGTGAAGCATAGTATAACAAGAAAAGGTGAGTGCAGGCAGAAGTGAAGCATAGTAAAACAAGTCAAGGTCAGTGCAGGCAGAAGTAAGGCACAGTATAACAAGAAAAGATGAGTGCAGGCCGAAGTGAAGCATAGTATAACAAGAAAAGGTGAGTGCAGGCAGAAGTGAAGCATAGTAAAACAAGTCAATGTCAGTGCAGGCAGAAGTGATTTGCAGTAAAACAAGTCAAGCACATTGCAGGCAGAAGTGAAGCATAGTAAAGCAAGTCAAGGTCAGTGCAAGCAGAAGTGAATTGCAGTAAAACAAGTCAAGCACATTGCAGGCAGAAGTGAAGCATAGTAAAACAAGTCAAGGTCAATGCAGGCAGAATTAAAGGACAGTAAAATAGGTCAAGGTCAATACAGGCAGAAGCATAGTAGAATAAGTCAAGGTTAGTACAGGCAGAATTAAAGGACAGTAAAACAAGTCAAGGTCAGTGCAGGCAGAAGTGAAGTATAGTAAAACAAGCCAAGGTCAGTACAGGCAGAATTAAAGAACAGTAAAATGGGTCAAGGTCAGTACAGGCAGAAGTGAAGCATAGTAAAACAGGTCAAGGTCAGTGCAGGCAGAAGTGAAGCATAGTAAAACAAGTCAAGGTCAGTACAGGCAGAAGTAAAGCATAGTAAAACAGGTCAAGGTCAGTGCAGGCAGAATTAAAGAACAGTAAAATGGGTCAAGGTCAGTGCAGGCAGAAGCATAGTAGAACAAGTTAAGGTCAGTACAGGCAGAATTAAAGGACAGTAAAACAAGTCAAGGTCAGTGCAGGCAGAAGTGAAGTATAGTAAAACAAGCCAAGGTCAGTACATGGCCAGCCATAATTAGTAAGTGGGTATTCAAGCAGAGACTTTTTGGCTTTAAATACCTAGTACTCTCTCTGATTTCCCACTGATTAAGAATAGGTGAATCTTTCAAGGACTGCAGTTAAAAAAAAAACAAAAAAAACTGTCTTGTTGGCGTGTTATTATGTGCACATGTAACACATGTAAAATGCATGTATTGTAAATGGATATGACACTAAAAATCATTGTTCCTAGAGAGACTACAGTATATCTAATTACATTTTCTGTGACACTACTTGATCCTTTTCTGAGTCTTTGACACATTTCAGTTAGCCCGTAGGTATCAGTCACAGGTCAGGTACTCACTTGTGTTTGACATCATTCAAAGTACTTTAACATTCCCGAACACAAGTTACACCACCAGTGAGTATGGGCAAATTAGAACCAATGAGTTCTATTTGAAATCTGTTTTCTTTGTACTAGACTGTAAAATGCTAGTGCAGAGTATACATGTAACATCAGTGGGTGTGAGACCTGTGGGTGGTGATTGAATCTGAAGTTTTAAGATGCATATTGTACATTTAAACAAAACAGAAAAAAAATCACAATATTTCTGGCCATGATGTACTGATCCGGAATGGCACATCGTGATCAAGCCGCAAACTGAAATGACACCTTAAACTGAAAAGCAGTATTCAGCAAATCACAATTAATATACAGTACAAAGGATATTGGTGTGTCATATTCAACAACTGGAATGAACTGTAAACTAACAATTATGAATACACAATTTATTGTTATGTAAAAAGGTTGCAGTTGGTAAAATATAATCAAATGAGGGTCACACGGTTGAAACAATGACACAGTATAGGGCAGAAATTTCAAAAGCAGCTAATTTTTTTGTAGTTGTTAATCATTTCTACAATTGAAGTATTATTAGTGATTCAGGAGCCTATTCATTATACGACAAATGGCCGGGGAACCATGCGGAAACACTAGTTTCCGCATATTTAGGTTACCGGGCTATTCATCATCAGGGGTCCGATAGGATTCCCCTGGGTATTCAGCAAACTCCGAAAACTGAAAATTTTCGGAGTTTGCGTCCGAGAACAAGCGCCATCTTCAGACAGCGCTTCTTCTCGGATCCCCGCTCCTTCCTAAGAGTTCTAGGGATGCAAAGAGCGATTCGAGCGGATCCCTCCGCCGCCTTCTCACTCCGTCCCTGGCGGCCTTGCGCATGTGTGACCCGAGGTTACGCATGCCTAGCCAGGATGATGGGGAGCAGGTAAGTAAAGCAGCTACAGAAGTAGCTGCGATACTTTCCACGGGGTCAACTGCTTTTCAGAGCAGCTGTCCCCTCACCGGAGCAATGATGAATTGCTCCGGTGTCACACTTCCCCCGCTGAGAGTTCTACACTTCAACATCGGAGGCCATACGGCCTTCGGCGATGAATATTCCCCTCAATCAGTTAATCAGTTACCAGGCCACATTTTACTGGTAATATTGGACACATTTCAAAATATTACCATGGTTGTTGCCTCAAAGTGAGTTTTATGCCCTAAAATAAATCATGCCTCAAAATACGTGGGGTTGCAAATCCAGCAAATTCATATTTGTAAAATAAGGGATGAAAAATACTAAGTAGCCTTTCTAGTATTCTAAAACTGATTACATGACATGTCAATGTTTGGCATTTTGTTAAAAATTGTGCATAAAAGCAATGGCGTTTAACTACTCCTGCCCATCACCGATTATCAAAAATGATCTGTACATTTTTTTTTTATTTCATTCAAAATTATTTGAAGTTGGACCTTTTTAAAAACAAAGTAACCATTAAGTCATGCAAACCATGCAAACAAAACCATTTATTTAAATTAGATTTTTTCATTATGAAAACTATAAAAACATACATTTTATAATTAAGATATTAATGGAAGTATAGTGAAATGTTACTTAAGAGGGACATGTCATTTGTCAAAGTATTGAAATATTTTCAGAGCTTAGAAAATCGTCAGTAACTTTCACTTGACTGAGCAGACATAAAAGTGGTCATAACATAATTACTGTTCACTTCGGTAAGGTAAATTATAATGAGATCTCACTCTTTCCATTCTTCTCATTAAATCATCTTTCATCCATCATTGTAAAAGTGATTATAAGGATCTTGTCTTTTTCTAAATTATTTATCTATCCTGCTGATTTCCTTATATAGATATGCTCCATTTCCCCTGATTTTATTGGTTTATGCTATTTATCTTGATCAACATCAGATTATGTAGTAATTAAAAATCCTTTTAGTAAAAATAGTTTTTGGTTTCTTTTAGGTGGCTTATTAATACTGTTGATACATCATTGTCATTGTAAGTTCATTGGAACTTCTTTTAAAAACAAAATGTCAAAATTTAAAGCAATTTTGTTTCTCAATTCAGTCATTCTACACATCTACAGTAAATCTTCAAAGATACATTTGTGAGTGATAGAACAGTGTACAATGGGAATGGTCAACTTTCAAAAGATATATTTTATCTTTCACAGATGTGTAAGTTAAAGTTCCTGCATAGTGATAGACATGTCCTCATGTACCTACTGTTTTTACACCATACAACACGAGATGCTTGGCGTGACTTTGGCGCTTGCACACAGGGAAATAATTGTTTGTAACAAAATAGAAAATAAATATGCCCGCGCTCAGTTTTACCCATATCATACATGGTACCAGCAGCATGGCAACATTAATGCAATAAATGTATACAAAACAGAATTTTTTTTGCTATCGGCGCTAACAATAATATACTGCAAATCTATGTGTGTGCAGCAAATAGAACCAAGGGAATTTTGTCATGATTTGATCAAAGCATTTAAGCCTGCAGCCCAGCAGCAAGGGACCTCTTTTTTTCTGGAGGTCCCAACACTAGAATATCTGCCCCGCACACCATTACATTGCAGTTAAATGTTCTCACCTCCTAGATACAGAGGGACACCTCTATACAGGGGCTGGCTGTGAGCCACACCCAACTAAGCCTTTTATAGCCTTAATTGAATGCTGCCATGATAGCACAAGGCAAAAGTTTGAAACAAAACAGAAAATAAATATGCCCGCGCTCGGTTTTACCTATATCATACATGGTATCAGCAGTGTGGCAATATTAATTTAACTGCAATGTACTGTAATGGTGTGTGGGGTATATATGCTAGAGTAGGGACCTGCATGACAAAAGGGTTCCCTTGTCGCTGGGCTGCAGGCTTAGATGTTTTTATCAAATCATGACAAAATCCCCTTGGTTTTATTTGCTGCACACACATAGATTTGCAGTATATTTATGTTAGCTCTGATAGCACAAGGTTTTCTATACATTTATGGCATTAATATTGCCTTGCTGCTGGTACCATGTATGATGTGGGTAAATCCGAGTGCAGGCATATTTCTTTTCTGTTTTGTTTCACACTTTTGCCTTGTGCTATCATGGCAATATCACAGCTTTCAATTAAGGCTATAAAAGGCTTAGTTGGGTGTGGCTCACAGCCAGCCCCTGTATAGATGTGTCCTTCTGTATCTAAGAGGTGAATACATTTAACTGCAATGTAATAGTGTGCTGGGCATATATTCTAGTGTAGCGACCTCCAGAAAAAAGGGTCTCTTGACGCTGGGATCCAGGCTTAAATGCTTTAATCAAATCATGACAAAATCCCATTGGTTTTATTTGCTGAACACACATAGATTTGAAGTATATTATTGTTAGCGCCGATAGCAAAAGGTTTTCAGGGAAATAATTGTTTCTTAGAGAGGTATCCAATTAGCTGCAGTGAATTACCGTGGCTATTTACCTCAACCGGGGCTATCCACTTAGCCCCGAAGCTGGGAGTTATCAGGGATTTTGTTTCACCTGCCTCAGGCAAGCAAAACCAAATCCCCGATAAGATGTTTTTCTCCCGAACGCAGCAGAGAAAATACATTAGTCCGTGACTTTTTGCCAGATCCTATGTATTTTCGTAAGAAAAACAGAAAATTTTCGGCCTTAATAAACGGGGTTTAATTGGATAGCTCGATAAGAAAATCGTCGAAAAATATCCAAACATCGGCGATAAAACCCTGTTTTTTACAGCTGAAATTTTTTCGCAGCTAATTGAATACCCCCCTTAGTTGCATCTTAGCCACATACAAAGAAACTCAGAGGGGAAAATTCAATTAGCTAGTTGATCACGCCATGCGGGGAATAGCTATTTAAATAATTAGCCCTTTCCCTGCACGGTTAACACACGCTAACTCGTTGATTGCCTGCAAAATGCAGAATCAGTGGGTTTCCCAGTGTGTTGATATTCAGAATCTGCACTTTACCACAGATTTTCTTTGCAGCTCCTGTGACTTTGAGGAAAAATCCTGCCTCTAGCCTGCGGTGTTTTTGCAGCAAATTGAACTGGGCAGTGTGATCAATTAGCTGTGGGCTAAATCCTATGACTAATTGAATTCCACCTACAGTGTACCAGAGATGCTAGGTTGCCACTTTTGTTGTAAAGTAATTGGTGCAAAGTCGCAGATAATAAAAGAACAAGATGGGAGGAATAGCTGTAGCTGCTCGTTATCAACTTTTTTACACAGGTTTGCGACTTAGTTGCACACAGGTGTACAAGTACGGCAAGCCCCAGTGGTCAGTGTAATCTAGCAATGTAGTTTTGTTGCTTCTTGTCATTTTAGCAGTGAGAATAAGATGCTAATTTTCAGGAAAAAAAGAGTTCAATCACCTCGACTAGGTCGCAAGGACCCTGGCGTGCCAAGAAGGGCTATTTGGGGTGGGTAAAGCAAAAGTGTAAGAGGACATATCTATAGGTATATTATTGTCATTTACAATCTATTGTGTTCCATTGACAGGAATTTTATGTTATCAAACGCTTGAAAATGAGTAATTGAATTTGCTTAAAGGCATATTGCCTAGTGTGGATAGGACAAATTGTTTCCCTCAATCAATGGCATGACACATGTGACCGTCATCGTTTGATCATTATACAGCATGTGTTTCCATACTGTAGTTCATATACAGAATGTGGAGTGCCAAATATGGTTAAATTGCACCAAAAACAAGCTTCCTTGCTTTTTAATGGTTGGCGATTGGCTTTACCTTACAAAAGCGCCAGAGGAGATTATTGAGCAACCTGACGTCTTTCAGTCTTGTCAGGTCAAATCCAAGCTAATCTGTTTCAGTTTTATCAGATTATGTAATGCATTCTGCAATTATTAGTTAAACCGAGCAAACGGATTTAAGAAAAAACTTACATTCGTGGGATTCTAAATGCACTAGGCCAATCAGCGCTAATTAATTCTGGATGCTTATTTGTGATTTCTGCATGACATTTTCTACAACACATTTTAATTGTCATCTTGCTGGCATCCTGCATCCTGTTTACAATAGGTTACTACCTAATGTAGTTGATCTGTTCAATTTTTTTGCCCTTTACCGAAATTATTTCATTCTTTTTTTTATTCTTTGTCTCAGTCACTTTAATAAATGTCCTATGTAACTGATGGTGGCATTTATTTTGAAACTATTTTATGCAGGTCATTCATTGATAGAGATTATTAAAGATAATGATACAGCAGTTTAGACAGCCATTGTCTCTGGTTAATTCTCTTTGTTCTAATACACATAAGGAATAGATATTTAATTTGTTCCCTGCCACCTGAACATAATCTGTAAAATAGACACAGGGACATATTTAAGTGAAAAATGACATTTCCTCTAGCCAAACAGCACTTCAAAGTGGAATTTTAGATGGGTTCCTATAATAAGATGAATGCAATTTTCTCTTTCATATCTGCTTTCCATAAAATTAAGGAATTGTTAATATAGAAAACACTGTTCCGGGGCAGTTACAGCCAGAAATCAATTTTATGTATTGTAAGATATTTCAGGCTCATTGGTCAACTGAACATAGGTGACAAAGGTCCAGATAACATACGGTACAGCTTACATTGTGTATATTGTGTAGCTGAATTCACAATAAAGTGGGCTGAACCCACACAGTACATGTGGCTGTTATAATGCCATCCTTACGAGGTATAGAGAAACATGCAATACTGAATGTACTAGATCAGTTATAGTTTAGGCCAGTGGGGCTCAAATCCGGTGGAGGCTCCAGAGGTGGGGCTGCAGCGCACTACAAAATTCAAATAGGGGAGCCACACCAACTGCCACTCAAACTCTGCCAAACATCGCCTGCCTGTACACACTGGCAGTTGGTGTGGCTCCCCTTTTTGAATTTTGGACTGCGCTGCAAATCTGTTTTCAGGCTTCACTTTCAGAGCATCTGCTCCCAGGACTATGGGACAGAAAACTGCACCCCGAGGTTTAAGGTAAAATTATTTATAACCTTCTGGGAAAGGAAATTCACTTAGTTGTCTTGTGAAAGATGGAAAATGTATTACTTGTTGATGATATTGAAGAGTTTGATGAGAGCAGTGGTGACTCCTACTGTGTGACTTAAGTGGAGGCTGTCTCACAGCTGTGTCACCAGTAGTAGAGGTGTCCATTTTTTGTCTAGTCCTACATCATGTCCTCCTCCAGAGGCTCCTTAAGGTCGGACTGAAGCACAGGGAATGCTGGGAGGCATGGAGATCAAATCAAACAGTTTCACTGGGGAAGGCAGATTTTTAATAGGGGGGCAGGGCCAGCAACCTAACTCCGCCCCCCTTGGGAACCCATTGATCAGAATCCCAATGCCGGTATCCTGACAGGGTTAGGATAACTACAGTCGGTATCTAACCCTTCCCATTGTCCCTACCTCTAACCCTCCCCGGTGCCTAAACCTAACCCTCCTCCTTGTGCCAACCCTAACCCTTAACCCCATTACTTACCTTCGGGATACCAGCTGTTGTGATGCCGGCACCGGTATTCTGACAAGTGTCGGGATACCGGTGTTGGCATTCTGAACACCGGAATTCCCGTGGTCGGGATTATGACCACATTCCATCAAAATGTCATACACCTATATGTAAACCCTGAACTGGGTCACAGTATTCCATATCCTGCCTGTAAATAGTTATTCTACTATGTCCTGGCTGCTCTGGTCCAGACATGATTACAAGCTCGATGTGCACATTAGCCGGAGGCAATCACTAACCTTACACACACACACACACACATATATATGACAATAAAAAAAATATAATGACAATAACCTGGCCTGAGAGACCCTTTCTACACTTCTTAGCTGGAGCACCTAAAGAGGAGAACTTGGAGTGTGTGTGGGGGGGTCGGGGGTGCCGCGAGAGGGGGAGTCAAGGGTGCTGTGTGAGAGGAGGGTTGGCGGTGCTGCGGGGGGGGAGTGACAGACTGTCAGATATACTATGGGGAGTTGAACAACAGGCAGATGGAGAGAAACAGAAAGCAGGAGGGGTGAGAGCCGGGCCTGCGGGCCGAGGAGGGAGGAACACCGGCCCCTGCGTGTCACAGTGTGACCGGTGTGTGACTTGGGGGAAGGAAGGGTGAAGGAGGGAGGAGCTTCTACTGGACTGCTGCTGCAACTGTAAGATTGCTACCTACAGCAGCACAGCAGTTTAAAAGGTATTAATAAGTGTTGCTGCCCCATGTTTTTCTTTCCCTGAATCCTCAGGCCCAAACAGTTTCACTGGGGAAGGCAGATTTTTAATAGGGGGGCAGGGCCGGCAACAGAAAACTTGGGGCCCGGTATACTGATATCACGGTACTCCTGACTCTCGGAGCCCAGTACTGGTGTCCCCTAAGTCCCCCCCTGTCGCCAGGCCTGGAGGGGGGCTGCAACCCCTTGGTAAAATCTGCCACTGGCTGAGAGTGAACTGGTGAAAATGCTAGAATAGGTCTATAATAATCTTATTCTCCAAAACAGTGAGGTGTTCATTTCCACAATGTATAAATCTGTCTCCTTGTCCTGTCTCTATTGCATATACCACCTAATAAGGCTAGGAGGTATATGTAATAGAGACAACTAGAGCCTTAGTGCGTATGCAACTCTGTATGGCCACTGTAACCGGAATGCCAATTAAATGCCAAAAGACAACAACTCTATGCATGATGTAAAGAACACATCCATGTGATCGCGCCTCCCCACTCTTCTGTATGCAAGAACAGCCATCATCATCATCTGCACTTACACCTATCCCATTCATACAAGATGAGACTGAATTTGGTGTCCACAATGCATAAATATCACTTAGAATAGTGAATATCTCTGGCTACAAGCCACCGATACAGCTAAGATATGGTGAAGAAGAACCCATTTAGCGTCTGCAGAAAATCGACTCAGATACATACTATACTATTCTGATCTGTGTGTACATTCGCAAAGATGCACATGCAGTATGCAAAAAATTGCACATTCAGTCTTTGCATATAGCTCCGGAACAGGCCCTAAGCTCTCCCCAGTTCTGTACTAAGGGGCTAATTCAGCATTGTATGTATGTGCAATGCTGAATACAGATTCCCGATTATCAGCAGAACCCATTCTGCGAATGTGCAGAATAGGTTCTGCATGATAGCACGCAGTTCCTGCCATGCCTCTGCTTGATTGATAGGCAGAGGCATTTAAGGGGCGGTGCGGAGGCGGGGACGGCTGGAGTTCTCAGAAACGTTTTCCAGGAGCAGCAAGGCCCTCCCGATGGTAGCGAAGGTGATCGCAGTCTGCGACCTCGGGGACTGCAAATGCAGCAGGGGTTGTCATACTACTCGTGCTGCAATGGCATATTTAATATGGGTGCACCCATATTTTTTAATACTTACCCCTCCGAAGTCCCGCGTTGGCTGCATCGCTGCACAAAACACTTGGAAAATGGCCAGCGCGGCCATTTTACTGGCATGCTTGCGTGCAGCTTTACAATTCCGTCCTAAGCTGAATCACCCCCTAAAACCTTTGTTTGAGCTACAAATGACTATCATCACAATTTAGCAAACAGCTCCTATAAAAATGCTGTGTGGTTTCTCAAGGTTTAAAAAGATTCTGGTGCCCTATCCATTTGTTTTCATAAGACATTGGCAATTAAATTCACTGTTGTCTACTGTACCTAAAACACAACAACTGCATTTGCTGAAACCATAGGTCTGTAGAAGATGCATACATGCCACATAGGGACAGTAACAAACAAGTCATTAAGATTTGGTTACATTTGTCAGAAATTCCCAAATACTGGCAGTCCTTTTGTCAGAAATCTGGTAATTGGCTCTGCTCGCATCCTGCTATAACTATACATTGCCTCATTTAGCTTACGTACTCAAAAAACCATAATTATGTTAATCCATGTAAAATGTACATATCAAAAGCATACAGTATATTACAAATAGGCTGCCTTATAATAATTGTGATGGCTTGTACACTACCACTTTACAGATAAATCTAATAAATACAACTACAATAAATAAACTGTATGATAATATTAATGGAACATTACTGACAAATCCCGTATTTTGAAAACAACGTAGATTAGTTAGTAAAAATTATGTAAAGAGCAAAAATATTGTAAAAGGGCCTATACACGGTGCATTATTTATAGCAGCAGATCCAATGGTTTGGTACGATATTGCTGCCATATCGTACTGTGTGTGGGCATGATCTCGTCCTGTGCGCGCTTCTGTGGGATCGTACTTCGCACCTCCAGATCTTACATACTGCACATAACATCTGGTGATGCGATGTACAATCCCATGCAGCGCTATGCAGGGGGGGGGAGGAGTGCCGGCATATCGTGCAGTCGGGCAGCGGATTGCTCTGTGTGTGTGGAGCGCCCGATATCTCGGCTGACGGATCAGCTGTCGGAACGCAAGGTGCCTATCGCACAGTGTATGGGCCCCCTTAGACATAACAACCAATCAGATGGCAGCTTCAAATAGACTAGCCTGGCATATTCGTCTAATATCTGATTGATTGTAATTGTTACAGTCCTCTGCTTATACTATGTATAGTAAATAAACACCACTATGTTTTATAGGATATGCAGATTTCTCACAGGCTTTATTAACAGCAATTATTAGTTATTTAAACTACATTTTATTTTGATGTGATAACATATTTCTGTTCCAGCGAAAACATAAAGTAGCACATTAAAAGTACATTTTATCACTATCGATAATAAAATTGTAAACATTCATATATTTTTTAAGAGAGCGTTTTTTTATTATATACTGTAATATGTTGTGGCCTTCTGACTACTGTATCCTTAGCGGTTCTGAATACTCTCATGATGTGATTAAGGACCTCATTCATTAGTATGGGACAACTCGCTGCTACTTAATTTCATTCCCTGACACTCAATCCATTCTAACTGGTACAAGCTATTGATCAATGCTCCCAGCAATATTTTACATCATATCTTTATGTATTGTTTTTTTTTTTTAACCATTCAACATTTGTTATGATAAATGTGTGATTTCCTTGTTATGAATATTGATAATTCCATTAAACGCAAATGACTTCAACAGTGATTTACAAAAGGACTTTTAAAAACTCCTCAGAGACTCTTAGATTAAAATTTATGCTTCGACATACATTACAAAAAGTGAAGTTTACATGTTGAAAATCAGCAGCTGAAAGGTTATTGTTATAAAGCTGAGGGGAGTTGAACTTGTGTTGGCACAGGAGACACAACACAATAACCGAGGCAATAATATAAGTAATCAGATATAATAAGATGGGGGATATATCAATTCTATTCAGACTTGCAAGACAGTACAGCAAAGGTAAAACATTGACACATACAGTATGACTTTCTAATTGTCATAGAACTAAAAGTTCCAGCAGGCCCAATTAGCTAGTATAGGATGCGGTCATAATCCCGGTAAGTAGGATGCCGGCGCTTACAATACCAGCACCGGAATCCTGAAGGTAAGTAGTGGGGTTAGGGGGAGGGTTAGGGTTATGATTAGGCACTAGGGGGAGGCAGGGCCAGATTATGGTCTGAGGGGGCCCCTGGGCAACAAACATGTGGGGGCCCCTATCAATAAGTTATATATATAAATATATATCCCTAATATATATACATACACACACCGGTCTAATTGCCTGATGTCCAATGCCCCCTGTAGTTGTGCCCCTTCTGCAATGCCCCCAGTTTTTGTGCCCCTTCTGCAATGCCCCCTGTAGTTGTGTCCCTTCTTCAATGCCCCCTGTAGTTGTGCCCCTTCTTCATTGCCCCTAGTAATTGTGCCCCTTCCATAATGCCTCAAGTATTTGTGCCTTTCCCCTAATGCCCCCAGGAGTTGTTCCCCTTCTGGAATTCCCCCTGTAGTTGTGCCCCCTCTGCAATGCCCCCAGTTGTTGTGCCCCTTCTGCAATAGCCCAGTATTTGTGCCCCTTCTTCAATGCCCCAAGTATTTGTGCCTTTACTCCAATGCCCCCTGTAGTTGTGTCCCTTCTCAAATGCCCCCAGTAGTTGTGCCCCCTGCAATGCCCCCAGTAGTGGTGCCTCTTCTTAAATGCCCCCTGTAGATGTGCCCCATAAAGTATTGCCCCCAGTAGCTCTCCCTCCCCGACCCACACCCCTGTTAAAAAAGGTACCTGTCTTCGCTCCACACCGTCACGTCTCCCGAGTCCTGCTGTCACTGCTACTGCTGCTGCCACTGGGAACGCTGGCCTCTGAAGCGATCAGTATTCAGAGGCCAATGTTCCCTCTACCATAAGTTGATCGCGATCTACAGGTAGGAGCTCCGTGAGCTTCCAGTAGATCGCGATCAACCCTTTCGCCGGGCATGTGGCCAGGGGTCGGGGACAGTGTGTGGGAGCCCCCTATGTGTGGGGGCCCCAGGACGACCGCCCCTGTCACCCGGCCCTTAATCCGGCCCTGGGGGGAGGGTTAGGTTTAGGGCGCGGGGAGGGGGAGGTTAGGTTTAGGCACTTGGGTGGAGGTTAGGTTTAGGCACCAGGGAGGGAGGGTTAGGGAAAGGAGAAGGGTTAGGATACCTAAAGACAGCATTCTGGCATCAGGATTTTGACTGCCGGGATCCCAAGCGCTGGCCTCCGGTACTTAACCCACTACTATGGAACTTGGCAGGAAATGCTGGAATTATAGTTCTTGTAGTTTCGGCTATTACTGTAGAAACCAGATTTCTGATGTCTGCCTGAGATTTATTAAAGCTTGGAGAGAGATAAAGTAGATGGAGATAAAGTACCAACCAATCAGCTCCTGTTATTTTTCAAGCAAAGTCTTTAAAGTGACAGTTAGGAGCTGATTGCTTGGTACTTTATCTCTCTCCAAGCTTTGATACATCTCACATTATGAAATAAAAGTTATACATTAATATAATCCTATTGATTTACAAGAGTCCCTCAAAAAAGTCTTCTTTTTCTTTCTTTTGCCATAGTCATGTAACACTTACTAATGGGAGCACCATAAGCCTTGACTATATAACCTGCAATCAATATAAGCCTATATGTCATTTTTATTCTTGGTATAGTATTACCATTTTCCTATGAAAAAAACATTGGAGATCTAGGACCTCATTCAGAGCCGCTCGCAAAATGCAAGCACTCGCTCTGAATGAGGGCGGACGCTTCTCTTTAATGAGCCGGCCTCCAGGCCGCTTGCTAAGCTGTGGGTGACCACCCACAGCTTTAGCGAGCGGCCAGGGTGATGGTAGTGATGGTCAAGACCATTGCGACCATTGGGGCTTGCGACGAGACCAAGGGTCTCGTCTGCTGCAAGCCCCAGTGAGCTTTCAGCTCTAATAGAGCTGGAAGCTCACCACTGACATCACGAGTGATGTCAGTGGGGCCGCCCCCAAACGGCAAACGTTCCTTCGGGAACGCCTCTGTTTGGCCAGCCAGCCCCCCACCCCGCCTACAAAACGGTGCGAGCTGTCGATCACCATCGACAGCCGCCCCTTTTGTAGTGAGCCCTGGAGAGAATTTCTCTCTCGCTCCGGGGCTTGTGCACGCGCAGTGCGGCCGCTGCGTGTGTGCAGGGCCTCAACATCGACTGGCTTGCAAGTGCTCAGCGCTTGCGAGCGTGTCTGAATGAGACCCCTAGTGTGAAGCCCCCAACCTTGTATTATTAGTATAATATAGTTAAGCCCCCATTTTGACCCCTAAATATTCCTGGATTTTACTTTTTTCCTGATCCTATCATTCCCTAATGCATTTCATTAGACCCACATCCCTGATTTTACAATACATTTCTGACATTTTATACCTCGACTTGTTTCCAAGTAGACCATTAAAATATTTGTGTTGAGCTGTAGTTTTTTCTCTTGATGTGTTTGCAATAGTGTAGTTGATGTTTTAGTAATACCACAGATGTCCTCACTGAAGAACCACTGTTAGCACCTATTCCAAAATAAGACCAGAAAATATGTTGCACAATATTTAATCAAGCTGAATACTTACAATGCTGTATAAGCACAGTGAAGACAATCCACAGCATGTCCAATATTAAGGGAATCAGCTGAATAAATCCTTTCATCATTGTCACGTTGGTGTGTCTGACATAAAATAACCAGCTTTGTGCTATTTCTTGTACGGACAAGTGTTTGATCAATAACAGCTGTCGCCCACCTCTGCTAAAGATGTTCTAGGCTAAACAGGTAGGAAAGTGCTAGATCAGGTGGGGGTGAACCACGCTTCAAAGGTGTGGTGGGAGTGGGGGGTATGGTATGCGTGTTTAGGGATGAGGAGGGGTGGGTTAAGGGTAAGTAGGTGCTTCAACGTTTAGTAGGGGTACCTGGTCCTACTGTCGGTAGAATTAATAAATAAGATGGTATTTGCACTCCTGGATTGTGGGTGCAGGTTGGGATGGAGAAAGAGGGTAGGGAAGGGAAATGTTGGACGGGGGGATGGCTGTGTGGTAAGTTATATCGAATGTGTTAATGTGGTAGGTGATTTTAAGTGTGACAGAATGATGTGAAAAATTAAAAAGAAAAGCAACACCAACAAATTGGGGCCAATCTTATTTTATTGGAAGAGACACATTGCTTCTTTAGGCTGGTACTATGAATCAATGCCAGGTGGACATTGCCTTATCCTACGAATGGGAATGTATATACCTCTGTGGTGAGGCCAGACTTACTCCACAGTAGGGAAGTGGGTAGACCCTTTCAGGGGGCTCCTTACTGTGCGGTTCAATAACCAGCACGTTTCCCCTGCTGGACCTATGGTCTACATACAGGTACTGGGAGTAGTCTAATTGTAAGTGCTGGTGCACCTCCAGTTGGCAGCGTCCCACATTGGTGTTGGAGGGAAGCTTACCCATCGGTAGGTGTGCTGGGGTACGTTGCTGATAACGCTTCCCTCACTTTCCAATGTACAGTCAAGATTGCCTGCTGGCAGATGTGGTGCCTCCACGATCCTGTAGGGTCTGCGCAGGGTCAGGCAGTGGTAATGCCGGTTGCTGATGCCCGGTAGTCCATCCAGCTTAGTGGTTTTGCGGCAATGGCGTGCTGTGCTTCAATGTAGATATGACTCCACGATGACGCGGGGTCTGTAATGTTGGAGACAGTGGTGCCTTTCTTAGTGCATGTGGAGTTAGCGCACTCTGTTGGTTTGGGCTTGACCTACAAGCTTGTAGGGAGCGGCAGCACACTGTATAAATGGTGTGTCTATGGTCCCATTGGGATCCACCTATCTGGTGTGGTGATGGAAGCTCTGGGTCTGCACACAGTGTGTGATATGGCTGGGTGATACAAAGTGTTTATAGTGGTTGTAAATGTTCATTTAGTGTTAAGTCCTCCAACGTTTTTCAACCTGTCGGCCTCTTATTGAGAACTTCCGGGTCCATCAGGCGGTCACATGTAGTACATCAGCCAATTTGGTTGTGTTAAAGAAAATGGGGCCAGGACAGAATGGTAGTAGTGAGGAATGTAGGGGGAGGGGACCTTGAAACACCCGGGGGAAAGTGGCCAATGCGATGAATATGTGGAGAGACATTGGGCGGGTGGTTGCCATGGTGTTTCTGTACACAATGATCACAGTGGTGGGCAGCGATCGTGAGGTGGTTGTCACCTGTGTGAAAATTGAGTGGGTTCCTGAGCTATCTGTTACTATGCTGGTTCTGGAAAATACAGAGGAACCCTACTCATTATTTCCCCTATATTTCCAGAACCAGGACCGGCTCAGAGCCCAGTGCTGGTTGCGCTGAATATGGGGGACCCCTACGTCGTTTGTCCCCCTTATTTTGGCAACCAGGACTGGTTCTGATTTGCCTGGTGTTGGTTGTGCTTAATACGGGAGACCCCCTACGTTGTTTGTCCTCCATATTTTCACAACCAGGACCGGCGGTGAAAAGCCCGGGCATGGATGTGTTTGGGGAGGGGGGGGTGTCTCTTTTTTAAATTTTTATTTTACACAGATTCAAATTTTAAACAGATGCATAGATGGATCTCACTGATTCATCCATGCATCTGTGTCTTATTTTCTCAGATGCATGCCCAGCACCATAGAGCACCTCTGTCACCCGCTGATGCCCCTGTGCACTGGTCAGCACCCCACTGCTGCCACTGCCCTGCACTCCTGCAGCCTGCCCCCCGCAGCCGTCTCTCCCTGTGCATCCCCAAAACAGCTCCTGTGTTCCGGCCTTCCTCCACCTTTGCTAATGTACCACTTTGTTGCCCTTTTTCCCTGCAAGTGGCCCACTTTGCTCCTCCAAACCCTGATAGTTAATACATTTTAAAAAAGCAATGAGATTCCATAGACAAAAAACCTTACGGTTCCACATGTCCCATTAAGGCTTCTTAGACATGATCTGAAATTTCACAAAACCTATTGAATTTCTGCCACTCAAACTTCAAAAAGCAATGAAATTACGATCATTAATGTACCTTAACTAATTAATTACATAAATTACCTTAATGGATGTGTTCCTTGAGTAATACAGATATGGTATGCCATGACACCATGTGGTTAACTGCAGATTCAGCACTCTCAAAGAGTGAGATTGCTGTCACTCACAAAATGGTCGAGCTGCTAATTCACAGAATTGTGTCCTCATTGGAATACACACATGCAGTCTGAGCAGTTATGTGGCACACACATCTCATTCAGTGCCCACAATCTTCCCATTCAGTCACCACAATAATCCCACTGGGTTCCAACAACCATCTCACTCAATACATCCATCTCATTCATTATACACATTCAGCTCCCTAATAGCTAAAACTATCAAATTCTCTTTATGCATTTACACTATCTTCACCTCCATGCTGCTATAATTACCCAATCCCTACAGAAACGGGGTACCTGGACTAAACCCACGCAAGCATGGGGATAACATGCAAACTCCACACAGTTAGGATTATAGTGGGTATCAAACCCATTACCTCAGTGCTATGAGGCAGCAATGCTAACCATTTCACCATCTGTGCTGCCCAAATACATATATATATTATATTCCTTCAAAAAGTTAAAAAAAAAAAAATCATAATATAATAACATCATAATATGAAAACAAAACTGCATTATAATTTACTGTATGGAATCTGAGTATCAGTTTCATGTTACTGACATTTTTTTTAATAATCTGTAATGTACATATCCCGACACTAACAAATATTTGCTAAATTAAATTAACTACAGCACATTTTGTTGAGAACATCATTTTACATACATACCAAAAATTGTCCTTGTGGTCCTGCAAATGTTTTTTTTTTTTTTTCACTAGCTGCTAAATATATCACATTCACGTGGCCTTTGCTCTCTGTGGCACAAACATGAATGCTTCTGCTTCTTCATTTCTAGTTTAACCAGAAAAACATAATATTTAATAAATGCTGCTAAGCTAAAATAGATGTCGAGACAACAAATTGGTACTTTTGTGCTACAGAATTTAATATTAATTGCATGCACACTGTTTGTTTTACTGAAGCACAGAGCATATTGATTGCATGAATAAAGGACATAGGGGGGAGATGTTTCAAAGTTTGGAGAGAGATACAGTGGAGAGAGATAAAGTACCAACCAATCAGCTCCTAACTGTCACTCTACAGGCTGTGTTTGAAAGATTACAGTTAGGAGCTGGTTAATTTGTACTTTACATACGTCCACTTTATCTCTCTCCACGGTTAGTACATAGACCCCTAAAGAACTATAGAGAAGAATTAAGATGATGTTATATGTACTATAACTAAACTAGCTATATATAGCTATATATACTATAGCTAAAATAGTTTGTAAAATCTCAGTTAGGAGCTGATTGGTTGGTACTTTATCTCTCTCCACTTTTATCTCTCTCTAAGCTTTGATACATCTCCCCCTTAGTGTATTTACAGTTTGATTTTCTCTGAACTAGGGCAATTAGACATCAACTTAAATGTTTCAAAGTAGTTAGAACTCTCCCCATCATTTAACCCTGCTTAGAAATCAAAACGATCACTTTAATGATAGTAGTCTTGTTTGTGCTTGGGGAAGTTCTTTGTGCTAATGTCGGTTTTAAGTCCTAACATAAAGCCATTATATCTGTTTGAACAATGGTCTTGTACGCCGCGCCACAGTTACTGAATCATTACAATGTATCTTACAATGGTTACATTCCACTACATCAAAAGTGTTCATTTTCCTTTCCAAAAGATTACTTGACCGTCAACACATTCAACTATTGTGCTTAGAGGTTGTTACAATGATAGAGCTCAGTGTAAGTACTTGATCTAAAGTAGTTCCCCCATCCTTTTTCATTCTACGACATTAGAGAGATTGCTTACATTGTAATTGTGTTGCACAATACCTGCATGTACATTTCATGCCTGTGCGGCTTTTATCTCTGCTGTTCGTAAAAAAAAATATACTGTATATACACAGATATAGATATGTATGTTGCAGTCTAAACATCAGTAGATTCTTCAGGTGTAATCATTATTTTGGCAATTACTTTGATTTATCAACATAAAGTCAGTTATATACTGAAAGAGACAGCATGAGATTTGTTCTGCACATTTGAAAGGCTTCCATGAAAGAAAGAAAACAAAATTACTGGGGAATCGGGAAGATGTGAAAAAATAGGTACGTTTTCCAAAGCTAATTGTAAAGTGAGAGGTACTGTAAATGGGTTGTAATGTGATATTCTGAATTTGTGACTTATGTTGATCAAAGTTTACTAAAGTATTAAAAGGCAAAGCATACCTTAGGGGTGTGGCCTGTGCTGTGGGTGTGTTTAGTTCCATGGAGAGCATAACTGGCGCCTACCTTCAACCTTGTGAAAGTATGTAAACTGTATTGTCTGCCTTTCCTTGTGTGCTAGAATAGTGCAGATTAATAAAACAAGAAAGGAAATCCAAAATTATTGGCATATTTATATAAGTGTTATAACTTATATTCATCCTTTTGGTAATACTGACGAAATAATAAATACAAGTTCTGAAATGTTGATAACAAATAGACTTTAGTGTGTTGTATACAAGCTGTCCAGAGTGCCGCCCATTCGACTTATATATATATATATAAAAAAATCATGCAAAAATCAGCAGACAGGACGGCACTCAAGGTCTAACAACAGCATAATTATGACCCCCACATAAGTCTGTGTAAAGTCAACGTTTCAGGGACAATCCCTTTTATCAAGGCTTACATATACTTTATAATGAAAAAACATATAATAAATACCTGTGCTTTCACCCTTGTGCTCCAATGACTGCCACAGCTCCCGAGTGGAGACCCAACGACGTCACCGCCGTGACCCTGCTCCCACGCGCCGGATGTCTACAGGGGGCGTGGCTACAATCAGTGTACCATCACCATGGTGATAAACATGTATACAACAAATCTGCAATGAAATAAAAAAAGCTCCATGAACCTCTGACATAATATCGTGCCATGGCAGGGCCTGTATGACACCTTAATGGGAACAAGATCTAGCAAAGTGAGCATGATGTATCAGTCTCCAAATTGCGCTGCACATACAGCAAATATATGCGCTATAATGGAATATAGAGGAAGGTAGAATGTATCAATGGTAATCTACACAAGGAAAGGCAACAAAGCTGCTGTACTGTATATGGAGTGCCAGACCTTGGGGCTATTTATATATATATAATAAATTGGCTGGGAGGGTATAGGTGCTTGAGGCTCACTTAAGGGGACCCAAGCGGGTGTATTGTGGTATGTTGACAATCATAATGTCAACATTCATCATGTCAACATGAAAATGTCGACATTAGGGTTAGGCTATGCATTGGGGTTAGGCACTAGGGAAGGTTAAGGTTAGGCTGTGGGGGGAGAAAGTTAGGGTTAGGCTGTGGGGGGAGGAGGATAGAGTTAGGCACTAGGGAAGGTTAGAGTTAAGCTGGCCACACATCTAAAGATTATCTGTCCAACCAGCCAACTAGTTTATTGGTTGGAATGAAAATCTGGTAAGGTATGAAAGCAAATGACAATCAGCAATTTGCTCCCAAACGCCGGAAAATGGACAAAAACTGTTGTTTGAACAAATTGTTTAGATCAAACATTTAACAAACTTGTCTGATGACCATTTTCATCTGTTTTCTGGCATTTAGGAGCAAATTGCTGATCATCAGTTACTCCCATATGTTACCAGATTTTCATTCCAACCAATCAACTAGTTGGCTGGTTGGACAGATAATCTTTATATGTGTGGCCAGCTTAAGGCTGTGGGGGAGATGGTTATGGTTAGGCTGTGGGGGGAGGAGGATAGAGTTAGGCACTAGGGAAGGTTAAGGTTAGGCTGTGGGGGAAGAAGGTTAGGGTTAGGGTGTGGGGGAGGAGGATAGAGTTAGGCACTAGGGAAGGTTAGGGTTAGGATGTGGAGGGGGGAGGTTAGGGTTAGGCTGTGGGGGGAGGAGGATAGTTAGGCACTAGGGAAGGTTAGGGTTAGGCTGTGGGGGAGGAGGTTAGGCTGTGGGGGGAAGAGGATAGTTAGGCACTAGGGAAGGTTAGGGTTAGGCTGTGGGGGAGGAGGTTAGGGGTAGGCACTGAAGGGAGGGTTAGGAGCTATTGAAAGGTTACAGTTAAGCTGCAGGGGGGGAGGTTAGGCACTACAGGGAGGGTTAGGGCAGGGGTGTATATACAATACGTGCAGGGTGTGCTGTGCACATGGGCCCATGGGTCTAGGTGGGCCCAAACTGCATCCCCTGCTCCAATATATTTAATACTTACCTCTCCAAAGACCCACACCGGTTGCAGCAGGACTGAATAAATTGCCCGGCATTGTGTGTACATGCGCAGTAGTGAAATCATCAGGAAAATGGCTACTGCACCATTTTCCAGGTGACATGCACATGTGCAGTAGACTCTGGGCACAGACTAGTGCCCAGAGTCTACTGCTGCCCTCAGTGCGCTGCCAGCTGCTGGGAATTACCCGTCTGAGGTCCCCTTCTATCTTAATACGTCCCTGGGTTAGGGATAGGGAGGAATATTCGCTGGAGGGCTGGAGCAGCTGACATCATGACTGCTGGAACCTGGAAGCCATGCTGGAGCTTCTGCAGCTGTCAGGAGCAGGTAAGTGACTGCTAGGCCAACAGGGATGAATATCAACATATCACACCACACCCGCTTTGTGCCTCAAGCTCCTGTACCCTCCCTATTTATCACCGTATGTATATATATATATGTGTGTGTCTATATATATATATATATATATATATATATACACAAGCACACATATATGTATATATACACAAGCACACACATATATATATATATATATACATATTCACACACATATTTATATGTACACACACACATACATATATTCCATAGACAATAACCTTACGGTTTCACATGTCCCATTAAGGTTGCTTAGACATGATCTGAAAATTCACAAAACCTATTAATTTTCTACCACTCGAACTTCAAAAAGCAATGGACGTGTTCCTTGTGCAATACAGATATGGCATGTCATGTAATCACACCCTGTGGTTAACTGCAGATTCAGCATTCTCACAGAATGAGATTGCTGTCACTCACAAAATGGTGGAGCTGCTAACTCACAGAATTGTGTGCTCATTGGAATACACACATGCAGTCTATGCAACTGAGGTCAAAGCAGAAAATAGAGCTGTGCAGATGAGATAAAAGTGGTGCGGATGGGTGGAGGAGACACAGCAGCGTGGATAGGTGAGACACAAAGGCATGTAGAAGAGGGAAGGTTAAGCAGTACAGAGGGGGGGTAGCCAAAGTAATGCAGATGGGTGGAAAACAGTGGTGCGGATGGGGGAAACAGAGTGGCACGGTTTGGGGGGACAGTGACGTGGATAGGGGTAGAGAGTGGCATGGACATGGGACGACTGCTCATTGGCTGAGAGGCGGAAGGCTTGCCTCTCTCAGCCAATGAGCGCTCCGCACGAGGATTTCTGGACTGAAATCCCGCAACAGAGCTGTCATTCGGGTAGTAGTGTCCTTAGAGGACACTACTAATGTCCGTGGGCTTGGGTAATTCGTGTTTTTTTTTGCCAAGACCCAGGAGTTGCCTACTTTGGAATGAAGAGGACAGATCCACGCATAGGAGGAGGTGAGTATGAAATTTTTTATTACAGGTACACCATTGGATTACCTACTGGAGAACAGGATAGATTGGCTTCAGGGATACATAGGTGAGAATGTGAGATAGTGTGTATGCATGTGTGAGTACATGTGTGTATGTTTTAATAAAATTATACTTTTCTACAGTGTGTTGTGTGTTTTTTTAATATTGCTTTTGTTGTGGAACTACAGCTACCAGCACACCCGTAATGCCCCGCATGCTGATACTTGTGGTTCTCCAAGTACCAGCATGTGGGGGAGGCTTGCTGGGAACTGTAGCTCCACAGCAAAAGACAATATTTTACATTTAATTGCCCCACACTTTACATAATCAACCCAGCACCCACCGACCAAAGGTGGCGGGGATATCCCCAGGCTATCAGCCTGGGTCTGGGGAACCTGGAGAGGGAGACCCCTTTATTCGGGCTGACTAGCGGATGATGCTGTGGCTGGGGGGTCCGGTGAAAGGGCTCCCCTGGCTGTGGTATCACCCTCCTGCTAGAAAGAGTCTGGTGCTGGTTCTGGGAAATACAGGGAGGCCCTATGCATTTTTTGCCCCTGTATTTCCAGAACCAGGACCAGCTCAGAGCCCAGTGTTGGTTGCGCTAAATATGGGGGACCCCTACATCATTTGTCCCCCCTATTTTGGCAACCAGAACTTTTTCTGAAAAGCCTGGTGCTGGTTGTGCTTGATACAGGGGACCCCTACATCATTTGTCTCTGAATTTAGCACAACCAGTACTGGGGCTCCATAGGCCAGGGACAGTTGTTTTTTGGGGGAGGGGCCATGCCCTTTTTTTTACACTGTTTTTTATTTTTAAACACAGAAGCACAGATGGGTCTCACTGACCCGTCTGTGCTTCTGTGTTTGTTTTTTTAAAACACAGATGCAGGTATCATGGAATTTTCAGATCCGAGCCTGCATCTGTGTGCTGCTACCTCCCCCGGGTCCTAACGCCTGCACCACCACCGCCACCACTAACGCTGCTACCGTCCCCGGTTCCCAGCTACAGCTAATGCCCGCTAGCCCCTACCCCCTCTTTCCCGCATCCCGGCCACAGCAAACATCGGCTTCCTGCCTCACAGTCATGGCCCCCGCTACCACCTGCAAACGATGCCCATCTTCCTGCACCCAAAAGAAGCTACTATGACTAAACATGCTGGAGGCACCTAGTCCTATCTCTACAATGGCGCATTCTTGAGGTAATAGTTTAAAAACTGTAACTTTCTGATTTACCTGGACCCCAAAAGCACGTACCCTGGCACAATAGCTACCACATAAAACAAACCCCAAGTCTAACTTCCACCCCTACCCTGAGTTATGCCTTCCCAAAAATCCCATACAAGCACACACACATATATATATATATATATATATATATATACTAGGGATAAGCGGGTTTGGTTCTCAGTTAACCGAACCCACCCGAAAGTCAGGGGATCCTGGGCAATCCGAGCCAAGCTTGGAACTCCCTGCCTGCCCCAGATCCCTCACCCGAGGCAAAACCTTGTGATCCCGCTGTCAGGTTGCAAGGTTTTGTATTGAGCGGGCTTAACGTTGATTGGCTTAGAAAGCTGTCTGTCACGGCTCTCAGCCAATCAGCGTTAAGCCCATTTAATATGCACACAGGAAGCAAAAGAAGATTTTGCCCACCATCCCCCGCTGCCTGACAACACCGGCACCCCCACTGGCAGCATCCCCCGCTGCCAACACCACGGCTGCCAACACTGCTGGCACCCCTGCACTGCTGCCCCACATACTGAGGATTCCATCAGCGACCCCCACACTGCCAACACTGCCGGCACTCCCACACTGAGAACACCAGTACCCCTGCACTGCCAACACTGTCAGCAAACCTGTACTGACACCGCTGGCACCCTCACTCTGCTGACATCGCTGGCACCCTGCATTGAGAACACCCCTGTACTGCCGACATTGCTGGAACCCTGCTTTGAGAACACCCCTGCACTGCCGATACAGTCAGCAAACATGAACTGAGGACACTGCTGGCACCCCCGCACTGCCGACATCGCTAGTACCCTTCACTGAGGACGCTGCCAGCACCACAGCTCTGCCATTCCGCGTACTGAGGACACCATCAGCGACCCCCACTCTGTTGACACAGCCAGCAAACCTGCATCTAAAAACACCACTGGCACCCACCGCACTGCCGACACCTCCGGTACTCTTCACTGAGGACACTGCCAGCACCACAGCACTGCCATTCCATGTACTGAGAACACCATCAGCGACCCCCACTCTGTTGACACAGCCAGCAAACCTGCACTAAAGACACCACTGGCACTGCCGACATTGCCGGTATCCTTCACTGAGGACACTGCCAGCACCGTAGCACTGTCATTCCATATACTGAGGACACCATCAGCAACCCCTTCACTGCTGACACAGCCAGCAAACCTGCACTGAAGATACCGCTGGCACCCCCGCTCTACTGACACCGCCGGTACCCTGCACTGAGGACACTGCCAGCACCGCTGCACTGCCATTCCATGTACTGAGGACATCGTCAGAAATCCCGCTCTGCCGACACTGCTGTCACAGTAAATACACTATTGGTGTATCCAACTCACACTGTATTACACACTGTATCCATGTTGGAAATTGGAAGCTGAACTGCCACATGTTAGTGTCACTTAGCTTAATCAGCCAGCTAGCTGGATGCAACCTTTTGGCCTTAATTAGATGAAAAAAATTATATTGTGAGGTGGTCAAAATTTATTGGAAATGACTGGAAATAAATGTTATTGAGGTTAATAATACTGTAGGAACAAAAACAGGCCCATTTTATGTGATTTTAGCTGTTTTTATGATATTTTAAGAAAAAATCCAGATCCAAAACCAAAACTGAAAAACAAAACACCAAGGAAAAAATCCAAAACCATATTCAGATCCAAAACCAAAACACAAGGGTTGGCACACATCTCTAATATATACAGATACACATTCATATACAGCGGGTAAAATAAGTATTGAACACATCAACATTTTTCTCAGTAAATATATTTGTAATGGGGCTATTTTAATAAAATTTTCAGCAAATGTTAGCAACAACCCATGCAATCCACACATGCAAAAAAAAATCAATCCATAGATGTCTAGAAATTAAGTTATGTGTAATAATGTGAAATGACACAGGAAAAAGTATTGAACACATAAAGAAACGGAAGTGCAAAAAGGCATGGAAAGCCAAGACTTCAGCTGAAATCTATCAGTAATTAGAAAGCAAACATGTCCCTTGTCAGTGCAAATTAATATAAACTGGTTCAGTCCCAACTGATGGCCTATAAAAAAGTGTTTCATTATCAAGATGTCATACAAGGAACATCCCATGATGGCTAAAAGCAAGGAGCTCTCTTAAGACCTAGTCAGCCTTATTGCCGCAAAACATACTGATGGCATTGGTTACAGAAAGATTTCTAAACTTCAGAATGTTCCAGTGAGCACTGTTGGGGCCAAAATCCGGAAGTGGAAAGAACATAATTTCACAATAAACCGGCCGTGACCAGGTGCTCCTCGCAAGATTTCTGACAGAAGAGTGAACAGAATTATCAGAAGAGTTGTCTAAGAGCCAAGGACCACTTGTGGAGAGCTTCAGAAATACCTGGAATTAGCAGGTACAATTGTTTCAAAGAAAACAATTTATGAACATCTATGGTTTGATTTCTTTGCATGTGTGGATTGCATGGATTGTTGCTGATAATTGCTGAAAATTTAATTTACACTAGCCTCATTACAAATACAGTAAATTTACTGAGAAAAATGTTGATGTGTTCAATACTTATTTTACCCACTTAATATATACTGTATATATATATATATATATATATATATATATATACACACACAAGGGCCAGACATTACACTGAGCTGTGGAGAGATTCTGGACATGCTGGGGCTTGGGCTGCTTTCCTTCCTGAGCTAGGACACACTAGGAAAGCACAAGGGGTGGAGCTTCAGATGACTCGTGGGCAGGGCTTTGGTAACCCAGCGGTTGCCGGGGCTTCGGTACAGCCGGTTGACCAGCCGAGGGTGGGGTGGGGGTGAGAATGGACTAAAATGGACGGGAGGTGAGTGAGCTTGGCAATGATCTGGGCTGTTGGTGGAGATAGGAAATTTTTTTTTTTTTATTGTCTGCACTGCATTCAGCTTATCCTGTGAGCCTATTTACAATGGGAGGCTTGGAGTTGCAGCTCCACCCGCTCCATTGTTAATCCGGCCCTAGCAAAGACAGATACACATGGATAGTTTCAGGGCATGAGGGTGCTTGTGCTGTAGGGGCCAATGACAGCCCATCATGTGGTCAGGAAGGGTTGGGTACAGATTCCCGTAGGTCAGGATGCCGATGGTCAGAATACTGACAGTGGCATTCCGACAGTCAGAATACAGACAGATTTCTGTAAGTATTATAAGCCAAACCCTCCCCCTAACAATCCCATCCTGCAGCCTAACCTTAACCCTATTGTCCTGCAGCCTAACCCTCCACTCCCGCAGCCTAACCCTCCTGCTAACCCTAACCTCCCGCTAACCCTAAAACTTAACTCCGCAATCTGTCGGTATTCTGACAGTTGGGATACTGCTGTCGGTATTGTGACCATTGGCATCCTGACTACATCCTAGTCAGGAAGGTTGTGTAATAAAATGCACATAAATAAGTTCACATGTCTAATTGTTTTTATACCTCAAAATACTACAAATGAATATATAGCTCTATACAAAGGTGAACATACAACATATAATGGTACAGTAAAAGTAACAAAGCAAGAATTATTTGCAAATAAGTTACACGAAGTATGGGGGAGGGGTCATGGACTGCACACCCTAATTTGAAATAGTAAAATGTAGTAAAAAGAAAATGCTGGTGCACACTAAGCACTAAGAAAAATGATAGCCAATATGATTTTGATAAACTCTACAATTAATATAGAGTATAAGTGAGGATGTTTGGCCAAAAAGGGTCTCAGATATTAAAAGAAAAGTAAAGGTAAAAATGGCAGAAGAACAGAGGACTGCACAACAGACTGGCAGAAGCTGGGGCATATCTATAATGGGTGCAGGGTGTGCGGGGAACACGGGCCCCTGGGTCCAGGGGGGCCCCACACCATACACCCTGCACCCATAATATTACTTACCACTCCGGAGTCCCACGTCGGTGCGGGTATCCGGCGCTGTAAATCGACTGGAAAATGGCCGTGGCCCCCTCCTTTCTAGAAACGCCCCTGGGCAGAAGTACCCCCCTTCACGTATATTTTCTTGAATATGAAGAACCAATCTGTAGAATTAAGCCTGAAGAACTTGTCTGTGGGCAGAATGTGCATGATACTGATGGGCCTCCACCACAGGTCTGGTGAGTTCTTTTTTCAATTTTAAACATATAGCCAAAAATACATGTGAAATTCCTACATGTCACAACTTCACTGTTTAGTCACTTAGTACATGGTTTTTTTTTGTATGCTCTTTTAAATGTAGGTCTAAACTAGTTTTTAAACATAATTTCATTTACAACAGTCCAATGTGCAAGCCTTGTTTCATTACAGCTCAGCAAAGGAGAAGACAATGATGAAGTATTTTTTTTATTTATTTTTAAATAAATATAAACAAACTTATCAACATAATTGCATATTGCATTTTTTGTTTTTTGATACTGTTTTTTTAATACAAAAGTACATCTGGAGTACTAAGAATTGTGGTAAAGAAGGGCTTCAGCAACCTCATGTCCAACAAGAGAAGCAATGGTAGAGGCAGCAGGGTCTTGTGAACGTTATCCAGCATTAGGTCAGGGTCCACATTGCTATGTTATAAAAGCAAATTACTTAGTTTTTTCAAATTTCTTTTTAATGACTTGTGCACCACATAACCCCAGACACGTGTTTTAACAAAACACATATATAGAAAAAACAGTTAGATTCAGTTTGGAGCACTTTAATAACAAAACGTCAGCTGATTGTGTTGCAGAAATGATGATGAAAGGTCACATATTGTCCTAGATCTGGAGGAAATCAGCATGCTGGTCTTGGTGTCTATCTCAACCGCAGGACAAGATGAGGGTCAGCAATCTGGCAATGTCCCTCCTGCAGCGCTCACACCTTCACCACCACCAAGATGCTGCAGCGTTCCGGAGGCCTTCACATCCTTTGAACAAAAACAGGTGCACATAATGAATACACAGACACAGCAGCATAGTCAGATGATCAGAAAAATGTGCAGATTGAACAATAGCTTCACTGCCATGAATACCAACTACCTAATCCTAGCACCCCTAATTAGGCATCAAGAAATGGTTATAAAACATTTTATCCATGTGCAAGAGCTGCAAATAACCACTACACATTCAATACATGAGGCACAACCAACTGCAATACATGAATTAAGCACAAATATTGCCTCATTAGCTGCACAATAGTTGACACCCTTACCAGAAAGCGGAGGGATTTTTTGTAAACTCCATAGCAACAGAAAGCACATTTGCCTCCACTCCTCCCCAGCATGGCCAATGTACTGTAGATGTGGACCCACCACACGTGCTGATACAAATAAGCCTGGACAATTACTTGTTATGCTTAAGTAACCTTTCAGCCATAGTTAATATTTAAAAGGTTTTTCTGTTTGTTTTGTCTGTAACAAAAATGTTTTCGAATTTTTTTAAAAAAAATTGGTTAAGATGCAACAAATCTTGAATCCTCAATATGTTTAGACAGACAGGTTAAACCATTTTTGGTCGGACTGTTAATTAAAAACACATTTCTTTGTGCAGATATGCTACCACAATGCTGCCTATATGAGGTTATTGAATGATAGAGTAAAATTATGTGTGAAAAGTTTGAAAACACCACAAGAAAAGTATATTTACATTCAAAGTTGTTAATAACTGATTGCCTAACCGGCCTTCTAGTATCTGTGATGGTAACGATACCTTTACCTGCTCATTGTCTATTGCATAATCTGATGGAAGAGGTTGTTACAAAGCCAGATTATGCAATAGACAGCTGCAGAGCACAACATCGGACACTTTTTTGGATTGTATAGCAAAATCCCACCAGATTTATCAAGACAATGGAACTAGATTTTAATAATTCAAAGGTGCGTTCTTTCACTGATCTAGTGAATATATGTGCCTCGTTATACATATGCTCAGCAGAAGTCTGCAGAAGTGACAATGAACTCAAAAGCCAGGAGCAACAGCCATGGGCAGAATCACGTGTACACACAAAATAGAAAAATAAAAAAACAGCACAATATTACAGTTCACTTCCCCAGCAACCATCCCTCTGGCATTTGGTTTGCCACAAACTTTGCAGACAGGGATAAATTGCTAAGGATGTAGGCATCATGGCAGGAACTAGTATAGCCAGTTGCAACACTCAATTTTTTTGGTTTGCATCACAGACCACCTGCACATTCATGGAATAGGCATGGTGGTGATTAATGTAAAGATGTGCACTCTTCCTATATAATTGTTTCAGCCCTATGTGTGTGCAGTATATAGCTCCCAGGACATTAGGCATGACTGAGAGACTATAGAAAGCTTCCCTGACTTCTGTCTTGGAAATCATATGTTGGTATAGTCAATGGTGATCAGGACTGCCATGACCTGGCTCAGTTGCTGGCTAAATGTGGGTTGTTATATGCCCAGCACTTTACAGCTCACTGACTGTATAGAGCCAGTGGCAAAAAAATGTACGGCACATAGCAGCTTGTGGAAGCCTGATATGGCATGTGACTGTGCAGAATCTGGCTCAAGTTGTGGGCGAGCCAGATACAGCACAAGCACAAAATCAACCTTTAAATAAATTCCTATGACCTCTTCGTTTCAATATTGTTTCCATGGACTGCAGAGGTAACGTGTCTTGCACAGGTATATACAGATGGAGCCGACTTCATCGTTGCTGCGATGCACGTGCACAGCATAATGGCATAGCGAAGCTCTCGCCGGGCGGCGACTAATCGCGGCCGGCAATCTCCCATTGAAGCCTATGGCATGCGCATTCTTAAGCATGTGCAAGCCATAGACGCGGACACAGTAGTCACGCCATCCATGCCATGATGTGTTTGCATCGCGGCATAGATAAGCATGGCTATATCTGTAGCTTAGTTTCAGGTGTATTCATTTGTGAGTGGTGTATTTAATGTTATTTTTTTATACTTTTACATTTGTCCCTGTTGAAAAAAGCCTCTGCTATTGAAACATTGGAATAATAAAGGTGTTTTTTTCTCCCATACAAAGTCTCTGTGAAACATTCTTTCTTCCGCTACAAGTTAGAATCTATTGTTTCCTAAAGGAGGGCAATGGAGCAACTATATCTTTATTAACCTGAGTGGGTGACTGGGCTTTGCTACTTTATTATTTATGATATCGCTGTTGCCTTGACTGTGATATTATGCCTCGAGTCACCCTTATCTGAGTTATATAACAGCTCATCTACAATTGTGGACATTGAGATTGGAATCTTACCTTGTTTTTGCATGGGTGCATTGTTTATTCATCTACTGGTTAACAGCTGAATAACAGAGTGTGTCATGTCTGCTGCTGATTTAGACAGCGCAGATTTAATATCCAATTTTTAACACTTAGACACCTACAGTATGAGACATTCCGTTTCTCAGGCGCAGTAACAGAGTCTGTATTGTACAATGAAAATCTCTTTGAAAGACTTACTCATGCCTTAAACTATGATTTATTCAGAGATTGGTACAAAATGAAAAAAGGGAAATTGACTTTTTATATCATGCAATGACTCTATCCAATTATTACAAATGTAAACAAATTCCACGGGGCTTTCAAGTCTGTAACGCTCTGACAAATGTCAGGTTCAGTGTGGCTTTTTGCAAAAGGTGGATTTCGATCCTAAACAAATGTACAATGGACAAAGGGGGTCATTCAGACCCGTTTGCGAGCAAAGGACGCTCGCAAACGGGTCGATGTTGCCCCACTGTGCATGCGCACGACGGAGGGAGCTCCGTCGTGCGCATGCGCGAGACCCGGACTGCGACAGCCAAGCTGTCGCTCCGGGTCTCGCACCAAATGGGGCGTGCTGTCGATATTGATTGACAGCATGCCCCCTTTGGTGGGCGTGCCGGGGGCGTGCCTGCCAGATGGAGTGGTTCCGATGGGAACGCCTACCGTCTGAAGCCGGCACCACTGACATTACTAGTGACATTACTACGAGCCAAAATCACTCCAGGGCTTGCGGCAGCGAGACCCTACTGCAGGGTCTCCATCGCAAGCCCGATAGTCGCGATGGTCAAGACCATCGCGACCATCATCATGGACTCTCGCTATAGCTGTGGGTGGTAACCCACAGCTATGCGAGCGTCCATGAGGACGCTCCAAAAAAAGGTAGGAGGGCCCTGATTCAGAGCGAGCACTCTGGTCAGAGCGTTCAGCTCTGAATCAGGCCCAAAGTCTACTGGAGAATTAAATATTATACATGATGACAAATTAACTGCATTTGAAATTGAACACAAGCCGACATTATCAGCTGACAGTGGCTTCTATTAGACAACACCATCTACAGATGACATTTGCTTACTGGGTACAAGCTCTGGAAAGTTTCACATTCCGGAGCTCTGTAAATATGGGGAATACGGTCAAAACTCCAAAATCATCAGTTTTTGGAGTTTTGGCAGCATTTTCACTTTAGTAAATTCCACCCTTCGGCCAGTAAAATTAAAGTATTGTGTAGATTCAAACAAAATAATTTTTTTATATGAAACCATCATTATCTCCTAGGAAAAAATCTATAAGACTTTATACATGAAAGAAACAGATCGAAATACAATCTTAAGGGCCAATAGTTTTCACCCTAGCTCTTTACGACATGGCTTGAATATTTTAAATTTGTATTATTTTATTTTATTACCAGTTATTTATAAGGTGCACACATATTCTGCAGCGCTTTACAGAGAATAGTTGGCCATTCACATCAGTCCCTGCCCCAGTGGAGCTTACAATCTATGGGCCTGATTCAGGGGCACTCGCAAAAAGCGAGCACTCGCTCTGAATCAGGGCGGGCACTGGTTTTTTTAGGAGCGGCCTCCTGGCCGCTTGCATAGCTGTGGCTGACCACCCACAGCTATAGCGAGTGGCCAGGAAGATGGTCGCGATGGTCAAGACCATCACGACCATTGGGCTTGCAACCAGACCCTTGTAGTAGGATCTTGTTCATCGCAAGCCCCAGAGAGCTTTTGGCTCTGCTGATATTAGCAGCGGTCGTTGTTAGGCCACTGCGCATGCGCGAGACCCGGCTAGCGTCTTGCACCAAAAGGGGGCGGCTGACGATTTTGATCGACAGCTCGCACCGTTTTGGAGGCGTGGGGTGGCTTCACAAACGGAGGCGTTCCCATGCGAACGCCGGCCTTTTTGGGCGGCCCCACTGACATCACCAGTGATGTCAGTGGGAGAGCTTCCGGCTCTATTAGAGCCAGAAGCTCTCTGGGGCTTGCGGCCACGAGACCCTACCACAAGAGTCTCGTTGCAAGCCCAATGGTTGTGATGGTCTTGACCATCGCGACCATCATCCTGGCCACTCGCAATAGCTGTGGGTGGTCACTCACAGCTATGCGAGCGGCCAGGAGGCTGCTCCAAAAAAAAAAACAAATGCCCTGATTCAGAGCGAGCGTTCTTTCAGAGCATCTTGCATCACAGGTGCAGATGATCAGTCAGATTAGCTCTTTACAGAGCATTAGTCCAGCACAGAAGGAGCTGATTCCTGGCAGCACCCTCCACTGGTGAACACCAGTACTACACAAGCCAGACAGAAGGGTTCTACAGCTACCTACACACTATAAAATTATTGGACCAATTGGCAAATAATTGGGTGATTGCCCTAATTTATTGTATAGTGTGTATGAACGATCGTTTTAGCGTTTCACTAATAATATGGTTAGAAAACATCCACAAATGCATTCCTTCCATTAATCGATCTGTCGGTCAAGACCGAAAATCTTGTCCTCAATTTTCCTATATCGTGCAGTGTGTGTGCATTCTCGATAATCAGCCCATAGTTCGTATGCTTTTTCCTGATTACCTAATCATCCTTGTGGACAGATATATGCAAATTCACTGTAAAATTCACCAGGTATTTTATTAAAATTGTATATTGTGTAGCACAAATATCGGGAACGTGATTTCGGAAAAACCATCCCAATTATCAGTATGATCGAAAAAATCGCTTAGTGTGCACCTAGCTTTACAGATATATTGGACTTTCTGCATAGAGAGTGGCATAGAAAGATCTAAGTATATCCACTACCTGCTTTCTGGAGTGGACACATGAGCCATCAACTGTGAGTTAGGCCTTAATAATAGCTGAGGTGTCCACGGAGTAATAAGTTAGGAGACGAATGGTTTTATTTCCAAATCTGTGGAAGTGATAATTTTTCATGAAGCTGGGGTAATATAGTATCAAAGACCATTTTGTTTTTAAAATCAAGGTAAACGGTTCTAAGGGCAACGAAGGGCTGGATTTATAGGCTTGATAAGCATCAGTCAAGCCGCATTGTGCAGTGGTGTAATTTAAGTAATAATTCTTATTATATTGTTTAACATAAGAGATGATCTCCACTCCCAGCACTGACTTAAAGATCTGCCAGATCAGGAGTGGGTCATGCTACGCATGAATCTAGAATATTGAATATATAGGTTTGGTAAGAAGATTCCAACATTTATCTAAACTTTAGCAGTTTAGATAAATATCTGGGGACTCGCCATTGGCGAGGAGGGCCTTTATTCAACATACCTGACATGGTAACCCACACCAAGGTATGTTCAGACATACAAATAGGTTCAATGACTTTAAGGAATAAACAATGTAATAAGTGAAGATACAGTGGTCTATTATAGAAAGAGAGCCATGCACAGTAGACAGACAGGTATTTTCCCTATCTACAGAATTATTTATTATCCATATATATCCATCAGGCCCAGGTGTCATTCAACAAAGGAGACATCAACTCTCTGCTTACTAGAACTCTGTCTTCCTAGACTAGGGGTGGGCAATAAGCAGCCCCCCGGCTGTACAGTCATGGCCAAATGTATTGAGAATAACACAAGTTTTGGTTTTCACAAAGTTTGCTTCTTCAGTGTTTTTAGACCTTTTTGTCAAATATTACTATGGTATACTGAAGTAAAATTACAATTGCAAGTGAACTTTGAAAAAAAAAATGTTTGATTATACACATTGAGAATATAAACAATTAGTGTATGTAGCATTTTTCATAGTAACATCAACAATAACATAATGGCCGACAGGACCTGAAATACAAGAAGAATAGTATGGAGTATATGTTTGTTCAGTAATATAAGAACTCCTCTGGCCTTAGTACAGTAGTACAGGTAGAAGAGGCAGAGACTTTGAAATATATTGAGTTTAACCACTTCTGCATACAAAAAATGTGTTTCTCGTAGTAATGCCAGATCAATACATAATTGGCGGAGATTAGTAAAAACTCTCTTGCACTTAACAGGAGAGTGGAGGACCCCAGTATTCCAGGAGCAGATCTTGAAGGAGGCCATAAGTGTCAAAGGCTTTTATTGACAATTACATTAAGTTTATGCAAAGAGTCAATATTTGCAGTGTTGACCTCTCTTCTTCAAGACCTCTGCAATTCACCCTGGCATGCTGTCAATCAACTTCTGGGCCACATACTGAATGATGGCCGCCCATTCTTGACTAATCAATGCTTGGAGTTTGTCCGAATTTGTGAGTTTTTGATTGTCCACCCTCCTCTTGAGGATTGACCACAAGTTCTCAATGGGATTAAGGTCTGGGAAGTTTTCTGGCCATGGACCCTAAATTTAGATGTTTTGTTCCCCGAGTCACTTAGTTATCACTTTTGCCTTATAGCAAGGTGCTCCATCAGGCTGAAAAAGGCATTGTTCGTCACCAAACTGTTCTTCGATGGTTGGGAGAAGTTGCTCTTGGAGGATGTTTTGGTACCATTCTTTATTCATGGCTGTGTTCTTGGGCAAAATTGAAAGTGAGGACCTCATTCAGAGGCGGTCGTTAGTTGCAACCATTTGCCCTGAATCAGGGCGGCTGCTTGCATCCTGAACGACCGCCTCCTTGTCGATCACTAAGCTGTGGGTTAACACCCACAGCTCTAGCGACCGACATGGGTGATGGTCGCGATGGTCAAGACCATCGCGACCATCGGGGCTTATGACCAGACCCTAAGGTTGGGTCTGGGCACTCGTAAGCCCCAGGGAGCTTTCTGCTCTGATCAAGCAGGAAGCTGCCCACTGACATCAGCAATGTTGTCAGTGGGGCCGCCCCCAAATGGCAAGCGTTCCGGCGGGAAGGCCTCCATTTGGGCAGGCATGCCCCCTACCCGCCTCCCAAACGGGGCAAGCTGTCACTCACCATCGACAGCTCGCTTGGAACAAACTGTGGAGAATTCCTTGTGGGCACGAGTCACCTCTATTGAGTAATATTGAAAAACAACAATTTAGTTCCCTCCTAAATCCAGATTACTGTATTGTCTGAATACTGTCCACGTGACTACCTTGTGTGTGAAATTAAGGCAACTGAATATTACTATCCGTGGCCTGCCATTTTTATTCTCAAGTACAGGACCTAGCCGATGGCTCATTGGTCAAGGTCAGCACAAATATCATGTAAATCCTAAAGTGTGGGGAGTGTATTCTCTAAGAAATTATATAATGCAGGACCTTTTAGAGATTCAACAACCCTTAAATTATTTAGTTAAGACTGGTTCTCAAGGTCATCAATTTTATTACACAACTTATCGTTAGTGTTCTCCAAGTGAGCACAATGAAACTTGAGGTCAGATATGTCATGAAAATAGCTGTCAACTCTATTATACATAGTGTCAACCAATTCATATAGCTGAGCTATGCAGGTTTGAATCTCTTTAACCATCTGCATAATGTGGCAGCTTGTTCCTGCAACAGGGGGCCCATAGTGTCCTTTATAGCTTGCACCATTGTGACAGGAGCCTCCAAAGATGGTGCTGATTGGTCCACTGAGGATGGATTAGGCAGCTAGGAAGTGGCATCTACTACCTGAGACTCTGGATCAGCGGCCATAATGGATTCCCAGTACCTGTCTGCGCACTGCTTGTGAAGCTTGACTGGCCTTTGCGGAGAGAAGAATCTCTCCATGCGGGGTTCCCAGCTCATCACCAGGGAGTCTAAGGGCACTAGGTAGTGTCTGGACACCAGTGTTCAGTGGTATGTAGGAGTGAGTCTGTGACAACAGCGGAGATCCGGAGGCAGGCGTCCAATCACAAGGGCACCGTATGCGGAAGTCATGCACATAAATTTTTAATTGCACAAGTTTTAATTGCACAGACATATGTTCTTCATGCATATTTATAACACCTGAATATCGGATAAATATGCATTCTTGACAAACATGTGAAAGACCTCTTAATCTAATTAACCGTTTTGAATGCATTTAAGGAAATGTTTCTAGAGATACTCATCTAGATCAGCCTGACATATATATTTACAGTAATTCATGTTTCAACTTTAATTCAAATATCTCTACAACACCTACAGGTTCATTCAATAAGGTTCGCAGTAGGAGCTACATATGTTTGCTAAATAACCTAAGCACTTATCCTATTATGTTTGCAAATAACACCTGCTTTAACTCGTTCACCATGATATTGTCAGTGCTTATTTTTGGATTGTCTTGAAATCGCTGTTTGCAACATTCTTGCAATTATTTTGCTCTGCTTCCAAAATGCTCATTGATGTGTTAGTAATGTCCCTTTTTAACATCTAAAAAAACCTTTAACACAATTTGCAATTTCTTCAATAGAGAAATAAAACACCTTATAGACAGGAACAGTATCTACATATAATAAGCCTTATAAATTATCCCTACAACAAATAACTCCTGTAAAGATCACATGGATTAATTATGATGCAGTAACAGTTTGCAGCTGGTTTGCTCCCTGAAGACCTGGATAGACTAGTGAACCATGGGATGATGATGAATGGCAGTGACTTCCTGAGTCCTAACCAAGATGGATTGGAACACAATGCTTATTTCCTACATATATATCCAATGACACATTGCCTAAAGGTTGTGATTTTGATGGGACTGTTTCAGCTTTTATACCCTGAAAAGACAGTGAAATTGCGGCATTGGTTTGCAGTAATGTTTGGTAAAAATGGATGGGGTTTGGGAGAGATGTTTGATGCATTAGTTCGAGAAACATGTGTTTATTGAACTAATACAAGCAAAAAAAATCAATGATGGCTCAGGGTGGAACTACAGCCGCTAGGTGGAGTAAAAAAAACAAAAAACTTTCCCTAAACATAAATTGAGATTTAGGAGCACCAGATTGTTTTATGTGTTCTAACCAGCTGGATCATTTGCAAATCAGCTCAATCATGTGTGAACTGTATGGTCTAACAGTCTCAAGCATATTCAGAAAAAAAGGGATTTGCCCTCCAGCACACTGCAGCAATATCAACAAAAATACTTGAATCCTACATAATAATAGAAATTCAGAGGTATTAGTTACATACATTTGCAAATATGTGAATAAGCGCCAGGCCAGCGTCAAGGCTCCTCTATACTGGCATCCCTAACATTATGGGGTTCACGTCCAAGGCACAGGGAACCCCAAAAGAATCTACCCAAAGACCATCCGCTGGGCATCACACGAAAAAGGGAAAAAAGGTGATAGTGAAGTGTAAAGTATAGATGTGTAAAGATAAATCAATATGTTAATATAATGAGAAAGAGTTAAAATTACATAAATAACAGACAAACAAATATTTTTGTTTGAAGCATATTCAGACCTGCTTACATTGGGCTTGATTCAGCCGATTGTTGTGCACTGCAGTGCACGTGCGTGAACCAGCCACTGCGATCGGGACTGTGGTCGCTTTGACTACGCAGACCCATCACAGAGTGATTGACAGGAAGTGCCGTTTGGGGGTGGTGTGTTTGAACACCATTGCAGAGGCATGCATAAATTAGCCACTGCGATAGCATACGCAGCCTGAGCTCTCACTGTGTGTAGGAAAGTTAGCAATTTAGTGGTAGGGTCAGACCTGCCTTATATTGCGAGTGGCTCCGATGTACTTAGATGTTACCGATGGTTTTGCTGGATTTGAAGATATAACGGATATGCGAGAGGGGAAGTAGGTGTCACCATGTTGTCAGTGAGAGTGCTTTGTGTTTGCAATTATTAGCATACATTCGCAGCAGAACTGCGCACGCGATTGCTACCGCGGTTGCAATAGCGATCCTTGCTGAATCAGACTCATTGTTCAAACACTATAGTCAATCTTTTTTTACTTCGAAAATTTCCATAACCATTTAAAAACAAAGGCATCACTAGAATGAGGCATTTGGGCAGATTCGATCACATGATTATATATGATCTACATAACAATGGGGGTATGAAACAGACATCTTCTATTGGTCATAAGGCGTCACATGACCAAAGAAAATAACGTCACAGATATTTATGTTAATACCGGCAGGATCCATGTCAGCTGAGTTCGTTGTTTGGCTGCTGGACATTTAAATAGCGGACATTTCACACACCACCCTACATTTGGACATAGGTTCTAGAGAACCGAAACGCGTTGGTGGGGAGGCGCTACTATTATTACTGCTGGTTCCTGTTTGTTTACCATTTCAGTGGGGTGGAGTTCCTGCTGAACAGTGTCCTGGGACTTTTGTTTTCCTTAACCCACATGGTTCCAGCTGATTTTTTGATTGTTGCTCATACACCTTGTATATTTTATAAGATTTAGTCTCCTATATCCAAATATTCCAAAATACGGAATATTCTGAAATATAGATTTTTTTTTAGCATGACTGAGATAGCGAAACCTTTCCAGTTTGATGGTTCAATGTACACAAACTTTGTTTAAGCCACAAAAATATTGTTTAAAATTACCTGCAGGCTGTGTGTATAAGGTATATTTGCAACTGTTTAGATTTGGGTTCTATTGCCAAGATATTATGTTATGGTAAGCAAATATTCCAAAATACGGAATATTCCAATATCCAAAATACCCCTGGTCCCAAGCATTTTGGATATGGGAGACTCAACCTATATGTACATTTTTGAGATTTACCTACACACTTATTAAAACTAGGGATGTGCAGGCTTGGATAGGTTAGAATTTTCCCGCCAAGTTTGGATTTTTCCTGGCAAAAATCGGGTCTCAGAAATAGATAAAATGTCATCTTTCATGGACAAACATCATCTTCCATGGACTTTTGTCCAGGAATGATGATGTTTGTCCATGAAAGATGATGTTTTGCCTCTTTCTGAGACCCTGATTTTGGTGGGAAAAATACAAACTTGGCGGGAAAATTCAAACCTATCCGAGCCTGCACATCCCTAATTAACACCTTCTTGTTTTTCATTTTGTTGGTTACACCATTCATTACTACAAGAAGTGCTGTATTATATTGGGATACACTGTTTTTGCCCCTTCTCCTTATGAAATGAGAATTAAAGACAAGGCTTGAAGGAATACAAATGTTTTTGCTGCTGCAATCTTTTCACCTTTTTGTTATTGCAAACTTTCACAATGCGCTTACCCGCTTTTCGCCCTATTCAGTTCCAAAACAGGCGAAAACGCAGAGGTGCGAATGGCAAAAACTAGCGAAAAGGACTGCTTATTTTGGGGAAATTAGTTTCTACCCCATAAAAAGCTTAACTGACCATGGGAATCAATATAGAAGTGTATTACTAGACCAAATAAAAGTATTTTAGCTTCTTAAATTGAGTCAAAGGGCTGTTATAGTATATATTTGTGTCTATAAAGTGCAGTATAAAAATACATCTGCTGCAGCCACCTGCAATCCTAAAAACACCCGTCACATTCATATAACCCCCCAAAATACCAGACCCAGTACTTTATACCCATTTTCAAACACTTTTTCACCCCACAAATGACAACTTTTTTAGGGAGAATTAAGATTTTTTTTTTTTGCCTAATTAGTCATTAAATGGGGGGGGTCCAAACTGGATTATGAAGCAAGTCCTCAAATTTTTAGACAAAAATAGGGATTTTGCACATCTCTTCTCCTGCCTTTGGCAGGAGAAACTTTTTTACCTATTTATGCCTATTTTTGCCTAACGTGCTGGAATTGAATAGGGCGATACTTTGGAATGTGGCGAAGACATCGCATCAGCAAACGCTTTTCACCGATCGCGGCTTTTCGCCTCTAATTGAATATGCACAGCCTGCAAAGCGATAGTTAGGAGCTGATTGGTTGGTACTTAATCTCCATTCACTTTATCACTCTCCAAGGCTTAGTACATCTACCCCTAAATGTGAAGATCTTCCTCTTGTCATTAATGAACTTTGCTGGATGCATCTGAAAATAAATGCTGCACTGATTTAGGAAACCTGTATAAGCGACGATCACCACTGAATTTTGAAGGCAAAGAGGAGTGCAAAATTTGTGCAGTAACAGCATCATTAATCTATAACTCTTCCTGCAATTTAGCTATTTGTTCTTGCTGAGTGTAAACAAGGGTCTCTAGTTCCCTGATTTTGTTCTGGTGAATGCAAAGCAATCTCTTGCAGCTCCTTTATTTGTTTTTTTAGAGAATTTAGCAATGCTCCACCTGTGGACTCCATTGTTTGGGTAGATTATTCTGTTACAGTCCGGAGACTGAATTTGAGTCCAGTGGCAGGAAGGAAGGTGGGACACTAGAGGATAGTGCAATTAAGGAAGGTCAAAACCAGCCGGGCCAGGTACACAGAGAAGCAAAAAAAAGCAAAGGGTTCAGGCAGAGGAATAGATTAGTCTAGGACAATCTGAGGTTGGTACACGAATAGTAGATAAAAGGATGCAGCAACAGGAACTAGATCACTGGCAGGAGCAAAATAATCTGGCAAGGAAGATAGGAACAGGCAAGGCTTATATAGGAAGTCAAGGAGGTGGAGCTAGAACATGTTGGAACATCAGGAGATAACAGTTAAACTGAGCTAGAACACAGAGTGAAGAGAGGGAGTTGTCCAAGAGCCAGAATAGCTGCCTCCCGAGGCAGAAGCTCTGAGTTCAAATCCTGACCTATATACTCCCATGCTTTTCAAATGACAAGAGAATTATGGGAACCCAATGATAATGTCTTGACTGCTCTTAATTTAATTTGATGCTCTAAATCTGCACAGCATCTGGCTAAGGGTTTAAAAAAATCTTTGTGACTACATAAAGTTTAAGCTTTGTTAATCCAATTCTAGAATACCTTCTCTGTTATTGCCAGAACACTTGCTCGCAGTAATTTAAATTTATGACCATACAATAAGGTCACTTCTTCCAAACTACTGGTGAGGTCAATGCTATCTCACCTTGTGTAATTGTAATGAAACGGTGACTCTCTTCCACCAACCTACCTTATCAGTAAGCGTAAAGAGTCAAAATAACAAGTTTTAAATTAAATTGACATATTTTACAATATGAATAGACTTCTCATTTTGTGATTTATTTTGACAACCACTCAGCAACCTTAACTGATATGTCAGCATATAATTTTCAGCACCAAATGATACAATTGCTGCTTGAAAACATTGCTAGCAGACAGTAACAGAACATCACTCATAATGTATTTAAAGCTTCGTTCCGCATGGCTGGTGTAATAATGAGATTTTTGAAGTATCTCCTGCTCATTTACTATCACTTCGGTTTATACAGTATAAAAAAAATACTAAAAAGCTGCAGTAACATTGTACAACTGGTTTCAGCTGAGTTTGCAATGGAATGTTTGGTAGTTTCTGCTGTGGTCTCTTTCCTCCTACACCTCAATGGTTTCTACCATTTTCAAATGTAAATGTAACCCTAAGCATGTTGGGTGTTCCTTCCACTTATGGCACTTAGGTGGGCCGTATTATGGATCACATGGACCTGGGGCTGAAGATGGACAAGATCCTATACTGAGAAGGGGAGGAGCTGTGACCATTGCTGTGTGGGTGTGGCTAGAGCCACATGGCTGTGTGCACCCTAAACCACACTGTCACCCTAAATACATAAAAATAGAAAACTTGCATACTTTTGTCAGAAAACTAGAAAAACAAATGTAATACTTATGATTTATGGCCTCATCATCTTGCCCTACTGTTATTCTGACCCTGGGTGGTATGTGCCACACCGTTCATTCTCCACACACACACAAACAAAACATTATCCCTCCATCCCTGTCATGTCCCACTTTATATATATATATATATATATATATATATATATATATATATGTTTCATATGTTGTTAGTTTCTGTCATGTTGTTATTGCAAAGCTTTGTCTCTAGTTAATTTTGTCCTTCCTGGTTTTCTGTAGCTAGGGTCTGATGTCATCAGCCCTCATTTCTTCCTATCTGTAGCTCAGTGTGTGTCTGCCATTTTAGCTTGCAGTTGCTCCTGTTGAGCTCTGGTAAACTATCATCTTTTCACCTACTATGTTATGCATAATTACAAGACTATCATCTTGAAATAAACCCTCATCTGGATTCTTCATACGTGCCTTACTAGTTGAGGTGACACTGTCTGACAAAGGCCCTCATTCAGAGCCGTACGCTCTGAGCAGAGCGCACGCTCTGAATGAGGGCCGTCCTCCATAACTATGGAGCGTCCTCCTGGACGCTCGTATAGCTGTGGGTCACCGTCTTGACCATCACGACCATCGAAACTGCGAGCCGGAGCCTGCGGTTGAGGTTTTCAACCGCAAGGCCCGGAGTGATTTTGGCTCTATCAGAACCAAAATCACTCCCACTGACATCACTAGTGATGTCAGTGGGCCGGCTTCTGATGGTAGGCGTTTCCTTAGGAACGCCCCCGTCAGGGAGGCACGCCCCCGACACGCCCACCAAAGGGGGTGTGCTGTCAATCCACATCGACAGCACGCCCCCTTTGATCAGACACAACGAGCGAAGGAAAGTCCTTCGCTCGTCGCGTCTGGCGCATGCGCACGACGGAGCTCCCTCCGTCATGCGCATGCTCAGTGCAGAACATCGACCCACTTGCGAGCGGACAGCCGCTCGCGAGTGGGTCTGAATCAGGCCCAAAGTCTCTTGGTGTAAGTACTGGTTCAAAACAGATATATACAGAGGAATTATCTCAGGGGCCTTACACTTACAGCCTGGTTATTGAGTCACAATAATCCCACTATCAATCACCTCGCTCATAATCAATTGATTAACCAAAATCATCTTTCCTCTGCACTTATTGCATTAGTAGTTCATTACCTTAACAATACTGATAAAAGTACAATGGAAGAAGAACCATCTTTTGTCTACACTGACAGCCACAGCTCATAAAATGATGCAAAAATAACTTCTTTGGTGCTGAGTGCATTAATCCTCTGAAAAAATAGTTGTCTTATCATGATGAAACGCATGCAGAGGGGTTAGATTGAGAAGGAATTTTGGCATCCAAAAAAGTGTAAGCACAATATCACATGCTCCCCTCAGTTATTATAATGGTAATGGTATTTGGAGTGACACTTCACTCTCCGCACTGTAAGTGTCATTGAGCCTGATTGTGATGGAATGCACTAGGGTAGATGTCTATAAAACCTTCCTACTTTGTGTTGCAGTCTTTCCAGATACCACAAGGTGGGAAGTTGTGTGACTCTAAGATTATCACTTGCCTTATCTGCAATACCTTATTGTGGCTGGGCAGATTAGAGACCTACCGTACCTGGGGATTGATGGACTCCTGGCACTTAGGAATGATATGAAGCTGTGACAGAAGATCTGGCACTGAAAACTTGATGCTGACTTATCATAATTAATACAATGCTTCCAGCCAGAATTTAGTCTCACTGCCGGCTGGACTACAGATACCTCCGTTGGTGGGGACTGAGGCAGTGTACTTCCAACCGGGCTACGGACAGCATTGCCGGCTATATCACCGATACCTTCCCTGGTGGTCCACCTCCTATGTTACTCGGGAGAGCGAATGTAAGGAAGACCCCGCATCACACGGATGTTTTTTTCCCTCCCGATGAGTTGGAGCATAGGGCAATGATTTACAAGCCCACAGTCATCTGATATACCCGTCTATGGAACTGTTATTCATGGAAAATTGCCGCTGGTTCGATTAGGGTCCGTGTGCATTACCACAAGTGGACATATTTATCGGAGGAAGGTCCGTATGTAACCACGCATTCCCAATACATGATTATCAGGTCGTGACTTCCACCTTTAATTATGTAATAAATAGGAACTTGACATACAATATATCAGGCACAATACACATTTGCCACTGAATTGGTTGGATTATTTATACACAGCTGGAGACTCTTGTTTTATTCCTAAAAAGTCAGAAAGGAACCTATTGAGAGATCTATACCATTTTCAAGAATAATAGAGATCTGCAACAATCTTGTAATTTTGCATTTGTCTGTTATTATGTGCTAATAGCTTGTTACATTGTGAATGTAATGTGCTACATCTCACTCAGTAGCACACGAAAGAGGTGTTTCTGAGTACCCAGAACCGCCCCCAGCAGACTCGAGAGCAGGTATCATGCTCTAAAGCCCCGCCTCCTCATGACACAATGCAGCGATTTGCAGGTCAATTTGGGGGAGGTGGAGCCAATATGATGAGATTCCATTAGAATCATATCATTTGGCTCTGCCCCCTCCCGATTGACCCGCAAATCGCAGGAGTTTCACTCTAGGGGGAGGGGCCTAATGACAGTGCCATCATGCAGGTCTGCAAGGTAAGGGTGTGTGTGTAATGTATATACAGTATGTATGTGTGTTTAATGTATGCAACATACAGTATGTATGTGTATGTGTGTATATATCTATGTGTAAATTAGGGATGAGCGGGTTCGGATTTCTGAAATCCGAACCCCCGCGAGCCCCCGCGAACCAAGTCGTACCCGAGTCAGGCTCGACTTTTCCCACCTGACTCGGATCTGAAATCGAAGCAAAACGTCATCATCCCGCCTTCCGGATCTCGCGGGTTGTGGACTCTATAAAAGGTCCCCTCGTCGGCGCCATTTCTCAGTCCAGCTGTCTACAGTGAAGAGGGAGGGTGGGAGCTAGGGCTGGCTGGGCTGTGTTGTGCTGCTGTTGTCCATAGGGGCTGTGTCCACTCAGTCCATAGCGGCTGACTAGGCTGTGTTGTGCTGCTGTTGTCCATAGGGGCTGGCTGGGCTGTGTTGTGCTGCTGTCATAGGGGCTGGCTGGGCTGTGTTATGCAGTCAGTTTTCCATAAGGGCTGTGTCCACTCCAAAGTCTATAGGGGCTGGCTGGACTGTGTCCCATAAAGGCTGTAGTCCTAGAGGGGTGCTGTAGTGTTGTCCAGGGGGTGATCTGTGCATCAGGAGTGCTCCCCCAAAGTGCACTCCAAAAAAAATATTATTTTTTTCTGTGTTTGTGTATTGTGTGCGCAGTAGCCGCACGTGCATCAACAAAGTAACGCCAAGCGTGCGCCTGTGTCATAAGTAAAGGGCCGGCTGGCTTGACCGTTGAAGGGTGCTGTAACCCCCAAAGTGCACCCCAAACAAAATAAAAAATTATTTTCTGTGTTTGTGAATTGTGTGCACTGTACGTGCATCCTCAAAGCAGCAGCGCCAAGCGTGCGTCTGTCTGTTAAAGGGTGGTGTAACCCCCAAAATGCACTCCAACAAAAATAAAAACATTTTTCTTCTGTGTTTGTGAATTGTCTGCACTGTACGTGCATCCTCAAAGCAGCAGCGACAAGCGTGCATCTGTCTGTTAAAGGGTGGTGTAACTCCCAAAGTGCACTTCAACAAAAAGAAAACATTTTCTTCTGTGTTTGTGAATTGTCTGCACTGTACGTGCATCCTCAAAGCAGCAGCACCAAGCGTGCATCTGTCTGTTAAAGGGTGGTGTAACCCTCAAAGTGCGCTCCACAAACAATAAAAAAATTATTTTTTTTCCTGTCTTTGTGAATTGTGTGCACTGTAGCTGCACGTGCATCAACAAAGGAGCAGCACCAAGTGTGCGCCTGTGTCCCATAAGTATAGAGCCAGCTGGCTCATTTCTTAAAGGGTGGTGTAACCCACAAAGTGCACTAGTCTCCAACAAAAATAAAAAATTAGTTTCTGTGTTTGTGTGCGCCTTAGCCGCACGTATATATCAATATAACATAAATGGAGGACCAAACTTTCTCCGATAAAAATAAAATAGGGAAAGATCAAGAACCACTTACTCCTAGTGCTGAAGTTGCTGCCACTAGTCATGACATAAACGATAACATGCCATCAACGTCGCCTGCCAAGGCTGATGCCCAATGTCATAGTAGAGGGCATATACAATCCCAAATGACAAAGTTCAGGAAAATGACCTTAAAAAAAACATTTAAATCATCTGAGGAGAAACGTAAACTTGCCAATATGCCATTTACGACACGGAGTGACAAGGAACGGCTAAGGTCTTTCCTTATGTTCATGACTAGTGGTTCAGCTTCACATGATGATGGAAGCCCTCATCCCGCTAAAAAAATCAAATGAGTTAAGCTGGCAAAAGCACAGCGAAGAACTGTGCGTTGTAAGCAAGATATCACAAATCCCCAAGGAGAGTCTAAGTGTGGTGGCAGTTGTGATGCCTGACCTTCCCAGCACTGGACGGGAAGAGGTGGCGCTTTCCACCATTTGCACGCCCTCTGCAAGTGCTAAAAGGAGCACCCACAGTCCACGTGCTGATATGCAAATTGAAGATGTCACTGTTGAAGTACAACAGGATGAGGATACTGGTGTAGCTGGTGCTGAGGAGGAAGTTGGCGATGAGTATTCTGATGGTGATGTGGTTTGTTTAAATCAGGCTCCGGGGGAGACAGTTGTTGTCCGTGGGATGAAAAAGCCCATCACTCTTTGGTATGGCAATATTTCTATCCAAATCTGGACAACAACTGTCTCGCCATATGTACCATATGTAGAGGTGAAATAAGTAGGGGTAAAGACGTTAACCACCTAGGAACATCCTCCCTTATATGTCCCCTGCAGCGCATTCATAAAAAGTTACTGTCAAGTTCAGAAACTTTGGCTAAGACCGTACCATATGTAAAGGTGAAATAAGCAGGGGTAGGGACGTTAACCACCTAGGAACATCCTCCCTTATACGTTACCTGCAGCGCGTTCATAAAAAGTTACTGTCAAGTTCAGAAACTTTGGTTAAGACCGTAAGCAGTCCAGGGACACCTAAATCCCTTTGTCCTGTTGTATCCAAGCGCCTGCAAACCTCACCGTCAACTCCCTCCTCGTCAATTTTCTCCTTAGGATCGGAAGTAGTCCTGCAGGCCATGTCACTGGCATGACTGACTCTCCTATACGGGATTCCTCCAGAGGATCCTGCATTGCTACGCCTACTGCTGCCGCTGCTGTTGTTGCTGCTGGGAGTCGTTCATCATCCAAGAGAGGAAGTAGGAACACCACTACTTTTACTAAACAATTGACCCTCCAACAGTCCTTAGCGAGGAGGATGAAGTACAACAGCAGTCATCTTGAAGCAAAACGTATAACTGAGGCCTTGACTGCTATGTTGGTGTTAGACGTGTGTCCAGTATCCGCCATTAGTGCAGTTGGATTTAGACAATTGATGGAGGTAGTGTGTACCCGGTTCCAAATCCCGTCTAGATTCCACTTCACTAGGCAGGCGATACCTAGACTGTACAGAAACGTCAGAAAAAGTGTCCTCAGTGTCCTGAAAAATGCGGTTGTACCCAATGTCCACTTAACCACGAACATGTGAACAAGTGGAACAGGGCAGACTAAGGACTATATGACTGTGACAGCCCACTGGGTAGATGTATCACCTTACGTAGCAACAACAGCAGCGTCACCAGTAGCAGCATCTCAGAAACGCCAGCTCGTTCCAAGGCAGGCTACGCTGTGTATCACCGGTATCAGTAAGAGGCACACCACTGACAACCTCTTAGAGAAACTGAGGGAAATCATTGCCCAATGGCTTACCCCACTTAGACTCTCCTGGGGATTTGTGATATCTGACAACGTCACCAATATTGTGCGGGCATTACATCTGGGCAAATTCCAGCATGTCCCATGTTTTGCTCACACAATAAACTTGGTGATGCAGAATTTTCTGAAAAGCGACAGGGGCGTGCAGGAGACGGTTTGGGTGGGCCGAAAAATTTCTGGCCACTTTCGCCATTCAGCAACTGCGTTCTGAAGACTGGAGCGCCAGCAAACACTCTTGAACCTGCCCCGCCATCACCTGAAGAAAGAGGTTGTGACGCGGTGGAACTCAACCCTCTATATGCTTCAGAGGATGGAGGAGCAGCAAAAGGCCATTCAAGCCTATACATCCACCTATGACATAGGCTAAGGAGTGGGAATGCACCTGACTCAAGTGCAGTGGGGAATGATTGCCATGTTGTGTAAGGTTCTCCAGCCCTTCGAACTTGCCACACGTGAAGTCAGTTCAGACACTGCCAGTCTGAGTCAGGTCATCCTCTCATCAGGCTTTTGCAGAAGCAGCTGGAGAAAGTGAAGGAGGAGCTAAGACGGAGCAATTCCGCTTGGCATGTGGGACTTGTGGATGAAGCCCTTCATTCGCTTTACCAGGATTCCAGGGTGGTCAATCTGTTGAAATCAGACCACTACATTTTGGCCACCGTGCTCGAACCTAGATTTAAAGCCTATGTGGTGTTTCTCTTTCCGGCTGACACAAGCCTGCAGAGGTGCAAAGACCTGCTGGTGAAAACACTGTCAGCTGAAGCAGAACGTGACTCATTAACAGTTCCGTCTTCATTTTCTCCCGCAACTGGGGCTGCCAGGAAAAAACTTAGGTATCCTAAGCAACCCACTGGCGGTGATGCAGGGCAGGCAGGACCAAGTTTGGACATCTGGTCCGGACTGAAGGACCTGGTAACAATTTCTGACATGTCTACTGTCACTGCATATGATACTGTCACCATTGAAAGAATGGTGGAGGATTACATCGGTGACAGCATCCAAGTAGGCATGTCAGACAGTCCGTACCTGTACTGGCAGGAAAAAGAGGCAATTTGGAGGCCCCTGTACAAACTGGCTCTATTTTACCTGAGTTGCCCCCCATCCAGTGTGTACTCCGAAAGAGTGTTTAGTGTAGCCGGGATCCTTGTCAGCAAAAGGCGTAGGAGGTTGCTTCCACAAAATGTGGAGATGATGTTCTTAAAAATGAATTATCAACTCTTCCAGGGAGACCAGCCTCCAGAACGTACAGAGGGACCTGTGGTGGTGGATTCCAGCGGGGACGAATTAATACTCTGTGAGGATGAGGATGTATACAACGCTGAAGAGGGTGAGGAATTGGTGTATGAGGAGGATGAGGACAATATCTTGCCTCCGTAGAGCCAGTTTGTACAGGGACAGATTAATTGCCAGCTTGTTTTGTGGGGGCCCAAACGAACCAATCATTTCAGCCACAGTCGTGTGGCAGACCCTGGCGCAGAAATGATTGGTTTGTTAAAGTGTGCATACCCTGTTTATACAACATAAGGGTGGGTGGGAGGGCCCAAGGACAATTCCATCTTGCACCTCTTTTTTTCTTTGCATTATGTACTGTTTGGGGCCTACTTTTTCAAACTGCCATCCTGTCTGCCGCTGCAGTGTCACTCCTAGATGGGCCACGTGTTTGTGCCGCCCACTCGTATACTGTACGTATATCAATAAGAGAGTTCTTAATTCATGAATAATAACTTTCCAATCTCACACAATTAATAATTATACAATAGTGAAAATTATACATATATCAATTAACACAGTGATCAAATAAGTGTTAGTTACTAGCCAATGAACAAAGGGCCTGATTCAGAGCCGGACGTTCTGAAAGAGCGCTCACTCTGAATCAGGGCGTTTTTTTTTTGGTGCGGCCTCCGGGCCGCTCTCATAGCTGTGGGTGAAGCTATTGCGAGCGGCCAGGTGATGGTCGCGATGGTCTTGACCATCGGGACTTGTGATGAGACCCTTGCGGTATGGTCTCGTTCCCGCAAGCCCCAGTGAGCTTCTGGCTCTTAATAGAGCTGGAAGCTCACCACTGACATCACTTGTGATGTCAGTGGGGCCGCCCCCAAACGGCAGATGTTCTGTCGGGAACGCCTCCGTTGGGCCAGCCACCCCCCCTGCCCGCTTCAAAACGGTACGAGCTGTCGATCAAAATCGACAGCCACCCCCTTTTGGTGCAAGACCCGGAGCGACGGAGCGCCCGTCGCTAGCCAGGTCTTGCGCATGTGCACGTCGGAGCCGGCTCCGGCGTGCGCATGCGCAGTGGACAGACATCGACCCGCTCACGAGCGCATAGCTATAATATAATCACATATAATCGTTTATAAGTTTGTGAAAGACATTTGCTAAATGGACCAGGATAAGTAAATGCTTACATTGATCAATAGAAGTGTTTAAAGCTAGCCAGAAGACAAGAAAAATGAATTATCAGTAGTAACATTTATTCTGGGAAATCAAATCAGCATCAATTGTACATATTTTAGCTGTTAAACAACTGTGTTGCAGCTATAACAATGGTATTTTAAACTGGTGTAATTAACTACAGTACAGTGAGCTCTGCACACTGTCTAAGCGGGAAGCAGTCGGGAAGCCGACGGACGAAATCCCAACTGCCGGCTTCCCGACTGTCTAATCCCGACAAGGTAAGGATTACTGATCGAAGGTAAGCCGGGCGCGGACAGCAGCGGGGGGGGGAGGGTTACGTTAGGGGCTCCCGGTGGGGACTTAAGGTTAGGCACCCCCAGGGAGGGTAGGGTTAGGCACTTAGAGGGGGGTTAGGGTTAGGCACTTGGGGGGGAGGTTAGGGTTAGGCACCCCTAAGGGAGCGTTAGGGTTAGGGGTAATAAAAGGTTAGCGATACTTACCTTTCGTAGCTTTGGGATTTTCACCCCTGCCGGGCTTCCGCTGTCGGGATTTGAACCTATCTTACCGATTCCGTCTAAGCATGGTATTACAATGTGTATGCTAAATATTCAGCTCTATGTTTTTGCTGTAGCAACAACATACTAATGTAAAATGTAAGTGATGCACTTTGTATGCCATAATGCATTAGCAAACTTAGGGCCTGATTCATCATGGATCGCAATTGCAACCGTGTACGCAGATTGGTCGATGGTGCATACTGCACATGCATATGCAGTGCGCAAGTTAGCATTGAGATCACTCTGCGTTCACCTATGCAGATACAAAGTAATCGCAGATGGAGGGACGGCACGTCAGTATTTGGGGGTGGTGATGGGGTAGTAGTCGGAGTAACGCAGGCGTGCCAGTCCATTTGAATGCCTTTGCATGGGCGTGCATAAATTAGCCACTGCGACGGCGAACGCAACTTGAGTGCTCACTGCGTGCGATGAGGTTACCAACTTCTGGTCAGACCTGTTGTAATTGTGCATGAGGGGCCGATGTTACTCGATGTTCTCAATGTATAAACAGGACTGCAAGCTATTATGGATGTGCAAAAGCGATAGTGGGCGTCTCTATGCTGGCTATGGGTGTCTCTGTACTGGCTTTGCGATTGCAGTCATTAGCATATTTTCGCAGCAGACCTGCGTGCGTAATCGCAGCTGCAATCGCAATAGCGATCCATAGTGAATCAGTCCCTTATTATGCAGTGTGTATATATGTATATATTTTGTGACTAAGGGGTTTATTCAACATGTTAATTATCAGTGGGGAAAAATCACCAGAGCAATTTAACATTGCACCAGTGCGGAGACAGCTGATCTGGGAATCATATGTCCCTGCGATTCCTATCACCGGACCTTTTTCCCATAGGAAGGTGCAAGGGAGCAGGAACAAACGCCATCTGAATGGTGAAGTTTCCCAGTATCAAGCCTTGAAAAATTTGAATTATTGGAGCTTGATGAATTTAGCTACCCATAATATTGTTTGGGGACAGCGGGCCAGTTTGGGGATGAAAGGTAAGCTGGAGACATAAATGATATCTCCTGCATTATTTTTAAATTTAATGGCCCTGATATTTAATTTCAACAAAAGTAGGTGAAAATGTTAATTATCACCTACTTTTGAAGAAATTAAGGGATGATGAATAGATCCTAAAAACACTGGAAAGGTTGTCAAGGGGAGATATATATGCCCCAGGACTTTAGCTCCTGTCTGGTAGACAAAAGCTGAATAGCAGCCTAGATCACCAGACCACGTGTGAGAGGCTGATAAAGGGTGTGTCAGTCTCTGTAGTTAGTCTCTCACTACTTGGGGAACAGGTCAGAGGCCTGTTGAAAGACACAGTGATCACTGAATGTAAGTATTATGCTAAAGACCTCTGTATTGTGGGTGTAACATTGGGTCCCTCCACCCTGAGAGAGAGAATAATTTTTGTTTAGTTAGAGCCAGACAGGCCAGTATTTATCTTATGATTTATTTATTTTTGTGCTCCTAATAAAACTAGCTGTGGACACTTGTACCAAGGCCCTGATCTGGAGTACTACTACTTGGCTGCTGCATGAGAAGTGCAACCACTTAAACCAGGAGATGACACCCTTACCCAGATCCTGCCACAATATAAAAAAATAATTTTATATATATATAGTATATATATATTACTTTTATTGTACTGTATAGGGCAACATACTTAATAAGCACTTTTCGTATATTTTTAGATTGTTTGGATAATAGCCACTATATTACTACTATGTAAAAGTACAGATCATTTCCTACCTGTGGGATTAATACCAATAGGATTTCTAGCTGGCGCCACATTAAAGAGAAATCTGCAGCCAGCCATTGGCATCTGCACTGGACTTCAACTGTATAAAGCTTTTCATGTATTATAGAGGGGGCTCCGAGGAGATGGAAGCTGGAGCTGGTTTGGAAACCTCTGTTCCTAGTGTAAAGACAAACAGTACGGACTGAAAGAATCTTTTAATGTGCAGCCAGATGGCATAAGAAACCAAAGCTAGACATTATGTAACTGTCACTTTGAAGTAAATGGTTTATGAGTCTTTTAACAATGTTCCCAAGTCTTAAGAGCTGTAACCAATGGCAACCTATTTGATATCACCTTTGCAAAATTTCACTAAACTTGACTGCTGAGAGTTTAATATAAGTTGCTATGGGTTACAGCGTTTACAGCACATAATTAAAAGCAAAAGAAAGGTATTCTACCCGCAATCCAAATTCAATGAGGTGTAGCTTAAATAAATCTTTGTGACCTACACACGTCACACAGTACTATATATTCAAAGGAAAATGAAAAAATAAGCGCTCCTCTTTGTTTCAACATACTCAAATTCTTTGTTTCAACATACTCCAGAAAACACCCCTTCAGTGACAGACAGCACCTGGATGATCTTCTGCTTCTCTTCTCCACTCTCTGTTCTTCAGTCGCAGCGATGCGGACATCATGTGCACTCACAATGGTTCCTGAACCTTTTCTTTACTCCTACAATCAGACGTATTTCTCTGATGCTTTTGATGCTGTTGCTAAATTCCAAGTAAAATGAAGGCTTTATTGATTCAACAGGGTAAGTACCACAAGTCGACATTTCGACCCCTGAGGGTCAATGTGAAGACAGTCCAAAAAGGCATCAGCACAGCATGCAGTCTACAGCTTTTCTGGAGTGTGTTGAAACAAAGACATTTATTGGAGGAGATCTTAAGAATCCAGTTTTCACTGTGTCAATTATTGACTTTTATCTAAGAAGATTTGACGTCTGTTTATAAACAAGTGACTATTCTTTATATCTCAGAGGAGAAGCGCTTATTTTTTCATATTTTTTTTTGTCTATACAGCACATAATTGCTATTAACCTAGTGTAATTGTGTAAGCCCTGATATGTGTGAAATTGATAATGGGTTGGTTTTAAAATATTATTACAAACAGGACATATCTCAGTATGGGCAGGATGTATCAAAGCTGTAGTATTTTGCTGTAAGCCTCTGAAATAAATTATAGAGTTTGAAAGGTTTCACTCAGTGGCATCACAAGGGGGTGCGGGCCGCACCTCCAAGGGGGTGACACCAAAAGCCACACACTCATGTCCGGTGCGTGCACCCCCTCCCCCGCACTGCCGAAGCACTCATGCCCACACCCCATGCACGCCCTGCAGCTGCCACCACACTCCCGTAATTATCCGCCAGTAGGGATGGGAATCATTTGAGGTTTTATCGGAAACATCAGTTAAATGGTTTTGATGTTCAATGTTTAACTCTGCAATGTTTTTGATTCAATGTTTCATTACCATCGCTAAATTTCTCCCCCGATGTTTTTCCCTACTTTTCCAATGTTTTTTTTTTTTTTTTGTAACACTGTGGTGCTGTCACTGCTTTGGGCTACCAACTGGCTCTCTCCTTTTATTATAGTCAGTTACAACTTAACAAGAGAGTGCAAAACACTGACACGGCTATAGCTGCTGTGTGCACGCTGCTGCTGGTGGAGGTGGCTGACAGAGTGAAAGACACTCTGGTCTGCCAATTAGCAGCAGCACATAGGATAGTCCCACCCCTGGCTCACTGTTGCTGCTCTCAGTGTACACTGGTTGGCTGCTTGGGGTGTCTGGATGCTGCAGCTATTGGTAACTGAGCAGTCAGTCTCACAGTGTCACTGTCAGGCCCTCACTGCATGTGCATGACAGACCAGCGGTGCCTCAGTGTCTGGCGTGACATAATTGATGAGGAGCTGAGAGAGCGAGAGGGAGAACTTGAGGAGACAGAGGGGCTGATTCAGACTTGCTCGCAAGCGAGTAGATGTTTACCCCCTGCGCACGCGCTGCCTCCGGCGTGCGCATGTGCGAGACCCGGCCAGCGACGGGTGCTCCATCGCTACAGGTCTTGCACCAAAATGGGGCGGCTGTCGATTGTGATTGACAGCTCGCCCCATTTTGGAGGTGGGCAGGGGGAGTGGCTGGACAAAAGGAGGCATTCCTGAGGGAACGCCTTCCATTTGTGGGCGGCCCTACTGACATCACTAGTTATGTCAGTAGGTGGACTTCCTGCTCTATGAGAGCAGGAAGTCCACTGGGGCTTGCGATGGATGAGACCCTACCACAAGGGTCTCGTCGCAAGCCCAATGGTCGCGACCACCGCGACCATCACCTGGCCGCTCTCAAAAGCTGTGGGTGGTCACCCACAGCTTAGCGAGCGGCTAGGAGGCCGGGACAAAAAAAAAATGCCGCCCTGATTCAGAGCGAGCGCTCTGAAAGAGCGTCTGGCTCTGAATCAGGGCCAGAGAGTGTTTGTCATGATATAGACAGAGACTTAAGCTGAGGGTGGAGAAGAGAGAGAGAGAAAAAAAAAGAGGAGGCTCTGAAAGAGTAAAATCTGTAAACATGGAGAAGAAAAATTAAATTGAGAAGAGAGTGAGAAGGAAATCTGTCAGTGTTACTTGTTTGTGGAGGTGGAGGACATTAAGGTACTGTACCACTATCACCAACAACAGGATCAGCCAGCTGCACTGCCAGCAGTAACACACAAGACTTCTGCAATACTGTCTGTCACTAGTAGTGAGTACTGACAATACAAACAACATGGCACCACCCAAAAGTTATTTGTGGGAACACTTTGATAGGAAAGATAATGAGCCCAAAACAGCTACTTGCAGATACTGCCGCAAGAAAATGAAAACATGTGCAAACACATCTAATTTAAAATGCCACCTTGAAAACAAACACCCTCTTGTATATATATATATATATATATATATATATATATATATATATATATATATATACACTGTTTGCCTCCATGAAGATAGCCATAGTATAAGCTAATTTTAACAGTTTATTAGTCTATTAAATGTTTAAATAGTTTGCTTAAAAAAAAAAAAGGTAAACATCGGTTCCAGAGAACCAATGTTTATATCTAAATAATGTTTTGTATTCAATTTTAAAAACATCGGTACTTCCAATGTTTTCTTTCGATGTCCCATCCCTATCCGCCAGTCTGCTCGCAGCTAGAGGGGAGGGGGTTGGTCCGGGACGAATAAGTTTGCCTATTACCTTGGAGTAGGAGCTCCCAAGCTCTGCCTACCTGCTTTACAATGCACAGGCATTCGGCAGGTGACTGGTCACGTGCGCGGCTTGACATGATGATGTCACGGCACACGCAGTCTCTGTGTGACTGACTGTGTGAAGAGCCAGAACGCAGAGGGGGAGCGGCACTGTCAGGAGGATATCTCTATGGAAGGACACTGACTGGCAGCTGCCTGCCACTGATGAAGAGGAGAGCAGAGGCGATCAGTCAGCTTTAAGCACTGATTAAAGCTATAAGGTAAGTAATTCGTTTTTGCAGCTGCAGGAGAGGGTGGGGGTCCCCGACTCACTCAGCCAGCTCTCAAAGAAATCCGGGAAGGTGCACACTGGTTGGGCTAGGAGATTGCTGGAGATGTGCACCCAGGTGCTGAGGGACAAGTGGAGGCTACAACTTATGCCGGATGAGATAGCTCTAGTGAAATGGCTGGGGTCTCCCAGCAGGAAGGAGGTACTGCCTGCCCCTAACCCCCTCCTTGCCCCAAGTATTGCCCCAGCTACAATTTATCCTTACCCCCTCCCTACCCACAACACTGCCTGTCCCTAACCCCCTCCTTGCCCCAGTAGTGTCCCAGCTGCTATCTATAACCCCCTCACTGCCCCAGCTGCTATATATCTTAACCCCATTCTTGCCTCCAGTTTCCCCCAACTGCTATCTACCCTTATTCCCTTTTCCTACCCCAACTGCCACACGCCCCTTACCCATACATGCCTACCCTCCCGGTTTTCGCGGGAGGCTCCCGATTTTTCGGATAACCTCCCGCACCCCCGGAAGGGTAGGCATTTCTCCCGCATTCTGCCCACTTCCTAGTGAAGTGGGCAGAATTAGGAGAATACCGGCAGCAATCGCGGGTCTCCGTGAAGGGGGCGGGGCTTAAGCTGTGATTCTGCATGAATCACATCATTTGGCCCCGCCCCCTATGTAAATTGTGCCCAATCGCGGCAATTTTACTGTGAGGGGGCGGGGCTTAATGACGCAAATCGTGAAGCCCCGCCCCCGTCGGCCCCTTCCTGCTGCTCTTACCCGGGCTTCTCCCGGGAAGAGAATATTAAAGGTAGGCAACCCTGCCCTTACCCCAATCTAGCCCCTCCCTGCCCCAACTGTTCCATTTCTTAGCCCCCAGCTTCACCCCACCTGCTGCATGCCCTTAATCGCCCCTATCAGAATTGCTACCTGACCCCAATCCTAGCACTGTCACAAACCCCCTCTCTGACTCCAGCACTAGACCCGTTGACTATTTGAGATCAAGGCAATATATTTTAAGCATTTTCTGTACTGAAAATAAGAGTGTGACTACATGTATAAGGCATGTGGGGTGTTCTGATGCTATGTGGGGAGGCATACTGTAAGTGGAGCTCAAAGCATAATTTGTGATGGCATCCAGAAACAGTTGAGTAAGACCACAATATATTAAAATGAGGGGTCCCTGGGACCCACAATTTTTTTTTCACTTGGTGCCATCGCAGTATTATATATTTTTTTTCTACTGAAAGACTAAATGTACAGATTTCAGATATTTATCTCTTAAATAAGAGTTTCATGGGTAAATCCTAATTGGCACTTAAGGGGCATGTGAGGTTGGTCTCATGACATGGGAAGATTTAATTCGCACTGCATTGAGTCTTCTGGCATATGGGGACACTGTCACTTAAGAAACAAGTGAGGGTGGTCTTAAATCCTGGGATCCCACCGATCCTGGGATTGGCCACACTAGTCATGAGACAGACAGAATGGCAAACTGTCATGAACGGTAACACAATTTCTGCATAGTTCTGGAACTGGGACCACCCTACCAGATATCTAGTTTCGCCTATGGGGAGGAGCACAGTGCGACTGCTGGATTGGTAAGGGGTGAGAGTTTTTTTGGTAGAGGGAGGGGGGGTGTCACCATGCGTTACATTACCGGGTGACACAAACCCTAGTGACGCCTCTGGTTTTACTGCAGCTATATATATCCCCATATGTACTGTAAGAATAGGGGCCACAGCAGGTAACGGAGATAGTGGCTGCACTCCCCATAGGATTCATTGGGGCTGTGATGTGCCCACATGCATCAAGCTCCAGTAAGCGTAACTTTATGGAGCTTGTGCCCGCTAGGCAACGCCATCAACAAATGGCTATGCCTATAGAGGCCTACGAGCTTCTGTTTGTGAAAGTCACCAGAGATCGTGTGAAAATCACATTATGTTGGCTTGTCAAATGTTGACATTTATCATGTCAACATTGACATAATGTCAAAATTGCCAGAATGATAACATTGTGATTGTCGACAGTTGATATGTCTACATAGGGGTATGTGTTCATAATCCCAACTGCTGGCATCCTGACAGTACGTAGTGGGGTTAGGGGTTAGGGTTAGGCACTCAGGGGGAGGGTAAGGCACTAGGGTGGAGGGATAGGTTTAGGCTGTGGGGGGTGGTTAGGTTTGGCCACTGGGGTGAAGGTAAGGTTTAGGGTATGGGAAAGGAGGGTTAGCATTAGGGTAAGGAGAGGGGGGTTAGGATACTGACTGAGCGCCAGCATCCCGGACCCAACCCCTATATAGCATTTTAAGATATTGTAGCCCTAACTCTACCCTAAAGCTAATTGCAGCATAACCCTAAACGTAGTCTAACCCTAACCCTAAAATCATCAGTGGGCATTGTGTCTGGTGACATTCACAATATCAACGTTACGACCAGAGCCATAACTAGACGTATTGGTGCCCTGTGCCAGAGAGAGCATTGGCGCCCCCCCCCCCGCATTGGCGCCCCCCCCCGTTTTTTAAATAGGGCCATAAGATAGTGCACCTGAAAAAGGGCCATGGCCTCATGGGGAAAGGCCAGGGAAGAGATAGGGGGGACCAGGAGATGCTGGGGATAAAAGAAGAGTAAGCTACAAGTGAAAATGATATTAAACAGGAAAATTGACAGGCCCAAACAGCACCCCCTGTCCTGCGGTGCCCTGTGCCGTGGCACAGGTCGCACTACCCAAGTTACAGCCCTGGTTATGACAACATCGACATTGTGACTGTCGACCTTTGTCCATGTTGACATTCTGAATGTATACTTTCAGACCATGTCAACCCTCTGGTGTCAACATTCTGAATGTTGGCATAATGACTGCATACTACTTTGGACCCCCGGGTCATAACCTGGAAAAAACATCAGACAACTGCCAAAAACATCGGAACCTCATCCACCTCTGGATTAGTCCATGTATTTGTAAGATAAAATCAGAGGGCCTTGATTCAGTAAGGATCGCTATTGCATACGCAGCTAAGAATTCGCACAGAACACAGCATCGAATGCATGCTAATGCCTGCCAGAGCTCATCTGGCATGGAGATGCCCATTGCTGCTTTCTCACACTCGTACTACCTCGCACTCCTGTGTATACATCGGTACCATCGACGGACATCGGCCCGTGACGCACAATTTACACCATGTCTGACCAGCCGCAGGAACTGCAGAAACTATTTGACAAAAGCCTTTATGACTTGCAAGACTAATGGAAGAAATCAGAATACAATGGTAGTGTGGGCCACGAATCCTGGGAGTGCTTTCTTCTATTATATCACGGGACAAGCAGCTAGACAGAGGTATTAAGGATCAAGGGGTTTATTTACTAAGCAGTGTTAGGAGACAGAGTGAAAAGTGATAAGGTGCCAGCCAATCAGCTCCCAACAGTCATTTTTCTAACACAGCCTGTGAGATGGCAGTTAGGAGCAGATTGGCTGGCACCTTATCACTTTTCACTCTGTCTCCTAACACTGCTTAGTAAATAGACCCCCAAAACTGAAGCCTGTATATATTTTCTGGAGCTGAATCAGTATTTGTCGGATGGACCGTGTGTCTGCAGCATTAAGCAACTATGGGCAACTCACAGTCATAAACATCACAAATGCATCTTCACTTGTGACAGGGTGGCTGTATCTGGGTGGCAACTGGACACTCACATGTAGATTCTATGTAGAATTGGGCTATTCAGAGTTGAGCATATGCAGAGATCTATCTGGTATCAGAAAGGTCTCTCGCCCCAAGGATAGGGCTGCTGCAAATGCATGCTGTTAGCTACTTTCATAGACAGATGGATGGATAGGGATGGTGAGGCCTGGATACATTCAGGATACTGGTGCAGGGGATGCCGGCACTTATAAAATCGGCGCCAGAATCCCGACAACTGTCAAAATCCCGGTGCCTGCATCCCAACTGCCGGCATCCTGAAGGTAAGTAGGGGGTTGGGGGGAAGGTTATGAGTTAGGGTTAGGCATTAGGGGGAGGGTTAGGCACTAGGGGGGGAGGGTTAGGTTTAGAGTGCAGGGAGGGGGCATTTAGGTTTAGGCACTACGAGGAGGTTAGTTTCAGGCACCGGGGAGGGTTAGGGTAGGGAGAGGGGTAGGGGTATGCCTTTTGGGATGGATTCATTGGTGTTTTGACTGCTGGGATCCTGAGCAGCGGCATCCCGTACCCATCCCGGTGAGGCCAACTCTGAAAACAGGCAGGGTTCCACAATTATTTCTACATCTGCAACTCCGAATCAGACCTCTGTTTCTAGAAAATGTATATGGTATCCAGACTATAGATAGACAGTAACAAGGCCGACAGTGTTTAGATCAGAAGTTTCCATACGTGGTCCTCAAGTCTCCCCAACAGTTCATGTGTTATAGATAACCATGATTGAGCACAGGTGACTTAACTAGTACCTCAGTCAATTTGATTTAATCATCATGGATATCTCAAAAACCTGAACTGTTGTGGAGCCTTGAGGACCGCATTTGGGAACCTCTTGTCTAGATAGACACCAGATGGTCGACAGGGACAAAAGGTCAACACAGAAAAGGTCAACATGATAGAAGGTCGAGAGTTGCAGATGGTCGACATGATCAAATGTGATCCATGTCGACCATCACATTGAGCATGGTCCTACTCTCTCTCCATGTCACATTGAGCATGGCCCTACTCTCTCTCCATCCAGCGTGCAGGGCTTCAGTGCTGGCATACTACAGTATAACATTGTTTTTTTGTGTAGTCCTATTGGAGTAAAATGCTATAAAAAATAAACACTAGTATATATATTTTTTAAAGTGTTCACTGGTACTTGCATGAGGAATATTACATTGGACATGTAGCTTGAGCATCGTGCTATTCTGAGTCATGTGTATGGAGAAGGAAGTCGTTCTTCTGACTGTTCTCTTGCACCTTACATGGAGCTGGTGCACATGCTGATACTACTGATAATGCTTACAGCTGTGGACGGAAAACAATGGGCTTTCCACTGGGAGTCGCAGGGATCCTCAGAGTAGCCCTACTGAAATTCACTTTAGCATAAGGTACTTAACACCAATTTGTGTACCCAGCGATCCTACGCCCAATGGGCCAACATATCGGGGGGCCGGTACACATTACATGATCCAGTCCCCGACCGCCTGATATGTCGGGCACTGGCTCCATTCACCTGCCTGGCATGGGCAGCTGGGTCGTTCACTTGGCCCTGCATGCAGGCCAACGAACGACCCAGATGGACAACCTGTGGGAGCGCGTATGGTCATCCATAGTGGGTACACATTTACCGATGTGGATGATATGTCGGCCCGATCCTCTGGATGGGGCAACATATGATCTAATGTGTACCCACTTTAAGCCTTGAAGAGAGATAAAGTGGATGGAGATAAAGCACCAACCAATCGGCTCCTGTCACTTTACAGGCTGTGTTTGAAGCTGATTGGTTGGTACTTTATCTCCATTTAATTTATTGCTATCCAAGGCTTAGTAAATAAACCTCTTTATCTCTCTCCACTTTATCACTTTTCATGGCTTAGTACATCTCCCGTTAATCAGGGCAATACTCGCAAATACAGCCATTTTACATCCAACTCAAAATTAGCCCCTACAGTATATGTGGAAAATCATCCTAAGCATCCTGTATCATAGCTATATACTATTATCTCTTAAACTAAGTAAGGTTTTAGCTTCAACATTCAGACTTTCCTGGTTATAGTTGGAGAAATTGATGTAAAGATGTACTTATACTGTGTGATTTACGCCACGGATCACATTTCAGGGTAACCTTGGGATTTGCAGTACTCACCTCTGCACTGTGCACCTCAATGAAAGAATTCCATAGCCCATTATTTTCTCTCCAGGAGTACAATTAAAATGACACGGACATGAAGATCTAAAGTCGTATTTCCCTCTGGCAAACTGTCCATTTCACATTGTAAAGACGGAACACATAATTGTTTTATGTTGCCTGAAAATACATCTCACAGAATATATGAAATATTAAAATAAAAGATCAGAGACACATGAAACATTCATGCATAAAAATTATTGAAATTGATAATAACTTAGATGACTAAAGGCATAGTGAAGCTAATGCAATTTAGGACTAAATATTAAAAGATGTAAACATAATTGAGTTTTTATTGTATGTTTTCAAGTGGGTCTGTTTAAGAAAATTGCCTCATTTAATCATTTCCTTTAATGTTTCTGAATAATTCAATTTATAACTATGGTGGAACATAATGATGTAAGGAATTTATAAGAAAATATTTAATGGCTGATCCAAAAGGATATTTGTAAACTTGTCCTGTAGATCACAGATTGGTTTAGCGATGGTCACGCATATATATTCATTTTCTGTTGTCCTTATACACAAAAATAAATGTGAAATGTAAATACAATGTTATTCAATTCACAGACCTGAGTTAATTTGATCCTGTTTCAATGTGAATAAACAAATATGCTACACAAATATGCTTGGATAATAGCATTCTCCTAAAGGGTAGAATGCGTGTTGTCTTTGGACAGATTTCTGTATGGTTACGTTGTGAAAAGGAATATTTCGATTAATTGTAAAGACATAATTACATAATTTAAGTTCTATATATCCTACATTTTATATATACTCCATCTAAAAGGACATTTTAAGGTTAGAAACACTACATTGCTGCCCCCCCCCCCCCCCGCCACCCAGGTGCAAAATATTTAAAGTGTGGATAAATTTATTTTAGAAAAATTGTTGTGCCATCTCCCACAACTGTTTTCCGATGACTGTACTCATCAGCACATGCATGAAACCTTAATAGATCACAGGCACTGTTAGAACTACAATGTAGACAAAAGTGATTGGCCATGGACAGCAAATACAGTAGAACAAGAAAATTTTATTGTAGGTCCACACCCTTCTTAGCAAACTGTTCACAAGTTCCCAGACAACAGCAGGTGGTAGGTTTTGCCATTCCGCCTTAAATACAGTGACCAACTGTGACGCTGAAGAAGGTTGAGTCGGCCTAGAACGCACCCGTTGATCCAATTCATCCCAGAGGTTTTCAATGGGGTTAAGAACTGGACTAGTCCACCCGGGTTACTGAATTTTCTATATGCTAGTCGAGTGTCACCATGGAAACCTGACTGGTGGCATTGTCATCCTGATAAAAACATTAGTTGTTTCCGTAGAACTGCCACAATGTAAGGAGCACAGAGTTATCGAGTACATCTCTATACCTCTTGTTTTATACCTTCACGAACATGTGTTTGCTGCAGGAGCACACCATTTCACTTGTGCAGGGGAGCCCAATCACTTTTGTCTACATAGTGTAGCATTAAGGCAGGTCTGCAGAGGCAAGGGCCCTATAATTGCTGCACCCAACTGGAAATGAGTAACATGGAGACACAATATAAATCCCATTAAAATATAGAAGAAGCAACTTAGGGGGCACAATACAAATCCCATTAAAAAATTAGATAGTATCAGGAGCAAACAAATAATATGGAAACACTCTATGTAGCTTGTATCTTTCTTATGAGATACAACTGCAGAAACCACTACAGTAATCTTCCAGTTAGGAGCATGCCTGAGTATTTAGCCCTGCATCCTTCCACTTGCACTGTGAGGGGATTATGGAGACTGGCCAGTAGAGTACATCAGTAAATGTTTTCACCACAACTCTGCTTAACTGAAGAAAACACAGGCATCCTAGTTCATAAGAAAGTACGGTATTGATAGACCTTGTATGCTTCAGGAGGATGTAGTAAAGAGCCAGAAGCTGAATTGGAATGTATGCTAGTTTGCGGAGTGTCTCTTGTGTATTTTCACACTGCACATATTCCTCATGCAAGTGTACATATATAAGGGCAATGCATAGTCATGTGCATACAAAGCACATTTCCACTAGTGACTGAAGCACATCTCCACTAATGACTGAAGCACATCTCCACTAGTGACTGTAGTACATCTCCACTAGTGACTGTAGTACATCTCCACTAGTGACTGAAGCACATCTCCACTATAGTGACTGAAGCACATCTCCACTAATGACTGAATCACATCTCCACTAGTGACTAAAGCACATCTCCCCTAGTTACTGTAGTACATCTCCACTAGTGAATGAATCACATCTCCATTAGTGAATGAAGCACATCTCCATTAGTGACTGAAGCACATCTCCACTATAGTGACTGAAGCACATCTCCACTAGTGACTGAAGCACATCTCCACTATAGTGACTGAAGCACATCTCCACTATAGTGACTGAAGCACATCTCCACTATAGTGACTGAAGCACATCTTCACTAGTGATTGAAGCACATCTCCCCTAGTGACTGAAGCACATCTCCCCTAGTGACTGAAGAACATCTCCACTATAGTGACTGAAGCACATCTCCCCTAGTGACTGAAGCACATCTCCACTAGTGACTGAAGCACATCTCCACTTTAGTGACTGAAGCACATCTCCACTATAGTGACTGAAGCACATCTCCACTATAGTGACTGAAGCACATCTCCACTAGTGAATGAATCACATCTCCATTAGTGACTGAAGCACATCTCCACTAGTGACTGAAGCACATCTCCACTATAGTGACTGAAGCACATCTCCACTATAGTGACTGAAGCACATCTCCACTAGTGACTGAAGCACATCTCCACTATAGTGACTGAAGCACATCTCCACTATAGTGACTGAAGCACATCTCCACTAGTGAATGAAGCACATCTCCACTATAGTGACTGAAGCACATCTCCACTAGTGACTGAAGCACATCTCCACTAGTGACAGAAGCACATCTCCACTAGTGACTGAAGCGGTGTAACTGGACGGTAATGGGGTATAAACTCACTAATGTTGTATTCTGTGCATTTACCCAGTGTTACCTGCATCACTGAAATAAACCTAGTACCATGTAACACTAAAGACACAGGGGTCCCTATTCATCAAACTAAAACTATTGGTTTTAAGCTAATTTTTTTCCATATTTATGTATCACTAGTTTTCACCAAAAGACTTAACGCAGGAGATATGACAGCAGCAGTAGATTCCGGGCACAAGAGTGTGCCGGAGTCTACTGTACATATGCAGTTCATGTTGCGGCAGTCATTTTCCCGGTGATTTCCTACTGCGCATGCACAAAACCCTAGGAAAATGGCCGCAGTGGCCATTTGTCAGGTATTTTCAGCAGCGCTACTCCGTGGGACATCAGAGAGGTAAGAAAAGTATGGTTACAGGGTGTGCAGTGCGGGCACCACACATCCTGCACTCATTATAAATATGCCCCTCAACATCATGTATGTGACATCATGACATTGGACGCTCAGGGTGCAGGCTGGCACAGGCAGGGCTGGTGCTAGACTTCTAGGCACCCTAGGCAAAACTTCTGCATGTGCCCACCCCCGAACCCCTGTACTCATTTAGGCCCTCAGGTGAAAATGACTTTGCACAGGTGAAGTGGCGGCACAGGCAGAAGTATGTATGTATTCACACACACATATATGTATATATATATATATATATATATATATATATATGTATATACACAACACACACTATATAGATATATATATATATATATATATATATATATATAGACACACACAGTATCAGGGGCGTAACTAGAACTTTTTGCACCCCATAGCAATATTTTTAATGGCCCCCTCTAACTTAGGTCTTACACAATACCCAAGTAGTGGTTTCCCTAAAACACTAAATGCCCACTGTAATGGTGCCCCTTATGCAATGCCCATTGTAATGGTGCCCCTTACTCAGTGCGCCCAGTAGTAATAATGCCCCCTGTAGTAATGCCCCTGGTAAGAATGCCCCCTGGTAAGAATGCCCCTAAAAGTAATGCCCCGAGTAGTAATGTTCCCTGAAGTGCCCCAGTAGTAATGCCCCTTGAAGTGCCCCCAGTAGTAAGGGCCCCTGTAGTGCCCCCAGTTGTTGTGCTCTCAATAGTGCCCCAATAGTAAGGCCCCTGTAGTGCCCCCAATAGTAAGGCCCCGGTAGTGTCCCCATATGATGCCCCCAGTAGTAAGGCCACTGTAGTGCCCCCATATGATGCCCCCAGCAGTTAGGCTCCTGTAATGCCCCCTGCAGTGCCCCCAGTAGTAAGCCCCCCCCGCGCACACACATACGCACACAAAAAAACCCAATACTTACCTTAAACCTCGCTCAAGTGCATGCTGCCATCCGTCACCAGCGCCCGCTCCTCGGATCTATGGGAGTGACGTCATGACATCACTCCCATAGTGCACTACAGGAACCGGAAGCCGGAGCTCAGGAGTGAGCTCCGTCCTTCAGCTACCGCTGGCGCTGGGTGGGAGAGAGGAGAGAAGGAGCCGGGCGCCCGCTGGTAAAATAATCTCAGTGGACACTCGGCAAATGGAGGGTGCAATCACTGCACTGGCAGACCCTATAGCAACCGAGCGGACTCAAAGTGACCTCTAGTGGTCGGCGCCCCTAGGTAGCTGCCTAAGCTTGCTTAATGGAAGCGCTGGCCCTGGGCGCAGGGCAAATCTTAGCCTTGTTACAGTGCTGACCATAAGTATCTAAGGGTCTATTTACTAAGCTGTGTTTGGAGATAAAGTGAACGGTGATAAGGTACCAGCCAATCATCTCCTAACTGCCATTTTTCAAACACAGCCTGTGAGATGGCAGTTAGGAGCTGATTGGCTGGTACCTTATCACCGTTCAATTTATCTCCACAGCTTAGTAAATAGACCCCTAAGAGTTCTATTTATTAACATTATTTTTACTAAAATAAAGTGAAAAAGGGTGTTTTCACACCCTTTTCACATTATCTTAGTTTAACATAAATTTACTAAAGGGCCATTGGAGTAGAATTCGTAAAATTCAACTCCAAGCCCCCTAATTATCACATATTTTTAGTAAGCAGATCACATTTCCCATAATTCTAATGGGAAATGTGATCTGGCCAAAGTTACTAAAAATGCGGGGTGGGGGGGAGGGGGGGTTGTATGGTGAGCCGGTCGGCGCATATGTGGCTCCTTGTCACTGTATTGTTTGCGAAAAATACAGTGATAAGGCTGCGGAGGGAATTCGCAGGGACAGAGCTTTATTGCAAGCTCTGTCTCTACAGGGGATTTTTGATAAATCCCTGTGATAGTGCCTAAATTCACACTGCGATCTGCATTTCAAATGCTGATTGTAGTAAATAGAGCCCTAAATGTGAAAAATAGACTCAAAAGAAATAACATCAATCCTATATAGAACTGTTAAATACACCTCTTAGCAGTTAGCAGACTTTAAACAGCTTGTTGGGAGGCTGCTGTAAGCAGAGCTACAGTCTCAAACAATATTTACATTAATAGAAACACATGGCATATATTGTAGCACAGCAACATTGTGAACTGAATGGTAAAATTTTGAAAACTAATATTTTGCTCATTTTAGTGTGTGAGACACTGTCTCATCCAAGCGCATATTTCTCTGTAAAAGTGTGAAAAAAAGACATTTGGTTTTCTCATGGGATCTCCTGTAATTATCCGAGAGGTATGAAGACAGACCCCGGAGTGCCTGATTCTATATGTGATGTGTTTTTATAACCACTCTCTCCACACTATAACCTTATATTTTTAAACACTGTGAATCATTGTTATCTTTTGTACTTAAACATAATAGCTGTTTCTCTTTGGAACAAGATATTTCTGTAACGTAATGTCCCCGTAGAGCAAGGTGTCAGGGAATAGCATTTATATACATTTCACAAGAAGTGATTGATCTTTTCCTACAGTAGATTGTCCTGTACACTGTTTTGGCATCCATACACTGTAGCTGTTAACAGATGAGCTAAACATTTCAATGAAGACTACTCCATCTGTAAAATTAAAGCCTGCCATATTGTGATGATTACTGCAATAGACTAAATGTTATTTGTATGCGTAATGTTAAAACCTGAATTATTAATAGGAAAAAAATAATACTGTAGACACAGTACTGGTCCTCCTGCGGGTTCTTCCTGCTGTCATCAGGAGACAAAAAATAGTTTAAACACAAAGCAGACTACTCTGCAAACACTGGGTCAGTGTTAATGTCTGGAGGACCTCCGTCATATACTGAGCGCAATGTTTACAAATCTGCACATAGTAATAATGTATGGACTTTTTCACAGTAGCCGTTTTCACCGGACGGCAAAAAACCAGGCACAAGCTGTCCTGTTTTTTCCAGGCACTAGTGCCTTTCACATGGAACAGCTTTAAGATGTTTTTAATGTTTTTTTTTTCCCCTTCAACTAGTGAGCATGCGCAGCAGGACAAGCCGGCCGGTGTGTGTATAAGAAAACATTGTTTCCTATACTCCACTGTCTTGTAGGGGCGACACAGGCATGGCACGGCAGCCATCCTTCTCAGTGGATATTCCCGGCTGTAACACAGCGACCATGCCGTGCCCGTACCTTCTGAAAGGACCCACCCGCTTACGTGTATCACTAGATTTAACACCCGGCCATTTTTTTTGCTGGACGGGAAAAACCGGCAGATGTGAAATAGGCCTATCTTACGCTATGTCAGTGTTACTGTCTTCTTGACACTTTGATAAAGTTTTATTTTATTAAATTCTGTGGCTGTATTATGTTTGGATAATAATATGCACTATTTTCTATACATATTGATCTTTATGACCATATCATCCCATGTAACTTCCTTCATAATAGACGATCAGCCTTTTTCCTAACTTATTACTCTGGCTTCCTGATTCTCATCTACTCTATACCAGTACATACTCCTGGGGGTTGGGTATGAAATACCAACGCGCTGTTTCAAATCCCGACACAGGAAGCCTGACAGCGGGAAAATCCCAATGCTGGCTGGTAGGTATAGTTATAGAGGCAGCATAAAAGCACAATATACTGCATGTTTATTTTACTTAATTTGTTTTATTTCTCACTTATTTGTTTCTGCAATCCTTAATGTTATTCCCAGTAAACAGTGCCCCCCCATTCCTCAGTGCCCCCTTACAGACTCTAAATATTATGAATGTTGTTTAGTCGCTAATGAAAAGTGATTGCTTTCCAGTCTAATCGTGTGGTTCCAAAGCACAAAAGTTATTTTATGTAAAAAAAAGTAACACGATAGAAGTTTAACAATTAGAGTAAAAAGCAACAAATATACAATAAGTACAGCCAATACATACGCAAGCGCACTGGTCCCAGTATACAGTCATTCAGTCCTGAAGTCTGCCGTCGCAAAGAAGATGTCTGTATACTGCAGCCAGGACACAAGCCTACAGTCAGGTGCATAAATATTGGGACATTGACAGAATTTTCATATTTTGGCCTCTATTCACCACCACAATGGCTTTGAAATGAAACAAACAAGATGTGCTTTAACTGCAGACTTTCAGATTTAATTTGAGGGTAATTACATCCAAATCAGGTGAACGGTGTAGGAATTACAACGGTTTCTATATGTGCCTCCCACTTTTTAAGGGGCCAAAAGTAAAGGGACAAACTAAACTATCCTAAATCTAACTTTCACTTTTTAATACTTTGTTGCAAATCCTTGCAGGCAATTACAGCCTGAAGTCTGGAACGCATAGACATCACCAGACGCTTGGTTTCATCCCTGGTGATGCTCTGCCAGGCCTCTACTGCAAATGTCTTCAGTTCCTGATTGTTCTTGGGGCATTTCCCCTTCAGTTTTGTCTTCATCAAGTGAAATGCATGCTCAATCGGATTCAGGTCAGGGGATTGACTTGGCCATTGCATAACATTCCACTCTTTAGCCTTAAAAAACTCTTTGGTTGGTTTTGCAGTATGCTTCGGGTCATTCTCCATCTGCACTGTGAAGCGCCGTCCAATGAGTTCTGAAGCATTTGACTGAATATGAGCATATAATATTGCCCGAAACACTTCAGAATTCATTCTGCTGCTTTTGTCAGCAGTCACATCATCAATAAATACAAGGGAACCAGTTCAATTGGCAGCTATACATGCCCATGCCATGACACTACCACCACCTTGCTTCACTGATGAGGTGGTATGTTTGGGATCATGAGCAGTTCCTTTCCTTCTCTATACTCTTCTCTTCCCATCACTCTGGTACAAGTTGATCTTTGTCTCATCTGTCCATATGATGTTGTTCCAGAACTGTAATGGCTTTTTAGATGTTGTTTGGCAAACTCTAATCTGGTCTTCCTGTTTTTGTGGCTCACCAATGGTTTACATCTTGTGGTGAACCCTCTATATTCACTCTTGTGAAGTCTTCTCTTGATTGTTGCCTTTGACACATATACACCTACCTCCTGGAGAGTGTTCTTGATTTGGCCAACTGTTGTGAAGGGGTCTTTCTTCTGTCATCCACCACAATTGTTTTCTGTGGTCTTCCGGGTCTTTTGGTGTTGCTGAGCACTCCGGTGCGTTCTTTCTTTTTAAGAATGTTCCAAACAGTTGATTTGGCCACACCTAATGTGTTTGCTATCTCTCTGATAGTTTTGTTTTGATTTTTCAGCCTAATGATGGCTTGCTTCACTGATAGTGACAGCTCTTTGGATCTCATATTGAGAGTAGACAGCAACTGATTCCAAATGCAAATGTCACACCTAGAATCAACTCCAGACCTTTTCCCTGCTTAAATGATAATGAAATAACGAGGGAATAGCCCACACCTGTCCATGAAATAACTTTTGAGTTGATAGTCCCATTACTTTTGGCCCCTTAAAAAGTGGGAGGCACATATAGAAACCGTTGTAATTCCTACACCGTTCACCTGATTTGGATGTAATTACCCTCAAATTAAATCTGAAAGTCTGCAGTTCAAGCACATCTTGTTTGTTTCATTTCAAAGCCATTGTGGTGGTGAATAGAGGCCAAAATATGAAAATTCTGTCAATGTCCCAATATTTATGCACCTGACTGTATATACGGTACAGGTTACAGAGATAACAAAGAAGACAAGTTGGCAGGTTTTCATTGGTTCTTGCTTCCAGACAATCTGGTATGATACAGGTCATTGGTCAGTTCATACGTGGTCATCGGGGGTATAGATCAGTTCTCCAACAGTCTCTATTGTGTGTTTTCCCGCCGAAGAATGAGTTAAAACTGTATACAACAGTACATACAGAAAATAGCATTCTAATCAGTAACTCACTATTATCCATAACTAGTGTATGCACGGTGCGATCTCTTTGCTGATAGAAACGGATGTCTGCAAATAAACAGAGATTTAGTATGATACCAAACATGACATGCCCACTGTATTCTGAACCTTTGATCTCTTAAAAAAATAAATTTTACATCGTATTTCTTAGCTAACAATACCTCTAATAACTCTGGTTATTATTTATAATGTGTGGGAGCCGTTTATAAGTGGGTGTGTGTGGGTGCGTGTGTGTATATGTGTGCGTGTGTGTGGGTACATATATGTGTGCACGTATATGTGCGTGCGTTCGCATGTAATTGTGTTGAATTTGCACCGGCACGCAGTAGTGTGCCGTTCACGTGCTATCAGACAAGGGACGATAGTGTCGACAGATAATAATTGTATAACTGATTCCATCCAATCATCTGACTTTGACAGTATACAAATTTGAGCCCTCCCTTTTCCCACAATCACATTACACTGCACATAGTGCCCCTGATTCACATTCCACCACATAGTAGTGTCCATTATTGATGTTATGACACACAGTAGTGCCCCTATTATACAAAGCCCACATTAGTGCCCCTTATACACAATGCCCACAGTAGTAGTTCCCCTTATACAATGCCCACATCAGTAGTACCCCTTACACAAAATGCCCACAGCAGTAGTGCCCCTTATGCAATGCCCAGTGTAGTGATGCCCCTTATGCAATGACCCCAGTAGTGGTGCCCATTATGCAGTGCCCCCAGTAATGGTGCCCCTTATGCAGTGCCCCCATTAGTAGTGCTCCTTATGCAGTACCCCCAGTGGTAGTGACCCTCATGCAGTGCCTGCAGTGGTAGTGCCCCTTATGCAGAGCCCATAGTAGTGGTTCCCCTTATGCAGTGCCACCAGGAGCGTTGCCCTATATGCAGTGCCCCCTATGCAAAGCACCATTAGTAGTTCCCCCAGTAGTAATGCCCCCATTAGTAGTGCCCCCAGTAATAGTGCCCCTTACACAAAAAGAAATACACAATACTTACCTTAAGCCCCACTCCTGCTTCCACTGCTGTCTGACTGCTCCTCAGAACTGTGGGAGAGACATCATGACGTCTCTCCCTTCAACCACTGCGGCAGACAGAGTGCAAAGCTCAGGAGTGAATTCCAGCCTCTGGCTGCCACTGTAGGGAAGTAACCAGACACCAGCTGGTCACAAAATCTTAGCGGGCACCCAGAAAATGGAGTAAGCAGCGGTGGCGCCCGGCACCTCCCTGTGGTGCAGGGCTAGCTGAGCGACTGGCCTGGTAAGGTGGGCTGGAGGAGGTGGAACGAGGTCCGCCTCCAAACAGAACTGACGGAACGCAGTTCCGCCCCGTTCTGGCCCACTTTAACTTCTGCCAGTAAACATTATAAAGGAGGGGCAGCAAATTGAATCCTTAATGTTATTCCCAGTAAACATAATAAGTGAAGGGGTGGCAAATAGAATTCTTAATGTTATTCCCAGTAAACAATATAAAGGAGGAAGTAGCAAATAGAAAGTACATGTTAACAAATTTAGGGCATATGCCCTCATAATGGGGAGATGTACTAAGCTCTGGAAAGTGATAAATTGGAGAGTGATAAAACCAGCCACTCAGCTCCTAACTGTCATGTTACAGGCTGTGTTTAAAAAATTACAGTTAGGAACTGATTGTTTGGCAGTTTATCACTCTCCAATTTATCACTTTACAGATCTTAGTACATCTGCCGTAAATGTCTTGGACAGCATTAACTCTTAATAGTGCCCTGGTTGTAACCAGTTGCAGCTCCAGAGGTGAGGCACAGTCCAAAATTCAAATAGGGGATCCACACCAACTGCCAGTGAGTCCCAGCCGGCTATGTTTGGCAGCATTTGGGGTGGCAGTTGGTGTGGCTCTCCTGTTTGAATTTTGGACTGTGCGGCAGCCACACCTCTGGAGCTGCCACTGGTTGTAACTATTTATTTTAGTATTCATTTCATTTTTTATTCTCTTCATTTGATGCATCAGTGACAAGAGTTGTATAATGGGATATTTACTGTAGTTGGCTAAATTAACAAAGTGATGAGAATAGAACAGGTACTAGAGGCAGAACTTCAAAAAAAGAAGATCGAAAAGAGAAGCTTTTAAGAGGCAGATGAGATATTTATAAGAGCACATGGATAATGTATGATGAGAGGTATTACACTAAGACACTTCAAGTACATTATTTTGTTTTTACATCTTTACCTGAAATCTCTTTTGGCATACAGTATGATTCATAGAAGATAAGAGTCTATTATGTTGTATTTATTCAAATATTCTTCTATCTGTGAATTGTCTCTATCCACTTTGGTTTGTTTTGTCAATCCATGAAACTATAGGAAATAAGATTGTTATCGACTCCTACGTTCATCCTCATTCTCGAACTAACTTCAATCTTGCAAAGTTATGTCCACTCAGCTCATCATTACCAGAAGCGAAATACAAATACAATTAGTATATATCTTATATGACATTCAGACATGTATTATATAATATACTGTACTATATTTGCAATTTCATAGCTTTATTAAGGTTTTGTTGCCACTAATATACTATATGCCACATGTAGGGGGCGTTGTTTAATCACATTTTGTGCAAACAGTTTTTATCACCCGTAGAAATAAATCACATAAGGAGCATTGCAAAAGGCAAGTTTAAATGTCCTACGTTACACTCTGAATTTCGAACTTACTGCATTGAGCACTGAGATACATTATAATTTAATATGGTAATTATTGGGCTGCTATGTTCGCATCTGTGTAGCATTGCAGATTCAGTGTTAGCCTCTTATGCTTCCGCATACTGTGTAGGAAACAGTGTGTGAAGCTGATCAGCTGTTTAAAGGTCAGCATTGTATATCACAACCATTTATAGATTAAAGATATTACTGTATCTAAGCCATGTAGACTTCATTGCATTTTTGTAAGTCCATTTGTATTAGCTACATTAAATTAACAAAGATGTTATATGAATTGGTATTATATTAACATCTTCAATGCCATGTGATGTGCCATGTGACTTGCCTCTAACTGTGTCAATCATTTTGACTGTCAGTTTTGTCCAGATTCCTATTTTACATGGTTTAGTCAAACAGAATTAGTGCAAATCTTGACATATTTAAATTATGATTAATTATCTGCGTTATTATTTACTATATTTATGTAGTTCAGGTTATTAGGCTATGTGAAATCATGCTGTAATTTACCCAGTGACACTGATGGATGAGATTTGGCTGGGCCCTACTGCCAAAGCTGCTGACTGGCTAAATGTTTTATTCATTTGGCTAAGGGCTGGAGAAGACACCGCACATTTTAGAATATGTTAGAAATTCTTTAGGATGTCAGGCTAATGTCAGTGTTGTTCAGCTCAGATGCCTAAAGTACAGTAAAAAAAATCAAATCAAGGCAAAACAATTAAACTCTCTGCAAGTTGAACCCCGTACAGCTGTCAGTCTAGCATTAATTCACACCAGGATTTTTTTTATCCAGTTTCTATGCATTTTAAACACATGAAAATATGGTGGCATTTGCACGAAAAAGTAAATCATGACGTCACTACAGTATAACACTGCTCCCAATTACAGTAATTGAGATCATGCATTCTTTTTATAAATGCACCAAAATAGTTTCTTTTTATATTGTAAAGTTGTGTGACAATTTTGTACATTTCATATACTGCACCTCCTACCAATCCTACACAGTCCTACATTTGAGGGAGAGTCCCATAGAGTGTACAAGCAAACCATCTCTGACCTTCAGTTTTCTTCATTTCATCCATTAGTTTTTTCATCAAATTAATGTATTAGACTGTTTTTAAAAAAAAAAAAAAATAGGGATAAGATTTACCAGATACAGAACATCTTAAAGATACTGGACCTTATATGGATTTGTACACGCATCAGCAATACAGTAATCATTGTGTGCATGGAAATAAAAGCATATCTTCACCTGTATCCAGAGCTGTGGGCGTATTTGAAGTGGGCTTCTGGATATGCTGGTCTGCCCCCCAGGCTCTCTCCTCACAGTGCATGGCGTTTATTCAGCCACTGCTATGCTCAGCTATGCTATGCAGAGCAGCAGTCAGAGTGATCTCCCAACTTCCCCCCACCATGAGACACTGTGGCTCACGGGTGGGACAGTTCCTGAATAGAGGGACAGTTGGGAGGTATGAGCATTGCTGCATTCCAGTGCTATTATTCCTGGTTTAATACCAAACAGGACTAAATCCCTCCTGATAAGCGAGGTGTGCATTTGTAGGCCTGCAGTAGGGAATAAGATTGCACTGAATAAACTTCTGATTCTGTTGTATGATATATTAATGCTGCATAAACAAATAATTATAATACTAATGATATGCCTTACTGCATGGTCATAGAAGGGCTATCATCCACCCAGTGCTAGCCCTGCCCCCAAACGTGATGTCATGACGTTACATCAAGGACGCTCCAGAACGTCTCTGCAGTGGTTTTTTAGGCTATTCCAGGCACCCTAAATACACAAAACAAATACACAGCGCTCTAGTATAGTAATACAAATATGACAAGTGATAGTTATATATAAAATATCTAGATTTATTCAATAAGACCATATATAAGTATAAGTAAGTCTCAATAAAAACTGTTGTAGCTACAAACACATATTAAAGTCCCACCATACATAACTGTCATAATAAAAACATAATACAGCATATATTCCCTAGAACAGGTTTGTAATATGCATAATACATATACAGCTAAGACCCGTATTCAATTAACCGTGAAAAGTCCCGGGTTTTTCGCCTGTTGTACTTTCCGCCGCATTCGCCTGTTTGGGACACAAATTCACGTCATGCGTGTCCCCGCGTTTTGCCCTATTCAATTGCAAAACACGCAAAAGTGCAAATAGGCAAATGCATAACAGGCAGAAAATAGAATAGAAGAGTAGAATGGGGGAATCAGTCTGTACCCCAAAATAAGACGCACTACCACTGGAAATCATTACAGATGTGTACTGTTAGCCTTAATAAAACTACTTTGTGTCCTTAAGTTGTGTTAAATGCTTTTTAGATGCATATTTGTAAAAGTGGTAAAGAATGATAGAAAACAGTATTTTTTGGTTAAAATAAATAGTCCAGTCAAATTTGGGGTACTTGAAAATGGGTGCTAGCATATTTTTGTGTCTCTAAAGTGCACTTTTAAAAAAAGTGAAAAATCCACCTGCTGCCTGCACCTGCAATCCTAAAAACACCTGGCCCATCCAAACAGCCCCCCAAGAAACCTGTTTCACTATTTTTTATCCTTTTGTTTGGCTGATTTGTCCTTTGAGGGGGTCCCCAAAGGGTTCTGAATCATTTCCCCACATTTGCACCCCAAAATAGAGATTGTGCACTTTTTTCCGCCTACTATTCATTGGAGAAACTTTTCCGCCTGTTTCAGTGCATTGAGTTTCCTCTTAAGCGAAAACGTCCTGGAATTGAATTTGGAAATAAGACGCAAACAGGCAAAAAGCGGCAATAGGCAAAAACTTTCTCGCCGACTACGGCTTTTCGCGTCTAATTGAATCCGGCCCTATGAGATTTCATATATCACAAAATACAATACATTTCAAAAATATTCAAACAATAAGGGAATTTTCCTTGTAGTTCACCACTGACTTACTGTGTTGTTTTGGCTACTATTATACATGAATACTGCAGTATGACAGCACCCTGATTTGTGCTATGGGTTTCCCAGCAGGACCACTGATGAGTCTCCCAGCACAGCAGCGGGCCACAAGCTGCGTGTCACCGATGTCAGTAAGTAGCGCTAAATGAGAGGTGCTTCATTAGTTGTTAATGGAGGAATCCTCAATTGCAGGTGCCACGAGGCAGTGATAGTGCCGCCCCCTAGGTCCTGCGTACTGGTCGGTGGCACTGCTCACAGAACCCTAGCTACACACCTGCCATTCTGTGAATAAAGTTATTATGAGACATCCACTCTCAGGGACAGGGAGAGCAACCTCTGTTACCCCTGTGCCTTTACCATCTTTATGTATTATCAAAACTTTTTTCCTTAAACCCCATATTTTTCCTCCATATCATTGATATTATTGGTCTCAAAACATGGGTCAATTTAAACAAAAAGAATAAAAAGGTAAACTTTCCTGGACTTTCCATGACCTCTTGTCAGGGTCCCAAAGACACAAGATCAATAAAATATCCTGCCTGCTGGTATGCGACTTACCGTAAACCTGACAGTCTTGAAAAGTATAAGGTGCTCGTTTGGCACTGTTTAAAAATGAACCCTGTGCTCTTTCTATATAGGTTACCCATTTTAACACTATTTGTTCTTATGATAAATCCTGCTCCTGCTAAAACCACACACCTTAGTTAGCTTCATTCTGCCTCCTACCCACTATCATTACCAGGCACCATGAGAATAGAATGAGAACTGAAAGAAATAAAGAAAAAGCCAAAAAAAGAATCAAGAAACTAAAATGCCTCCTCCTCTTTATTCCTCTGTAATTTACACCAAGACCTTCCTGTGTCAGCGAAATGTAGCTTTTATTTTCCATTATTTCTAACTATGTCTCCCTTTAAAAGATGAAGAGCATCGGGGTTTGTCAGCCGATTCAGCACTTGGGTGCATGAGAGGTCATTGTTAGGATATCTCTAGATTAAATATATGAAAACATGACTGATGATATTGCAGCAGTGAAATATGTGTTTCCATTAAGACATATATTTGTGAACAGGAGTAAAATTGGTTGCAGGCTTTTTCTAAGCGCTTGCATCCCTCCTAAAACACACTTCTCCTAAAGCCCGGACACTTGTGTTTAGTCTGTTGGCTTTCATGAGATTATCTCTTACCTTGCTGCTTATTTATCTTAATATGATATGGCTGCAATCTGTCCAGGTTTTGTTTGTGTCCCTGTTTTCTCCGAATATTATCAGTTTTCTCAGGAAAACTCAGCTGTAATCATTTGAAATTGAAAGCTACTATTCAGATTACTTGCACGTGCATAAAGTCAGTAAGCAAAATGGCTTCTTGTTTTGCTGTATTTGGCATTCAAAATGGAGTATGGGTGACTTCCCAGTAGAAAAACGTTAGAGCAGATAAAGACATTGTAAATATTGTAAAGTGGTAACATAACTAAACATAACTAAACATAATATGAGAGTAAAAGTGACTTACTGTACATGCACACAGCGGCAAAGCCATTTTGTTAACAGAGACAAGTCTCCAGAACCCACCCTTCCAAATCACTAGTAACAAGAGCTTATGAATACATCAGGCCAGTGTTGGACTGGGGCAATGAAGGGCGGTGGTGTTGAGCGTCACCAGAGACTTGGCCAATTATTACAGAGGACATAGTCAGCCTGCAAAGGGCAGGGCCTCTTTATAAAGAAGGGGACTGGGGTGTGTCAAGACTACCCACATTGATTGGCAGGAGGACTAATATTGGTGTACTTTGAATAGAACCAAGCACCCAAGTTCAATGCATAGTCTTGCTCCACCAAGTTACTGATAATATGAGTGCACGGTCTGGAACCTGACCCCTAGAGGAAGACATGGAGTCCTCAGGCAGTGGGCTCCACTGGGGATTTCCCCTCTACACCTTTGGGTCAGTCTGAGTCAGGTCTCATGGATATTAGTGAAGGAGTGCTTCAGTGATGTCACTGCTACTTAGCAGATTGATACTGACTGCAATATTGCTTTCTTACCAGGTTAGTCTGAGCTGCACATATTTTAAGGTTTATGCACCTCAACATAGTATTTTCGTATGGCCGCATACTGGATGTGCAAGTTATCACCATCATTTTTTTTTTAATTTATTAAATAAATAAATAAATAAATGTTTCAAAATCAAATACTAAATAGAAGAAGATGGAGACGGCTAAGGAAAGAAGTCTAAAATAAGGAGATACCTATGGAATTAGACATGAAATAAAGGTGGCAACATAGGCATGAGTCATTTATAGTAAACATATTTATAGTCGATTCATGGTGCTTTATAATATGTACAACTTCATGCATGCCATTGCTATACTTGAGTTGCAATTGCACACACCAAATCTGCCTCTCCAGCTGCGGGGGGGATACAAGTGCAGCTTATGTTGTACTCTAAAGTCCACATTCTGTTACTGCAGTAAAACTAATGTGAATTTTGTACCTGAGAGTTGGACTTACCGCCATCTTTAGATGAGGCCCTAAGTGGGTGATTCGATCCTGTAGGCAGAAAAATTTTAAGGGAGAAATCAGAATCAATACAAGCCCAACAACTAGCCTTTTTTTAAGTTTATGATTTATTTATAAATAGCAATTTATATTTCATATTATGCAGCATTTTAAATATTTAGTCATTAACACCAGTCCCTGTCCCTATGGATATTTCCTATCACATGGACACAAATACACACTCATTTTTGAGGTAAACGTAATTCTATCCAGACGGAGAAACGCGTCAGTATGATCTACCTAATGACAATTTATGTTTATGGACTTGCACAATGATTGATATACATCCTGAGTCACATGATGGTGGAACACTGAACGCAACTGCATCGGAAAGAAGCGGGCTGTCTGTGATACTCTAAGTCCCACATCAGTGTGCATGGAGTTGCCACCTGTTATCTACAAGATACATTGTAGCAGGAGAAAAGTCTCTCTCTCTGGTCATACACATGCCTGAGCCGCTAGAGCTGCCAGCTGATCTCTGTTACAAGGCATCATATACAACAGCAATTACTGAGAGCAATCAGCTACAAGAGACACTCTGGGATCTATTTACTAAGCAGTGTTAGGAGACAAAGTGAAAAGTGATAAGTCTGTGATAAGGTGCCAGCCAATCAGCTCCCAACTGTAAATTTTCAAACACAGCCTGTGAGATGGCAATTGGGAGCTGATTGGCTGGCACCTTATCACAGACTTATCACTTTTCACTCTGCCTCTTAACACTGCTTAGTAAATAGACCCCTATGTGTTATAACTTTAATCATCACTGTAATGACTTTTGGACTAAGAAACCGGACCGGTGGACTCACCCTTTACCTAGAAAGGACCCTGGAATTTTTTTCGGCTTTAATTACTAATGTTCTTTTGGAAACATACCACTACAGGTGTCTGATCAATCACTCTGGAATGTTCTGTAATTCTAATCCCTCCTGTTAATTGAGTTCAAGGAGGTGAGCATATTTATTGACACTGTGGATATATAGGAGTGGGACTCTAAGTGACTATTGGAAATTTTAAATATACTGTATGCATGTCCTATTCCTTCTGGTCCATCAGGATTAAATATATTGGTCATCTTAATGTTTACGTGTAATAAATCACAGTTCATTTATTTATGTGTCTGTTGGTTATACAGTAACTGTAACACGCACCCAGTGTTTGTGCACTAATTATCTCATCTGTATATTATCTGTATATTATATATAAAGCAATCCAGATTTGCTTTTTGGGGAGCAGCATAATATAGTCTTAATTCTTGTTTTAAGTGATCCCATTTTCTTAGAATATATAGGTGCACCCTGATATAGAGTCATAGGAGTGAATAATTTTTCAAAAAATGAACCTGCAAGTACAAATGTGCCCTCACTTAATGGGCATCTATACACCATATGGCACGAGATGCCTGGTGCGATTGAGAGGAGTAGTGCCCCATTTTTTTAAATATTAATTTTGCATTTTAGTCGCATCACAAATGCAGCGAAAAGCAGCTCACAGTGTACTAGAAACACTAGGGTATGGGTTAACCACACATGTATGGGTTTTAAACTAAAGATGAGTGGTTTGGTTTTGACTTGGTTCTTTTTGCCAAATTAGCACAAGCTCAGATATATCTTATCGGCTTTGCAAAACATGTGAGAGCCGGATGACCAATAAGATGCCACATTTGAGATCCGAACATAACTGAATAAAAACGAACCGCTCATCTCTATTTTAAACACATACAAGCCATGGACACATACAAGCCTGTATGTACTAAGCCTTGGAGAGAAAGTGAATGGAGATAAAGTACCAACCAATGAGCTCCTAACTGTCATTTTATAGGCTGTGTTTGAAAAAATGACAGGAGCTGATTGGATGGTACTTTACCTCCATCCACTTTATCTCTCTCCAAGGCTTAGAACATAGACCCCATTGTCACAGACAAAGCACAACAGAACTTGGAAAAGCCATGGCCACTCGCATTGGAGCCTTATTTAAACAAATTCATGCTCAGTTACACACAGATGTACATATGTCACACACCCCATTTTTCACTTTTATGTGTTTTATTTATGTGAATAAGAAGCACATTTTGAATGAAAAAGATGCTCGTCACGACCAAGTCGCACTGACGCACCAAGAGGGGCTATGGGACACGGCTGACCAACTGTAAAAAGGACACAATCTGTGCTTTTGAACTGTGTGAGGAAATGTGGAGCACAAGCTCCCGCACAAGCTCCATACAGCCAGGACCATGTTTAAAATCTAACCCGTGATCCATTGCTGTGAGGCAGCAAAGCTATCCACTGCGCCACCGTGCTACCCAGCTATGCTTCGCATTTATTTTTGCGCAACTTTCTTTACACTCTGATGCTTATTCAGTCCTCAATTTAAAGTTCTCCTGTGCCAAAAAAAGAAATATACAGTATATTATAGATATGTTAACTTCCTTTGGATTAAAACATTTAAGTCTAATATAATTTTATTATACTTTTCCAAGTAAGAATTCTTTATTATTTTAAATACGATTAAGAAAAAGCTGATTTTCCCTAAAACCCCTGTTTCATCGTTTCAGAATGATATTATAGAACTCCCGTGCCTTGAGATCTTCGGAAAGGAAAAGTGCTTATCTTAAGTGGCGGAAGTCTCCTAAATGTTCATCAAACGGTCCGTCCTCGGGACAGAGGCTGTCAGTGTGAAAGGGTGCCTGTTACAGTCCTGTGCAGCAACCTGCCATTTCAATCACACAGCACTTAGGTCTTGAAAGAGTTAACTGAGTGACAGCCTAGACTGAGAGAACATATATCTGATAGAAAAATTAATATTGGTGCGTGATAAAAAATAAATGCAAGAGTTTGTCTGGGCACTTACTGAGTGTCTGGTTATATTGGGGGGAAAAGGTCTGGAATGTTGTTAAAATGAAGACTTGCATGGCAGCAGTAAAAGTAATGTCAGACACAGTCAAGAAATATAAAAATATGTCGCTGTATTACAACTCTTAAACTGTCAGTGCTATTGATTATTTTCTATAAAGACTCTGGGTGACAGCTGTGATACTGGATGTCCTGTACAGCTGTAAACCTTGTAGAATATCACTCTGCCAGCATCATAAAATTTACAGAGATTACTTTTTCCCTTCTCTTAGGCTCATGTATTAGCAGGTGAAAGAGCATTTGCTATCCTGAAAAGATGAGTAAACGCATTATTATCATAACAGTTTTTGACTCTGACTCTTTGGAACTAGTGATCTGATTCAGTACGGATCGCAAGTGCGATCACAACTGCAAATTCGCACGGAATGCAGCTGTTAAAATATGCTAATGTTTGCTAAAGCACAGCCGGCATAGGGACGCCCACTGCTGCTTTCTCATCCATGCAACCTCACTTTTCTGTATATACATCAGTACCATTGACGCACATTAGCCCGTCACGCACATTTACAACAGGTCTGACCAGCCGCAGCGGCTCCAGAAGTGGGTCTGCAAGGCAGTCCAACATTCAAATATGGTGAGTCACACCAACTGTCACCCCAACTGCTGCCAAACATCACTGGCAGTTGGTGTGGCCCCCCTATTTGAATTTTGGACTGCGCTGCAGCCCCACCTCTGGAGCCGCCACTGATGAGTACTAAAACTGTGTATTCAAACGCAGTGGCTAATCTCTGCACGCCCATGAAACAGCGTTCAAACGGACAGGCACGCCTGCAATTTTCTGACCACTCCCCCGTCACCACCTCCAAACACTGACAGCCTGTCACTCACTTTGCGATGGATTTCTTTGTGTGTCCACAATCGCAATGCGATGTCTGTACACGCGCAGTGCAGCTTGTACACATGCGCAGTGGCAAACAATGGTTCAACTGCATCCATAATCGCTATTGCATAGGCTGCTCAATCAGGCCCTACGTGTAGATATCCAGTTCCTTTATAGATTTCACCTTCAGGTACTTTTAATATATATCGGTGTACAGTATGTATGCATTCCTCAAAGGTTTACATTACACATTGCTTTATATTTTGATCTACAGTACAGTACCTTATGTTCTTTTCAGCAATTTCTTTATAGCTGTAGAGTAGTTTATTTCTGTTGCCCTTGAATAATATACATTTCTGCTTGACACTCTGTATTAGATATCGTGTACCTTTATCTTGTAACTAAAGGCAAAGGAAATTAACAACTTTCCTACTTTTGAAGGATTCTATGCTCCAACCAATATATAATATTACTGTGATTGAAAGAAAATAGTCATGTATATGAGTGGTTTCGGGACAACTAACAGTGCATGATTTCCAGATCTCCTCACAAGTTAAAAAATGTTGGTATCTCAAAGATAAATCATAAGTGTGAGATTCTATTTTCCCCCTCAAGGCTGTGCCCCTTTCTCTACCTCTGATGCGTTTCATCTGAAGTTAGCATTTTTTCAGAGCATACTACCAAATACCAGATTGTCCTCTGCAGAATGCATTCATTAAAAAGACTGGCAGTGAGCCCATAACTATCTGGGCTTCAGTATTCCCTTAACAGAATGAATGTATCAATATTGAATCTCTTAACTCTATTTCATCAGAGATTGCTGAATTTATATGAAATAACACCTCTAGTAAAGCAAAGTTCTGTTAATTAAGACATTACAATGAAATATATGATCAATTTCTATTGTTATTTTGGTAATGTTGTTGCATTTTATTTGGAAGTTTTTAATTAATTTATTTTAATCTATAATTAAGACAATCCTTCATTAGATTAATTCAGATCTAAATTACTATATGAGAAGTTTTCACTGTGTTTGGTGTTTAGCACTCTTTTCAAATCTTTTTGTATTTGTGTGTTTTAAGTTAGAAGGAGATCAACATAGACCCATTAAAAGATCAGCTGCTCTAATTACACAGAGGGGCTGATTCAGCATTGCACGCTAGTACAATGCCAAATGCATATTCCCAATTATCGGGAATCTGCTCATGCGCAGGACCCATCATGACCCGTTCTGTGCATCTACAGAACAGGTCCTGAATGACCACATTCAGCCCCTGCTATGCCTCTGCCTGATTGACAGGCAGAGGCATTTTCAGGGTGGTGCGGGGGCAGGGATGGCCGGCGTATCCGGAAACGGGGGCGTGTTGCCCCTGTTTTACAGGCATGGCAAGGCCAGGATCTGCGTCCAAATATGCAATTTCCTGCCCTTGCAAGTCGATCAGCCTGCGTAAGCTGAGGCTTACTCAGCTAGCCGATGCCGTTCAACATAGCGACCGACAGTTTCAATGTTTATCCCAGCCTGCGACCTTGGTCGCAGTGCTGGGATTGCAAATGCAGCAGGGGGTGTCAGACACCTCTTTCTGCATTTGCATATTTGCAAGGATGGATTTGCAAAGCTGCTTGTGTGCAGTTTTGCAATTCTGTCCCAAGCTGAATCCCCCCCAGAGTACTTTTAAAAAAACTAATTATAGTCTACTCAAGAATTATACTTAAAATAGTAATTTTATTGCTAAACTAGTCTATTTGGGATTTCTATATAAGTTGGGTGTACACCTATTTGTGGAACTACCATGAGTGCTTCTACTACAGAGCCTGCAACCCCCATTAAACCCATACACCCTATGAGAAAAGAGCAGAGCAGAATCATTTGCTGTATGCAAACTTAGTCTGAGAACAATATAGGTGTGCTCATGTAACCTTGAATTTAGACTCACGCAGAGATGTGGATCTGCCTATCAGCAGCTACTGTACGTATCATTTACAATACAAAAATAAAGTAAAAAAGGGAGCAACTTATACTGTCAAAATGCTTCACGGGTCTGTGAAGAGAGTGCATGCCCAAAATAACATGATTCTCATAGAATTGTGTCCTATTGGCTTGCACCCCTTCCATAGACCCGCAAATTGCAGCATTATGCTCCTCTCCCTGTCCACTTCACTATGAAGAGGGCAGGATGTGAGAGGGCCATCTACTCTTCCAGGGGCCCAGGGAACACCCTGAAAATTCAGGAGACTCCCTGAGGTTCCAGTAGAGTAGGTTAGTATGGTTTACATCCTTTGCTTTTAGATGAACTACCTATGATCTACACTATCTATCCTGTGCCTAGGCCTAAAGTCTTCCCTGTCAATGGAGGTGACATTGTAGATTGATTTGGAGGTGGGGCATGATGGCCAGCTGCATGTGATCATATCTCACGTTGCTCTCAGAAAAGAGTTCCTGCTTCTTTTTTTTAGGACTCAAGTACTGACCCCCACAAACTGTTTGACCCCTAATACTCTCCTCTTCATGGTGCCACATAGAGTGCTCTATGCTAATGTTTGCAAAGATCACCCGATCATAAAGACGCCCACTGCTGCCTTTTTACCTGCGCGCGATGTTGCATATCTGCATAAATATAAGTAACAGCGAAGCACATCGGCGGCCATCTTACCCTTGCAGCAGGTCTGACCTGCCACAGTCTTGGGTGCTCTTCTGACACACAGATCTGCCTATGCAATAGCAGTGGCTAATTTATGCATGCCCATGTAATGGTGTTCAAAAGGCCAGAGACGCCTGCATTTCGCTGACCACCTTCTGTCAACAACCCCAAATGCTCACTTCCTGTCAATCACTTTGTGATGGGTCTACGTGGCCTGCATGATCGCTGTGTGATCACAGAGCTGCCTTCGCGCATGTGATGGCAAACAATTGCCAGATCTGCGTGAGCGTTCATCTTCGAATCAGGCACTCTGTTCACAAAAAGCTATGAGTTCTAGGGATGGACATCGAAAGTCAATTGTTAGCAACCACCAATGTTTCCAATTCAATGGAAGTACTTTTTCCATCAAATACCATAAATTTGATGGTTGCCAGCCATTGGATGCAGCTTTCCGATACCCATCGGATGGCTGGCTGTGGAGGGGGAGCACACTCCACTTCTCTGCATAGCAGAGCAGCGGTTGTGCAGCAGGAGAATAGATGTGCACGGCATCTATTCTCTGTATAAGGGGAGCAAGGGGACAGTGACGTAGGCGGGGGTGCCGAGAGGCTCCGTCCAGTTTCCCACAGGCCCCACCCCCTTTTTGGACAGTACGATAACCATCATGATGGTTATAGTATCGAATTGTTGTGATGCGATGACTAGTTGCCATCGCATCGCATGATTTGATGTTGGCAGCCCGGCAACTATTGGATGCCGGGCTTCCGATGTCCATCCCTTATGAGTTCTCCCTGTGCAGCACTATGACAAGACAGAACTACAGTAATTACAGACAGTCAGTGTTTAAACAACCTGCACATGCAAGGGCTTAACTTTGACTGGGGAAATCCCCAGGTTACTTGACCAGAGGCGTGAAAATATAATTTGGCTAGAGTGAATTGACAGTTTTAGGAAATTTTTGTTTTTACCAGTAGTATATTGTCCAGGCCGCAAAATGGCTGTCTTCACTGTGTGTGGAGGACATTTCTAGTATTCATATAATTTACAGTTGCATATAACAATAAAGAATTATAATTGCTAATGATGTATTTAGACTGAATTTAACATCATTTGGAAATATGAGATTGAGGCTCACAATACACTTTGTCGAAATGGATCACTGCTCATACGTTTTCTATTTTTAAATACTGCTACAACATTTCCATCTGATGAAACTTATAAAATATTTAAAAGAAAGCAACTTTGATTGTGACATCACATTTGAGTGATCAGATCATGGCCTTGATCAGTCTTCTGAAAACCGTCCCTCTCTGGAGACCTTCAGCAATTTACTGGACAAATAACAAATGCAAAGTTCAAAAAAGCAATAAATGCATACTTTAAATAGATAAACAAATCAATTGCACAATCTAGTGGCAGTTTCCATCTTCCACATCTTTCCAGTTGACGGTACATAGAACATGGAATACATGGTAGATACTGTAAATCTATTAATGAAGGCAGATGGCAAGTTCTCTATATATTATACTAATACTTAGATATAATGACAAGTTACATATTAATATTTAAATTTTTGCGTCAATATATTTTATTTTCCTCCCACGTTACGGTGTGACAAAAAGTACTGTATTTATAACTTCTTCCCTTATTGTGCAAGAATATAGATGATATACAGTTAGAGGTAGAAAGAAAATCAATTTTCAATTTCACCAGAAATTGTAATGGAAGCTAGTTGTTGTGTTTTTACGGCATATATAGTTGCCACATTATGTTTGATGTCAAATACTGTAGTACACCGATCCAAAAACACAAAAAGTAGCAATTATGTATATTTGCTTTTTTTGCGGTTCAATTATTATATAAAACCTTTTCTTCCGTTCAGACTAAGTAAGTAACCAAAATAATTTGACATATGCTTTTTAATGATATGCCGAGCACTTACGATAAATATTTTTGCTTTCTGAACGCTAATTTATAGTGATAGTAAAGTGCGTTCTTGAGACAGCTTGCATTTCAATAATTTCCTTCAGCTTAATTAATGGGAATGTCACAATATATTTTGATCTGCAAACTGCGCAGCAGTGATGGAGGCTGACAGAGATCAAGGTGCCCTTTTGTAGCATTTCCAGATGGATATTTTAACTCATTTAGAGTTCGGAATATGACAACCATTTATAAATCTAAAATCTGCTATATAATAATTATGGAAAAATATGACATTAGAGATGCATTTGTAATGCTGACTGCTGCATGGAAGATATAAGTATATTAAAGTAATGCAGACTAGATTGACCAAATCACATTTAAAAGTTTAGCTTTAGAAATTACCAAAATGATTTGTCAAGTTTTGAGACTCTGCATATCTGAGTTATACAGTGCCTTTCAGCGGTACTAAAGGCCTCCATACATCTGCCGTCCGTTTCCCCGATTAGACCAGGACCACCGATCTGCCAATTGGAGATGCCAATTGGTGGCCACTGATGATCGCCGATCCGTCAGGGAATCTGTGAAATTATTTATGTTAAAAATCTCGGATGCTGATCACGATCATATTTTGGTCATTTGATAAATACCAAGATCCTAATTGATTACCTATTGCTGTTTTTTTTTTTTTTACAAATCAGCTTAAGGCCCCATAAATCTGCAATGGATTGAGGCAATTCCCTAATCCCGTGATGCCCGGGTCAGGGTATCGGTGAAATCTAACATATTGGATTTCCCTGATTTGCCAGGGAAATCAAATATGTTAGATTTCACCGATACCCTAACCCCGGCGTCTCGGGATCAGAGAATTGCCTCAATCCATCGCAGATGTATGGGGGCCTTAAGATGATTTGTAAAAAAATAACAGCAAAAGGTAATCAATTAGGATCTTGGTATTTATCAAATTATCTCAATAATTCTGTTGTGACAAGAAAGTGAGGTGTCCCAGGCTAAAACAAAAATGTGGATCCCATTGGTTCCAGGCATTAGGAGAAAGATGAGAGACTATTTTGTTTTAGTCTACTGGTACCTACTGGTGCCTAAAGCTTTCAACAGCTTTATCCACAACAATATTCACTGACCCTCTGGTCCAGTAGGATCATGACATCAGATGAGAGCAGCACAGTGGCACAATGATTAGCTTGCTGCTTCACAGGTCTTGGTTTCAAGGTCCTAACTGCATATAGTTTGTATGTTCTCCCCATGTTTGCATGGATTTCCTCCGGGTAGCCCGGTTTCCTACCAAAACTTAAAAATATACTGGTAGAATAATTGGCTCCTGACCAGAATTTTTTTTTAAAGAAAAATTATATTATATAATTGACATATTTTTGTTATCCTTGTTTTGTACATACATTTATGTGTATTTTATACATATACAGTAATTATTTTATATAAGTTTTTTAATGAATGAAGTTGTTTATGCTGTAAACCTCAAAGCGGACAGTCAACATCACCTACACCAGCACAGTGCCTAAACCACAGTACACACCTTGATAGACATGAGGATTATCATAAAGCCTGAAGCTTTTCATATACATTACAGGAAAACTGATTATGATTGTAATAAAACATAGACTCCATGGTATTCATAAATTTCCATACATTATTGTAGGGAATACTGATTTGTAATATTATTTGATGTCCATACTGTCTATAGTGTTAGAATAACCTATGACCCTGAATTAAATAATTACAGTCCCTAACATACACATAGCAGAGGACACATAATTTGATATGACATCTACAACACTGATGTGGAGAGCAGACAAGTTGGAAGGTCAGGAGGTGCCCTGGACATTTTCATGTGGAAAGAAGATCAACAATTCCAGGGAAAGATACTTCCCCCGAGGAAGTTAGACTGCATTTTTTTTTTTTTACTTTCAGTTATGCTTAGAAAACCATAGCAAGTCTGATTTATGTTTAAGTAAATGCCACAAGTCTAAGCATAACACCTAGCTGTAGCCAATAGAAAACATACTTACTTTATTTAATTAAACTTTTGTTTGTATACACAACCTGCTAATATGTATGCACTCATTTATCAAGTGATGCTTGCTGGGAACCTTAAATGGGCTACTGTGAAAATAGAAATAAAAATATATATGGTACCATACGCATGCTCAGGGTGCAACAACCGCTCTCCCCAGGACATAGGCTGCTTGCCTTACTCACCCACGAGACATAGACCACTAGACCCCCTATCCACCTCCTGGTACATAGACTACTACTACTCATCTGGGTTGGTGGTCACTGCTGTTATCTCCTCTGTGCATCTCAGCCAGCTCTCAGAGAAGAGACAGCTTCATTTGGAATCCAAGATGGTTGATATGACACTACACTATTCCTATATGGCAGATTCACATTTATCCATCTTGGATTCAAAAAGGCTGCCTCTTCCCTGGGAGTAGGCTGAGAGATGCAGGGAGAAGAAAGTGTAGGTAGGGGATGGGGCTTCATAAGGGGTGTACGGAACCCCCCCTGCACATCCTGTCTGCACGCCTTTGTAAGATACTTGATTTTCATAATATTGAGGTGTCATTAAATATATAAATGCACATTTTTTTCCTCCTGAATAAGCCAATCGTAGTTTACAGTTGGCTAAACATTTGACCTTTTACTCTACAACACTTTATAAATATTTTTTCAGCTAACCTGTTGGTAGTTTTGAATGTCAGAATGGCTATTTGCTGACAGGCTGTTTACTTCAGTAAATTCTACCTTTTAGAAATTTGCACCTCCGCCACAACAGAGTCAGGAGAACTGCGCTTCTGACTTCAGTGGCACCTTCCAAACACAGCCAATCCTTGGTCTCTTTAATAAGGAGACCATAAGAAGCCAAATTGTTTTCCTTTTCTGTCCATGCATTGTTGCTTTTACTCTACAGAACTATACATACATTCATGCCTTTATCACCTTATAATTGACAATGGCATTAGTGATATTGCTATCACTTATATGTTGATGATGTTAATATGAAAACCTCTTTCAGCTGGTGATGACCCCATCTTCACAATGCTCCAGTAGGTGACCTGCTCCCAACATTTTGCAATGACCCTGCATATATAATTTACGAAGTAGCAAAAAGAGTGGTGAAGCAACCAATTAGCTTTGAGGTATCATTTATTAAGAACATTCTAAAAAACTTATAGGTCAACGCTGATTGTTATTATTAACAACGTCTCCACTAATTTCATTTTTTCTTCCTCATTGATGTATGATCTGAGAAATGCATTTCATTGTACAATAGTGATAAAGAAGCATTGTAACTACAATTCAATAGTGTTTAAAACATTTATGATAGTGTAGATACAGAAATGAGGAAATTGTGATGAAGGTATCTAGGCTGAAATGTTTTGATCAAAATATGAACTAATTCCTCTTGTTTTCACTCTGCTAGATATACACAAATTTGTGGTGGTGACTAATGTGGACAACAGTTGTTTTCCTGTTTGGTATAATGGTCCTACTGCAGTTGCAGTACCAGCACAAGGCAGGTCCTGCTAATGCCAGGTATCACTAGGTAGTATTGCCTTGCATACATGGTCGGACTGGCCCACAGGGGTACAGGGGAATCCCCTGGTGGGCCCCACTGCCTGAGGGCCCACCCCCTCCTCTAGGGATCAGATTCAAGACTGTGCACTTGAACTATACATTATACATATGTTACATTATACTGCACAAGACTATGCTCTATTTTCTACAATGCATTGCTATTATTAATCATGATCATGCATGCTCTAGCAGTATTTACTATATATACATTTTTAAGGGGCCCAGTCCATCCATTCTCTAATGATTAGCCAAGTCTCTGTGGAGGCTGACCACACCCTCTCTAGAGGTTGGCCACACCTCTAAATATGGGCCCCTATCATTGCCTACCCCTGGCAGGCCCTTCAGGCCCTGCTACTTTTGCACCAGTGTTTATATATAGGTGCATAAATTTACAGCCCAAAAGGATTGCATCTGTGAGTGTGATTAGTTTGTACTGTCTGATGGTACATTACAGGAAGCTTGGGGACACTCTTTACTGAGTAGTCGAGTCAGAGCACCAACTTTTGCATCTTAATACAGAAACAAGGCTGTGTTTTGTAGGAAGAGATTATTTAATTAATTGATAAAATAGGGTAGATGTGCACAATCATTTTCTGTCCACAATTGAGATCACCATAACACCAACTCTGTGATAATGTACAGTAGTATTAAAGCCATAATAGGACCTACAGTCACAAAGGGGTTAAATACACAATCATGCCCCTAGACCATTGGTTCTCAAACTTGGCCCTCACGACCCCAAACAGTGCATGTTTTCCATGTCTCCTTACAGAATCACAAGTGAGATAATAAGCGCCACCTGTGAACGTGTCAGTGAGTAATGAATACACCTGAGGACCGAGTTTGAGAACCTATGCCCTAGACCAATCATCTTATACTTGCTACTAGGCTCTGCATTACTGTAACTGTTTTACTATCCAACAGTTACTATCCCAGCCAGGAGAGGGGTGCCTTCCCCATGCCACTGTCCTGTCCAGTCCAGGATATAGGACCTTATTAAGAGTCGGTCGCAAGCGCCGATGCGCTTGTAACCGACTCGATGGTTAGTCCTGCACGTGCGCAGCAGCTGCACTGTACGTGCGCAAGTCCCAGAGCGACAGAGAAACTTTGTCGCTCCGGAGCTCATACCAAAGGGGTGGCTGTCGATGTTGATCGACAGCTGCCCCCGTTTGTTAGGCGGGCCGGGGTGGTGGTTTCCAAAATGGAGGCATTCCTTTATGAACGCCTACCATTTTGTGGGCGGCCGCACTGACATCATCAGTGATGTCAGTGGGGAGCTTCCTGCTCCATCACAGCAGGAAGCTCCCTAGGGCTTACGAGTGCCCAGACCCTACCCTAAGGTCTGGTCATAAGCCCCGATGGTAACCCGCAGCTTAACGATCGACAAGGAGGCAGCCATTCAGGATGCAAGCGGCATGTCAGCCAGTCCTTTTGACGGGAAGCAATCGGGAAGCCGACTGCCTATATACAGGCAGCCGGCTTCCCGACTGTCTTATCCCAGCAAGGGTGAAATGCCGGGCGTCTAGATGTAGATGCCCGCATTTCCCCGATGCCGGGCGCCGCGAGCGGACAGCCGTGGGGGGGGGGGAGGATTAGGTTTAGGGCTCCCGGGGGGGACTTAGGGTTAGGCACCCCTCCAGGAGGGTTAGGGTAGGCTAGTGGGAGGGATGGTTAGGGTTAGGCACCCCCGGGGGGGCCTTAGGGTTAGGCACCCCCCCAGGGGACAGGTTTAGGCAGCAGGGAAGGGGGTGGTTAGGGTTAGGCACTTAGAGGGGGGATTAGGGTTAGGCACTTGGGGGGGAAGTTAGGGATAGGCACCCCTAAGGAGGGTTAGGGTTAGGGGGGTTAGGTTAGTGGATACTTACCTATCCACGATCGGGATTTCCAGCGCTGTCGGGCTTCCGCTGCGTCGCACTCTGCTCCTGTCGGGCTGCCGCTGACGGGAATCGATTGCGGCCGGCGGTATTTCATACCCTTTCCCTTTTGACTACTGGCAGGAAAAAAAGGCAATTTGGAGGCCCTTGCACAAACTGGCTTTGCTTTTCTTGAGCTGCCCACCCTCCAGTGTGTACTCAGAAAGAGTTTTCAGCACAGCCAGGAACCTTGTCAGTGATCGGCGTAGGAGGCTACTTCCTCAAAGTGTGTAAAAGATGATGTACATAAAAATGAACTACAAATTCTATGCCAATTACATCCAAAAATTACAGAGGCACCTGTAATGGTGGAATCCAGAGGGGGCAAATTAATATTGTGTGAAAATGATGTACGCACTGATGAGGGTGAGGAATTGGATGATGATGACGACAACATCTTGCCTCTGAAAATACAGTTTGTGCACGTACAGATCATTGCCAGCAATGTCAGCTGACAATTGGTAGCTTGTTTTGTGGGGGCCCAAACAAACCAATCGCTTCATTATTTATATTGTTGATGAAGGTGTTGGTGGTGAAGATGGCAGGTGCTTGGATTTAGAAGAAAGAAGGGAGCTTGCTGATGTTGGACTGCTTGTTGGTACTATTTTAGCTGAAGTTTCTGAATTTTGAAAAAACTTTTTGGAAGGATGTGCTGCAGATGATGTAACATGGTGGAGGATCCTAGATGGTTAAGGTTCCTACCTCTACTTACCCTGGCTTTACAAAGGGTACAGATGGCTTGACAATGGTTGTCTGGATTTGGGTAGAATAATTCCATACATAAGAAGTGGATTTTTTGTCTTGTGCCCATGAATGACAGTTAGCTTTTCCTTATAACGGGCAACAACTGTTTCTTCCACTGGTGCCTGATTTACACAAACAACTTCCTCATCAACAACATCCTTATTAGCGTCAGATACACAAATATCCTGTTCATCCTGGTGGACTGCCACAGAAGTATCCTAGATTTCTTTGTTAGCATGGTCACTTGTGCTTCCATCATCATAAGAGGCAGAACCACCAGTCATAAACAAAGGAAAAGGCCTTAGCCTCTCCTTGCCATTTCGTATGGTGAAAAGCATATTGCCAATTTTATGTCTTTCTGCAGCTAACTTTCCCTTTGATGTTTTTTTCTTTACCACTGTAAAAGATTGGTTCTTAATTTTAGATGCCCTGACTTAAGCCCTGTATGCCCATGGGCATTGGCTTTAGTAGAATATGTAGACGGACTAGTATCATCATGACTGGTGGACCTGGCTGCAGCTCCAGTACTAATATGTGGTTTCTGTTCTCCATATCAACAAATCACGAATGAAGTGGGGTACAGCACACTCGTCAATTTGTACCAATTTTAAATATTACACTGTGGTATCAATGACCTACAGTGTCACAAGATTTTTTATGAATAAGAAAAGAATAACACACTGCATTGCCAATTACAGTGATGTCATAATGTTTTATATATTATGCATGTTATTTAGCACTTTGTTGTGGTCTTGTAGTCTGCGTGTAGACTAATCATTTATTCATGATTCAGGAAAGAATTGAAAAGTTGAATATTACACTGTGCTACCACTTACAGTATTAAAAGATTTTTTATGAATAAGAAAAGAATAACACACTGCGCTACCACTTACAGTGTCACAAGATTTTTCATGAATAAGAAAAGAATAACATGCTGCACTGCCACTTACAGTGATGTCATTATGTTTTATATATTACGCATGTTATTTAGCACTTTGTCATTTATTCACGATTCAGGAAAGAAGTGAAAAGTTGAATATTACACTGCGCTACCACTTACAGTGTCACAAGATTTTTTATGAGTAAAACACTGCACTACGACTGATAGTGTCACAATATGTGGATGATAAACTGCGGTCTGGCCGGCAGTGTCACCGAACAATAACAACGCAGCTAAGTTGTTAACACACACACAAAAAAAATATATATTTTTGAGGAATGATAATTTTATTTAACTTTTATTTTTTTTACACTAGGGAAGAGCACCCCTGGACGAGGCAGCAGCCCTTTGATGAACAACACAGCACCCCTTTATGGACAACAAAGCACCCCTGCAGAGCAGCGGAGTGTGGATGGACCAGCTGCAGAGTCACAAATGCGCAGATGATAAACTGCGGTCTGGCTGGCAGTCTCCCCGAAAAATATTTGCGTAACTAGTTACTAACTAGTAACTGCTAAGCACACACACAAAAATATTGAAAAAAAAATAAATTATATTTTAACTTATTTTTTTACCCTAGGGAAGAGCACCCCTGGACGACACAGCAGCACCCCTTTTTGTACTGCAGCCCAAGCCCCTTTATGGACAAAGCAGCAGCAGCCCTTTATGTACTGCAGCCCCTGCCCCTTGATTGACAGGACAACAGTGAGTGACACAGCAACACCCCCCACTTTATGTACTGCAGCCCCAGCCTGACAACACTCCACCCTTGAACAAATAGTGACTAGTGTCAGTGACTAGTCACTGACAACATCACACAACACCGACTGCACCCTAGAAGAACAGAGCACGTGAATCCGTGAGAATCCGACAGCTGGGGATGGCGTTTTGCTTCGTTTTCAGTTCTGAGTCACGCGGGATCTCGCCTCATATCACGAAGTTTGGGGGGGTCCGGTTCTAGGAGAACTGGACCCGCTCATCTCAACATCAAAGTCCCTCAAATAAGAATTTAGTATCTATACAGTAGATAAGAGGGCTCAGGATATTTTTTAGGGGTAAGCCAGGTTGGGTAACTGAAGGTCCTGACTGGCTGATTCATGTAAGAATCAATTGGATAACAAGTGACATTTAGGAGCAGATTCAATTAGGTGCAAGAATAGCACAAATCCCGCACCCTCAGGGTTTTTCCTGCAGGTGCAGGATTTTTGCTATTCAATTAGGAGCAGGGTTTTTCATTTTTTGAGTGCCTGGAGGTTTTTTTTGAGCACCTCTAGACCACGACCAATTTTTCCTAAAATCCATATTTTTTTTGTCTGGAAATGCTCTTGGACCCTGGCGGCACCCCCTACTAATGACTAATTAAGCAATTGGAAGTTTACAATTAGCTTAATTAGTCAGTATATACTCTGAAGTGGTGTCTTCTCCCTCCAGTTTGTCTTCTCCCTCCAGTTGTGTGAGTGTGTGTAAGAATGTGTGAGTGTGTGTAAGTGATTGTGTGTGTATGTGAGTGTCTGTGTGATCCCCGTGTGTGTGTGCCCTCCACAGACAACTGCAGGAAGCACTACATCTCCGAGAAGCCCCCTCCCCAGTGCAAAGATGGAGGGGAGATGACCGGGAGCCATATAGACTACTGTAGAAAAACGCTGAAAACCCAACATGCATTTTTTTAAATTGAATACTGTGGATATCGATAGTGTGCATACCCTCGGTATTCCACAATTGGGCACAGAGGCCCTGATTCAGAGGCGCTCGCAAAAAGCGAGTACTCACTCTGAATGAGGGCGGGCGCTGTTTTTTTTTAGTTGTGGCCTCTTGGCCACTCGCATAGCTGTGGGTTACAACCCACAGCTTATGCGAGCGGCCAGGTGATGGTCATGATGGTCAAACCTTGCTTGTAATTGTATATGCGCCTTAGTATATATTTCTATTGGATCCAGACAGCCTGAGAGACTTTAAATTCTGTAGCTGCATGCTATTCTGTTAGTATCAACGTGGGGAATGGTAGAAAAGGCACATGTCTGAATGTTTTCCTATGTTCCTGATACCCTGCAACCTGTTAGCTATACTGAGTTGCTGTCACCCTAGTATCCATGCTTTATTCATGAAACCCATGTGCAATCGTACATTTCTGACATTCTGCTATCCATGTGCAATCCTGAGTTCCTAGTACTCTGCTTTCCAAGTGCAATCCTCAGCTCCTGACACTCTACTACCCATATGAAATTGTGAGTTATTGACACTCTACTATCCATTTGCAATCTTGAGTGGCTGACAGTCTGCTGCTATGCTGAATTCCTGACACTATGTTATTAGTGTGAAATTGTACTCCAACCATTATTGATTCTTATATATTTTCAAGTGAAATAAAGAATTCTATACATTTGCAGATCTCAGAATCCATTTGTGACATAATTCCAGTATGGCTGCTTGCTGCCTTTCAGTTAATATATTCAACCCACTCAGCTCTTTCAATTGTTCACTAAAAATAACTGCTTCTTTCCAATGCCACCATCTTTCTCAAATGACCTATGTGATGTCATGGATATCCAGATGTACTTGTATAAAACAATTCACATGGCAAAACCAAAAATAGTTTTGAGCTGCTCTTCACAATTGAGGCCCAATGCATGTCTTATTTGTGGCTTCAGGGCCTGATTCAGAGGTGCACGCTATTTGCGTGCATTCGCTCTGAATCAGGGCGTACCTTTTTTTTTTCGTGGGTGACCACCCACAGCTTGTGCGAGTGGCCTGGCGATGTTCGCAATTATCGCGACCATCGGGCTTGCAGCGAGATGCAGGCTGCAGGAGGGTTTTGCTGCAGCAAGCCCGAGTGGACTTCCTGCTCTAATAGAGCAGGAAGTCCACTACTGACATCACGAGTGATGTCAGTAGGGCCGCCCACAAACGGCAGGCATTCCTAAGGGAATGCCTGCGTTTGTGCAGCCACCCCCCCTCCCCGCCTACAAAACGGGGCGAGCTGTCAATCAGCACCGACAGCCGCCCCGTCTTGTAGTAAGCCCTAGAGCGACGGAGCTGCCATCGCTCGCTAGGGCTCGCGCATGCGTGCGCCGGATGCGGCGCATGCACAGGGGCCAAACGTCGACCCGCTTGCGAGCGCAATACGCTCGTAAGCGGGTCTGAATCAGGCCCTTAGTTTCTCTGAAGCCAGTATGCTAACAGAATAGGAATACAATACTAGAATTAAGAACAATCAGAGTTTACGTATGGTTGAACTTAATGAGTCTATGGGGCCGATTCAATTCAGAGCGAGTTAAATAGCGCTGGGAAGTTGGTCCCTGAGCTATTTAACTCCTCGCGCTGTTTAGTCCGAAAATTGCAAGTTTAGTTGGAGAATTCTGATTCTCGCAACGTAAACTGAGTGTTTAGTCGTGAGAACCAGCATTCTCCAAATAAAGTGCTTGCCGCGGGCAGTTAGCGCTGTGCTAAGCCGGAAAACAGACTCACGGCCGGCACTTTAGTCAAATTTTCCCCCACGCGCTCAGGAGGGTGCGAGAATAAATCATTATGTCACCCTAACAGTGCACTGAATTGAATAGCTCCGGTAGCTCCCTTCCGGCGATATTAACAGCGCGCTGAACTGAATTGGCCCCTATTTGTTTTTTCAATCTTCCTAACTATTTAACTACTGTACTTTATGTTATGTTAATTAACTACTCTATGTAATTATTAATATTTATTGTCATTGGTAATCAGGCAATTGGACCATGCCATTGCAGAGACTTGTGCCCATTGCTCCTGATCTTAGAATTGGTATCAATAAAGTTTTTTTGTTAAAATGAATGGACTTCCCCTAACCTCACAGAAGTTAAATGTTTGTTATATATTTAAATAAATAATTTTCTCAGAGCAATAATAAGGATATTTCCTTTTGCAGCAATGGTTCAAATAATAATAAATCTGAAAATGAATATAAAGATTAACAAATGTATGTAGCTTTATATATCATGTACAGTACTAACCAACATACATTTAAATAAATGGCTGATTGTAAATATACAAGACAGCTCAGAGAAAACCGCTAATATCTGATATACACCCACATATGACAAATTGACAAAGTAAAAACTATATGTTTTATGTGATCATTACCATTTTCATTATGTAAGGTTCTTTGGGGTTAGAGAGCTATTGAAAAGATTTATGAAATATATAATTACAACATAATCTAATGATTACATGATACAGTTACTCACGTTACTTTTAACCTGATTTATCTTTCATACTTCAGCTTGAGAATGCAAGTACACGTCTCATGAAAATCATATGTTGTAGTTAAATTGCTGCAGATTTTCTGGTTCATGAACCTTTTCTCTTGCGTATCATTGTTAATTTTGCATCACATATGAGCAGTGGCGAAACTAGGGTATTTGAAGCACAGGGCAAATTGAAAAATGGAGCCCCCTATATGCGCGCAATGAAAAATGGACGTGGTGACATGCCACAAGGGGTGTGGTCACTGAAAAATGGGGAATGTCAACATTGCACACACCCCTTTCTCATCACTCTGGGATCATTTCTTACCATTCCATATTCACCCAAATGCCCCATGTAGTAGTGCCCTTTATACAACTCCCCAGTAGTGCACCCCTATACAGTGCCCCAGTAGTGCCCTTTATACAGTGCCTCCAGTAGTGCACCTTTATACAGTGTCCCTTATTCAGTCCACCCTATGCAGTGCCCCTTATACAGTCCCCCTATGCAGTGCTCCAGTAGTGGTCCCCCTAAAGCAGGCTCCCAGTAATGCCCCTTATTCAGTACCCCCAGTATGCAGTTCCCCCAGTAGTGGTCCCTTTTATACAGGCCCCCAGAGGTGACCCTTATACAGTGCCCCCAGTAGTGGTCCCCCTTATGAAGGCCCCCAGTAATGCCCCTTATACAGTGCCCCTAGTAGTGATTCCTCTATGCAGTGCCCCCAGTAGTAATCCCCCATATGCCGTGCCTTTTATACAGTGGCTCCAGTAGTGGTCCCCTTTATGAAGGCCCCCGGTAGTGATCCCCACTATAAGTTACCCCTTATATAGTGCCTTCCGAAGTGCATAAAAAACACAGACAGACATATATACATACATACACATAACACTGACTTGACTTACCTGATTCCCTGCTCCTGCCGCTGTCTGCTCCTCCGTCCTCCCACTGGATCCCGGTCGGTACTGTGGGAGAGACATCATGATGTAATGACATCTCTCCCATCACCCACTGCAGGAGCCAGAAGGCGGAGCTCATGAGAGAGCTCTGGCAGTGTGTCTGACTCTCATCGGCTGCTGAAATACACACATCGCCACCGGGTAATACGAGTATACTACCCAGCACCGATGGCGATGTGTGTGTAACAGTGTAGTGCAGACTACACTCACTGCAGTCTGCACTACACTGGCTGACTGGGGCATGCCTGTACATGCTGCCGGTCCCATGGCACCCACAGCATTTGCCCTGGCGGCCCTGCCCTAGTTACGCCACTGCATATGAGAGCACATGGGTAATTAGTTGAACCGAGTCCCTGTTTGGATCTTCCCATGGTTCGGAACCCGGATATAAAATCTGAACTCAGGTTTTGTCAGTGTCGGATCTACTGTGAAACTAATTAAGCTTAAGCTTCAGGGCCCCTAACCCTGGAGGGGCCCTGAAGCAAAGTTTTTTTTAACTAGTGAATTTTTCAACAAAGTAAATGGAGTTTTTTAAGTGTGTGTTATTAAAATAAGGTTATTTAATGATAGAATCATAAACCAATGGGTTGAAATACTTAATATTGACCTTAGAATATGCTCTACACTAGTGCATGTAGGGGGTTTCTGAGTACTCAGAAACCTTTCCTGATCAGTACTGGCTGACAGACACTCTATCTACAGTTCCAACCAGAGGATGGCTCTTATGAATAGAGAGCTGCAGTCAGTGTCGCTGCTGAGTGCAGTACTGCTAGGTGCCAATAGATGTTCCCATCTCCATTTGTGCTGTCCCATCTACAGAAGTTGGTCCTGCAATGTTGACCACAAACTGAAAGCTGAGCAGACTGAGTGATGTCATGCAGCTCAGAGGCGGGAGCATGCAGCATGGGGGAGAGGCCTAACTCAGGGATTCCAGAGACCCCACTCAGGAGGATCAATAGCTGGGATCCTACAGAGGGAGAAAGTTTTGGTTTTGTATGTGACCTATTTACAGTCGCTCTCTCTCTCTCTCTCTCTCTCTGAGGGGTTTCTACATCTATCTACTATCTATCTACAGTGTCTCGCTCTCTGGTGGTTTTCTATATCTATCTATCTACAGTATCTATCTATCTATCTATCTATCTATCTATCTATCTATCTATCTATCTATCTATCTATCTATCTATCTATCTATCTATCTATCTATCTGCAATCTCTATATATATCTGAGTCTCTCACTCTCTGTGGGGTTTCTACATCTATCTATCTATCTATCTATCTATCTATCTATCTATCTATCTATCTATCTATCTATCTATCTATCTACAGCCTCTCACTCTCTGAGGGGTTTCTATATCTATCTATATACAGTTTCTTACTCTCTGGGGGTTTCTACATCTATCTATCTACAGTCTCTCACTCTCCCGGAGGTTTCTACATCTATATATCTATCTACCTATCTATCTAGCTATCTACAGTATCTAACTCTCTGGGGGGTTTCTACATCCATCTATCTACAGTGTGTCACTCTCAAGGGGATTTCTACATCTATCTGTCGTGTCTCACTCTCTGGGGGGTTTCTACATCTATCTATCTATCAACAGTGTCTCACTCTCTGGGGGGTTTCTACATTTATATATTTATCTACCTACAGTGTCTCACTCTCTGGTGGGTTTCTACATCTATCTATCCATCCTCACTCTCTGGGGGGTTTCTACATCTCTGCCATTTGGGGCTCAAGGCCCTTGCAAGAGCAGCCAGGCCCTTTGGACCTTGTTGGATGTTGCCCTATTATTGCTGGTTGCAAAGGGTCTCCAATAACAGTTCAAGCTTCAGGGTCCTAAAAATGTAGATCCGCCACATGGTTTTGGATTGCATGCTTACAGGTCAAAATGAGGTAATTTTAGCTATTTTCTGTATTCTTTTTTAAAAGAAATCAGATCCAAAACCAAACCATGTTAGGGTGGTTTTGCAAATCCAAATCCAAAATATGGTGGTCGGCGCACATCTCTGCTAAAAACTAAGACATTGTGACTGTACATAAAAACACAATAACGGGGCCTGATGCTGATTGGACGGAGATATGTTAAAAAATGTAGGTGCCAAATGTGTTCACCCAATGACATGGAATTATGGGCAGGATATACTAGAGGGAAAATGCAGCCAAAACTCAGAAAACTGCAGTTTTCCAAGTTTTGGCCGCACTACCATATTATTATTATTATTATTATTATTATCAGTTATTTATATAGCGCACACATATTCTGCAGCGCTTTACAGAGAGAATATTTTGCCATTCACATCAGTCCCTGCCCCAGTGGAGCTTACAATCTATGTTCCCTATCACAAGCACACACACACATACACACTAGGGGTAATTTTGTTAGGAGCCAAATAACCTACCAGTATATTTTTTGAGTGTGGGAGGAAACCGGTGTACCTGGAGGAAACCCATGCAAGCACAGGGAGAATATACAAACTCCGCACAGTTAGGGCCATGGTGGGAATCAAACCCACACCCTCAGTGCTGTGAGGCAGTAATGCTAACCATTACACCGTCTGTGCTGCCATAATGAATTTTATATGTTTGATAATGTGATACATTCCGGATCTTGCACACAGTGGGCAACGCCATCCATTGCCCAATTGATGCTTATGGGCTTCTTTTCGTGTTCTGACCTGAGATGGATCCAGTCAGATCCCGCCCAGGATCCCCCTAGATACGCTCGTCATATGACGCATGCTCAGGAGGACTTCTAGGTCATAAACCCAGAAGTCCCCTCTTCACAAAGAACAGTTCTTTTTGGAAGAGCTGTCCTTTGTGATTTAAATCTCAATTCTAGGTACATACCGGTGTTTTTAATGCTGGTATGTACTTGATAAGTGCCAGGATGTACCGTAACCATAATGTGATGCGTAGTACATCCCGTCCAATGTCTTAATACTGACTGTCATAGAATGGGCCACAGCAGAGCCATGGTAGGGTGATGATACTTGCTGTGCTGGCCCCACCCCCAAACATGTGACATCATGATGTCACAATGAGGGGACATGGCCGTTGGAACCAGGAAGGAGTAGTGTGCCTAGCGCATCCTTAGACCTGGGAGGCATCATACTCACCCTCATGTCCAAATATTTAATTGCCTGTTAATACACTTATGGACAGACAAATTTTGCCTATAATAGTTATCATAGATATATCATACTATTTCACCCATAATTCTTATAGAGCTGTTGTTATTATTATCAATCTTTATTTTTATGGTGCTATAACGTTCTGCATCACCAAAGATTTCTGCAGGGTTTATGTCATTTAAGTGCAGAAAATGCACTTCCCTCAGGCCCTGATTCAGAGCCAGACGCTCTGACAGAGCGCTCGCTCTGAATCAGGGCCGACCCTCCTCCATTTTGGAGCGGCCTCCTGGCCGCTCGCATAGCTGTGGGTGACCACCCACAGCTATAGCGAGTGGCCAAAATGATGGTCGCGATGGTCAAGACCATCGCGACCATCGGGCTTGCGACGTGACCCTTGTGGTAGGGTCTCGCTGCCGCAAGCCCTGGAGTGCTTTTGGCTCTATCAGAGCCAAAAGCACTCCCAATGACATCACTAGTGATGTCAGTGGGGCCGGCCCCAGAAGGTAGGCGTTCCCATGGGAACGCCTCCGTCTAGGCAGCCACGCCCCCGGCACACCCACCAAAGGGGGCGTGCTGTCAATGGCTTGGCCATCGTTATTCGGATCTCGCGCATGCGCACAACAGAACCACCGTCGTGCGCATACGCACTTGGGCAACATCGACCCGCTTGTGAGCGCTCACGAGCGGGTCTGAATCATGCCCTCAGTGCAAATGCCATTTGCCTCTACTTTTGTGCAAATATGTCTAATATTATGCAGTTTGCATGACTGTAAAAATGGCTTCGAAAGGAGTGCAAGATATAGCATCACCTGATGGGTGTTGCTGGATGTTTCTGAGTGCTCCTTGCTGAATTACCTAGTTATGATTATTTACATTGAATTGAAAGAATGTTGTATAGTGAATAACGTGAGAGCATTTCCTCCTCACAAAGAGACTATGTTTTATATGTCCTTGAAGATAGTGGAAATGCAGTCAATACTTTTACTGTCATCATCAATGTACACTTCTTATGGGAAAGTGAATTTCTATACACACACACTCCAGTTAAACCATTAAAACTGATAACACTGAATAAAGGCAGCCCTTAAAGTAAGTGCTAACAGGATGGACATTGTAGTGTCATTATTCTTATTTCCGCTGTGCACATTTCCAGCAAAAGGTTGAGAAGAGCTCAAGGTTTCAAGAATCAGAATGAAGAGATAACAACGGTAGTAAGTCTGTGTAAAGTCTTCATGCCATTCTCTTTCAGAGGCTGGAAAATGGAACCTCAGGGTTGTAATGTCCTACAGCACTTGCAGCCTTACTGAGAATTCAGGAACCTACAGTGTACAGTAGCTATTTTTGGTGCAGACATGTGTACACTTGTGTCCATTGGTCCAATATGCATATAACAAAGTTATGTAAAATGTTTCTTTCTTGTACTGTATACTAGAGAACAATTGTGTAACAGTCGCACAAGATATTATCTTATTCATTCTCGCAAAGGAGAACAGAGACCCTCACCGCCTATGTTCCAAAATCATAGGTGAGGGCTGCTACCACAGCCATATATATATATATATATATATATATATATATATATACTTCCCATGGAAGCCTGGCACTCTGGATGAATAGACCAGCGGAGGGGTGCCTTCCTAAGCACATACAGTCGTCTCACGTCCCACTCCAAGAACGAGGCGGCACTCCCAAATAATCATGATGCATAAAAAACGTGTATTTAAATCAATTCTGTGACACATGTTATATGTTATAACATGTGTCACTGAATTGATTTAAATACACGTTTTTTATGCATCATGATTATTTGGGAGTGCCGCCTCGTTCTTGGAGTGGGACGTGAGACGACTATATATATATATATATATATATATATATATATATACAAAAAACTGGAGAAGATCTGAAATATTCTACGTGGTGCACTGTATACTATCATTTTGGCTCATCCACTTTCAGTTTTCTGCTAATAAACAGCATAATTGTATCATGAGAGTAAGAGATTATCATCAGTGTACTTTATAATGGCGCTACTGCACTGGTATTTGTGCATATACAAAAGCCCTTCCCATATATAGGGGTCTATTCACTAAAGCACCAGCCAATCAGCTCCTAACTGTCAGTTTGCAGGCTGTTTGAAAAATGACAGTTAGGAGCTGATTGGCTGGGAGTTATCTTTCTCCATTTTGTCTCTCGATAGTGAATAGACCCCATAGTGTGCCTAGATGGTGGTAAGGTGTCACACAGAAAACATAAAGTAACAGATCTACCACTGAGCACTGTCTGGGGGCCTGCCAGGGAGGTGCAACCACACCCACAAGATAGTGTGACCCCACCCCCTTCAGTAGCACACTGTGAAACTCAGGTTCACGCCCTTCTTTTTTTTTTAAATAAAATGTTCCCTGCAGCTGTTACCTCAGTGTACTTCAGGCATATTCTGAATAATCTATTGTACATAACAATCAAAATTGGCTTTCTCAAACCATTCCATTTCTGAGATTTGCCTGCCCAATAGCCTCACCTGGTGACAGGTTGCTCATCCCCAAAGTTGGGTGTTGGTCACAGCACGGCACAGAGATGCTATATGTGTCACTATGGACACGATTTTGAGTATGACACAATTTTGCATCCCCAACACAGGTGTAAGACATAAGTGACGTGCATGCCCCGATTCGATGCTCGAAGCACATTGGGCTAGATTCAGAGATATACACTAACCCGATGGCTAGCGCACATCTCCGATGTTTTTGGGTCTGCAAGGGTGTCAAGAGGGGAGTGGGTACTAATTATCCAAGCTCTGTCTTGCTAGAGGGGCCCAGCGGGGGCCCAGGTAAGAAGCCACTCCCCTCTCCCTCCTACCTGCCAGCAGCCCAGCACATGCTGCTGTGTGCTGGCCTGCAGTGGGAGACTGCAGCAGCAGCAGTATTCTCTGTCTGTGGGGGGAGCGATCACACTTATCACGCCCCTTCCCAGGAATTGCGCTGTGCCAGGGGGCTCACAGCCCCCCCCCTCCTCGGTGTACAGTGCCACTGCAAAAAGTTGTTATTCCTGAGGGGGTGTGACCATGCCACCGTGAATAGGCCATGCCCCTTTCATCGGGGCTGGCTTTCTATGGCCATGGGGGTCTGCGCATGCTCAGGACCTTTTCTTCGTATGTGCAAATGGGTTCTGTGATCTCACTTGCAGACCCCACAAGTCACAGCATGATTGACATGCTGTGGCATTTGGTTGTCAGAGTGGGGCCGTGGCTGGACACCATTCCAGGAAATAAGGGCGTGTCACCCCCATTTTCCAGGAGGGACAAGGCCAGGATCTGCATCGGTGGATGCAGATTTTCTTGCCTCGCAAGTGACCAGGACCCGGTCAGGTTGCAGTAAGCTTCAGATTCCGCAGTCTGGCCAAGGGAGCGACCATCACGACCGATGGTTACGATGGTGACCCCAGGCTGTAAGCTCATTTGCAGCTCTGGGATCACAGATGCAGCAAGGAGGTGTCTGTTTCCTACAGAAGACACCTCCTGCTGGATTAGCATTTTAGATGGACAGAATTGCAAAGCTGCTTGTGTGTGGCTATGTAATTCTGTTCATCTTTGAATCAGGCCCTATATCCACTAGATTTTAAAATAATTATTATTTACCACTTTACTATGCAGTTACACATCCACAGCAGGAAAGGGATAAAGATGAACAGCGCTAGAAGATTATTAAGAAATTATTAACTAAGGATACCTCTATTATTATTAATGAGGCAGATAAAGGGGGAGGTTTGGTGGTCCAAGATAAGTCTGACTATCTCAGAGAGGCTTCCAGACAATTAAGTAATCATTTATTCTATCGTACATTATCCACAGACCCTACTAATCTTTTCCTTTCTGAACCTAAACTTCTTTTGGATGCTGCTCTTGCCTCTGGAGTCATAACGATGGAAATCTGGCGTTTTTTATACAATCCACATCCTGTCACACCTATTTATTACCATCTTCCTAAAATTCACAAATCCCTTTCCTCACCACCCAGGCGTCCCATTATATCTGGTATCAATTCCCTCACTTCCAATCTTTCTCATTATATTGACACTTTCCTTCAACCCTATGTTCCTGACTTGAGATCCCATTTGAAAGATACCACTCACTTTTTACATCAAATGGAGACCATAAAGTTGAGGCCATCATATGCCTTCCTCACTATGGATGTATCTTCACTGTGCACCAATATTCCCCATCTATTTGGTGTACAGTGTATTTCCTCGAAACTAACGAGAGATGAGGGTCTCAGTCAGGAACATAGGTCATTTATTTTGGATTGTATTACCTTTATACTCACGCATAATTATTTTCTGTTTTTGGACACTTTTTACCTTCAAGTCATGGGGACGGCCATGGGGACCAGGTTTGTGCCAAGCAACGCGAACCTATACATGGGGGAGTTTGAGGACCACCATGTGTGGGGGAGCGGGTTCGGTGCGAGCCTGGTCTTCTATGGCCATTACATAGACGATCTGTTTTTCATTTGGGATGGGGATCTATCCTCTGCCACACATTTTGTTTCTGCACTTAATCATAATTAATTTAATCTTACCTTTACTCATCAATATCATCCCACTTGGATAGATTTCCTCGATGTGACTCTAGAGGCAAGGGACGGCATTATACACTCCTCCAATTACATTAAAACAGTCGACACCCAATCATATTTACATTTTAAGAGTGCTCATCACTACCCTTGGAAAGCCAATATTCCCAAGGGTCAGTTGATGAGACTACATAGAAACTGCTCATCTTTAGAGAGTTTCTTTAAACAAGCGAATGATATGCTCTCCTCCCTTAGAAGGAGAGGAAATCCTGAACATATTCTTCAAAAGGCTTTACAGGAAGTTCAAAATATGGAAAGATCAACTCTTCTTAAAACCAAAAAATCAGAACAAGAGGCTAATCCAACTCTAAATAGAGATACTGCATTTATTTGCAAATATAGTTATTGCCATAAGCAAATTAGAGAAATCATTCATAAAAATTACCGTATTTTACAACAGGATAACATTTTGAGAAATGTCTTACCTTCTAAACCTTCAATAATTTATAAGAAGAACAAATCTCTAAAATCAATTTTAGCACCAAGCCTCTTTAAACCACGTCAGTACTGATAACATAACTATCTGTTCTGAACAATGATTACCCTATAGATCACCGGGTATCTATCGCTGTGGGAAGACTAGATGCACTATGTGCTCTCATGCAAATAAAAAAACAACCAACATAACCTTTAAAGATACAAAAGACCCGTATATAATTACCAAATTTATGAATTGTGATTCTTGTTATGTAATCTATTTACTCACCTGTGGGTGTGGATTACATTATGTAGGTCGCACTATGAGACTCCTTAAGAGATGCTTTATGGAGCACCGTCACAATATCACCAATAGAGTGACTACACATAGCCTATCTTCTCACTACTTAAAAATGCATAATAGTGATCCCCAGTCCCTTAAGATCGTAGGACTTGAACACATATCACATACTCAAAGAGGAGAAGATAGATACAAGACACTTTGTCGTCAGGAGGTCTTCTGGATGTTTAGATTAAATTCTTTACACCCAGAGGGCCTCAATGAGTCTATAGAATTAAATACATTCATCTAATTTTGGTGGGTCAGAGGTGGATAGTTAGGGTCCCCAACACCTAAATCTTGACTTAATCCTAGTGAGTGTGTTTATACCTACATTCCTTATCCATCTCTCTCCCTAATGGCAGTGTGATCTGGGTATCCTTGATACTTTTTATTATGCATTATATTTTGGTTAGGTAACATTCAAAGCTATCGAGAAACTATGAATCAAAGTATATTATATACCAAAAATTAATTGAAATTGTATCATGAGCATTTTTATAATAACAACTAATGGGGTTCTATTGATTTATGGATGACTACATATTATGATGAATTTATTTATATTGACCAAAGTATAAGTGTATGATCAATTCACTATATTTTGGTGTGAAATGGAATATATAATGAAATTTGACAACAGGATAGGATTATTTATAATTTTTTTGTTTGGAGGATAATGTATGATAATTTTGTTAATTAGACTATTTGATTACTATTCAAGGATTGGTTTCAGATATAAGGATATACAATAAGGGAAGTATTTTTTGATTTGTTTTAAATCAGTATTATATGGTAAGATACGAATTACAACATCTGACAAGAGCAATTTTTTTTTTTTTTTAGATTATTCTTTTTATTAATACTTGAGTTACCTAAATAATAATGGACACGTAGTGAAATATTGGTTTTTATGTTTAGTGGAAAAGATGTATTCAGAGGTTTTCCACAAAACACTAATCATTGGGGTATATTGATTATTATGCAATCCGCTCACGTAGTATATGTTTACATCATGTGACCGGGCATCATATCTGAACAAATTTAGGTGTTTTTTATAAACACCAATAGACTTGGCACAACGAGTATTACGGAGTCCGATCACGTGGTGTGAAGCACGTGATCTGGTACTACGTTCAAGTGCGGCAATAGCCCTTTGTACCAGTCGGACTATTGAGCGGTGCGGAATTGGGACACGTGATGCATACGTACACCACATGACCAGTACCATTCTACGACATGGAAGCTAATTAGAATTGTAGAGGTCACATTGTATCACGTGATCTTTGTTGATATCATGTGACCGGATGCTATTCTCCGTGCCTGAGTAAGATTAGGTAATTGTTAATTTATAATTGTTTAATTTTATTAATTTAAAGTTATTCATGATATATTGACGTGTACCCACGTATATTTGAATACATGAGTACCAATGAATCTGGATTTTCTATGCGGCTTGATTGATTAGTTGTTGATGTGAGTTGCAGCTGTCCTTCATTAATGTTTGTACAAGGGTATATAAAGCCCCATATTGAAACATTGTGTATATCGCTACTGAGGAAGCTGTGGGATCTACCACAGTGAAACGCATTTGGAACTTCACCGTTTATACAGCACTTGGATTTCTATGTGGACATATTTTCCAGACCAGCACCATTCATCATTTTCCAGCTTTTCTTCTCCAAGCGTCAACATGCCAGTGCAGGGACATCTGCATCACTTTCAGGCTGTGGACACTTAACGAAGTCTGGTAACTATATCTGCTGGATAATTCTACGGACCCACATTTGTAGACCAGTGACTGTGGTTGTATTATTTATACACGAATATCCCAAACGAGACTGCCCCTTGAGATTGATTTCTCATTTCAATTCCTTTCTATGCATATTTATTCATCAATTCATATGGATATTTTCTTCAGATCTTCTTTGGAATGATTTCATGATACATATTTATTTATTTATTCACTTTTTTGATCTGTTATTGTCATTATATATTTATATATTTTTATTATATTTTTTTATGCTTATTATTATTTGTAATTCTTGATTTCTGTTTTATCATTACACATGGCCTAATATACCTTTTATTATTGTTGTTTATGTTGTGGAACAGATTATTTACGAATAACAATTTCTCAATCTCAGATGTTAATAAATTGATATTTTTAATCAAGCCGCATAGATATCCAGGATTAATTTTAGGATGTATTAAAGCTCTATAGATCCCTGATTATTATTTGAATTGGGACTACAGATATTTTGTATATCAATTGGATTCACACAATATTCATTTATAATATAGTATTAAATCTTCTAGCGCTGTTCATCTTTATCCCTTTCCTTCTACACACTATTAGGAGTTGACACCTCCTTTTGAACGAGCTGCTTGTTGACAGCGCCAACTGATATCTCTTCTGCTTTTCTTTTTACACGTCCACAGCAGCATTTTTCTATAAGAGATGTGATGACACTGCCCTTCACACAACTATACCCAATTGTATCCAATTTGTTTCTATTTTACTACAATAAAGAAATGTTATTTTTTGGGGGAAAGGGGGGGGGTTCAGGGGTGCAGTAAAACAATAAGCTTCTATTACCCTGTTTCACTCTAACTCATTTTCTCTATAACTCACTGTACCCAACAACAGCAAAAACTCTTCCCACACTTACTAGAGTAAAGTGACAGCAGAGAAAGGAGTTTATATGCGAGGTCCGAAATTTCCGGGAAAATAATGTTTTGTCCTGTTTAGAGATCTGGATTCAGAACCCAATTTGGTAATCCAAAATCCGTTTCTGTCGGATTTAGCCAAACAGAACCCTCTTAATCCAAATCTCTGCTCATGACATCATAAAACAGCATTTGTACTGTAAACCTGAAGTTTTGCAGCTTCGAAAGTAATTCTGAATTTTATGCCCCACTCTGCTAAACATATTTAATAGCCATTAAAATATTGTTGCTATGCTTTTCTTTTCCCCACAATTCTCAGAATAATTTGCAAGCAATCACTTTTGCATGTACGAATGATAACTGCAGTAAAAGTCTTATTACCTCTATAAACAAATAGGTTGTTGAAAACTGATGTTAGGTTTTCACTGTTCAATTTTACAGAATGGTAAATACAAAGAAAATAATGATGTAGAAGAAATGGAAAGTGAAATAAGATTTCAAGATCTTCTCTTAAGCAAATCAGTTTTCAGTCCCCGTTTATTGTTTTATTTAGGGCTCTTGGGAAGTCGTAAGAAGATAATTTGCAACATTAAAGTAAACATTCCTCTGTATCTGCTGTTTCGATGCTTTTATGACATACTGTAGGTGCAATATATTGAAACAGCATCGTAACGGGGCTGTCTTGTGCCCTGTGGTGGCCACGCCCCTGAGCACATGACATCACGAGTTTTGCAAAACCACCCTCAAGTGTTTTGATTTTGGATCTGGATTTTTTTTTTAAATGAGAAAATGTTTATAAAAACAGCTAAAGACATGTAATTTTTGCAATCCAAAATTTGGATTTAAAATTGGAATTCCAAACCACTGGAAGATAAGAACCTTGACTAGGCTTTGTCCAGATCTACTCAGGAGATTAGAACCGTGACTTGGATTTGTCTGGTTTCACAAAATTTGGGTGGACTCGGATTTCTGGAGAACCGAACTTCACATCTCTAAACTAGACCAAAATCACAATGTACATGGCCCAAAAACTATCACTAAATTGATTGGATCACTATTGAGCATGTTAATTAAAAGGCTTTGAAAGATGATCACAGTTAACTGCTATGGCCCCTGTTTACAATCATCTGAACAAATTAACAGGCCCGAGTCATGCTGGTGGTAATTCAGCCAGATGGGCAAAATGGCCAAATCTTGTAAATTTTGTGGATACCTGACAAACAACACCTGGCACTTGCACTTAATAAGGGTGTAGAACTGTGCCAGAAGAATAGTTGAGGATCTTTGGCGATGCAGCCAGAATAAAACAGCTCAACCTTTTGCCCTGTGGGGTACTAGTGGATGGAGGTTTTGCTTATTCAGCACTGTCCAGAGAATTAAAATGGTGATCGCTTTGGTTTAATCTAAAAGTTAAAAGTTAAAAGTGTAGAATAATGTGGGTAAGTTCTTCAATAAACACACTCACCACATTTAAAAGGTAAACATTGCATTAGGAGCTCACCACTGTCCGCCAATGTTCTTTTTGTGTAGATGTAAATTTCCAGTGGTTTCAGTTGATAATCAGATGCCTGTTTATAGATGGTTTATGGAAAATAGGTGACACTAGTGTTCTCTGCTTCTGGAAAGGTAGATATATTGTCAAGCTTACAAATTCTTGTCAACATTAGACATTCATTTAAAAACTCACTGTTTGCAAGTATTTACCAGGTTATAGATTACAAAGACACTTGATTGACAGATTGTATATTCTAGGGATGAGCGGGTTTGGATTTCCAAAATCTGAACCCCCCAGAACCCCTGCGTTCTGAGCCAGGAACCGAGTTCGACTCGGGTTTTCATGCCAGACTCGGTTCCCAAAACGAGGCAAAATGTCATCATCCCGCTGGAGTCCCGTGGGTTTTGGATTCTATAAAGGTCCTGTGATCGCCGCCATTTTTCATTCTGGCTGTGGAGTGTGCAGAGTTAGGGAGATGGGAGCTGGGAGCTGTTGGTTGTCTCTCAGTGTTGTGTGTTACTACTTATAAATAATAATACTGCTGGCTGGCTACTGTGAACAGGGAGGGAGCTGGGAGCTGTTGCTGACACTGACCATAGGGGCTGGCTAGCTACTGTTGTCCATATACAATCTTAGGGGCTGGCTGGCTACTGTTGTCCTTGTCAATATAGGGGCTGTCTGTTGCCCTGTCCATAGGGACTGGCTGGCTGGCTACTGTTGTCCATATACAATTACATAGGGCTGGCTACTGTTGTCCTTGTCCATATAGGGGCTGGCTGTTGTCCTGTCCATAGGATCTGGCTGGCTAGCTACTGTTGTCCATATACATAGGGGCTGGCTGGCTACTGCTGTCCTTGTTCATATAGGGGCTGGCTGTTCTGTCCATAGGGGCTGGCTGGCTGTAGTGCTGTGTTGTCCAAGGGGTGCACTGTCCTTCAGGGGTGCTCTCTTCACCCACCCCCAGTGTGAAAAGCTGCCCTTTATCAAATTAATTTTTACAGGGACTGTTTTGTGGGTTGTACGCTGCCCTTCATCATCAAAATAATTTTTATAGGGGCTGTCCTGTGTGTTGCATGTTGCCCTTCATCAAAGTAATTTTTACAGGGGTTATACGCTGCCCTTCATCAAAATAATTGTTACAGGGGCTGTCCTGTGGGTTGTACACTGCCCTTCATCAAAATAATTTTTACAGGGGTTGTACGCTGCCCTTCATCAAAATAATTTTTACAGGGGTTGTACGCTGCCCTTCATCAAAATAATTTTTACAGCGGCTGTCCTGTGTGTTGTAGGCTGCCCTTCATCATAACAATTTTTACAGGGGCTGTCCTATGTGTTGTATGCTACCCTACATCAAAATAATTTGTACAGGGGCTGTCCTGTGGGTTGTACGCTGCCCTTCATCAAACTTATTTTTACAGGGGCTGTCCTGTGGGTTTTACGCTGCCCTTCATCAAAATAATTTTTACAGGGGTTGTCCTGTGGGAAGTACACTGCCCTTCATCAAAGTATATTTTAGAGGGGTTGTACGCTGCCCTTCAGCAAAATAATTTTCACAGGAGCTGTCCTGTTGGTTGTACACTGCCCTTCATCAAAATAATTTTTACAGGGGTGATTCAATCCATAAAAACAATGCACTCCACAAAAAATTTGGAGGATAAAATAGGGGAAGATCAAGAACCACTTCATCTAGTGCTGAAAGTGCTGCCACTAGTCATGACATAGACGATGAAATGCCATCAACGTCGTTTGCCAAGGCCGATGCCCAATGTTATAGTAGAGGGCACGTAAAATCCAAAAAGCCAAAGTTCAGTAAAATGGCCCCCCCAAAAAAATAAAATATCTGAGGAGAAACGTAAACTTGCCAATATGCCGTTTATGACACGGAGTGGCAAGGAAATCATTGCCCAATGGCTTACCCCACTTAGACTCTCCTGGGGATTTGTGATATCTGACAACGCCACCAATATTGTGCGGGCATTACATCTGGGCAAATTCCAGCACGTCCCATGTTTTGCTCACACAATAAATTTGGTGGTGCAGAATTTTTTTAAAAACAACAGGGGCGTGCAGGACACACTGTGGGTGGCCCGAAAATCACTTTCGCCATTCACTGACTGCATGCCAAAGACTGGAGTGCCAGCAAACACTCTTGAACCTGCCCTGCCATCACCTGAAGCAAGAGGTTGTAACGCGGTGGAACTAAACCATCTATATGCTTCAGAGGATGGAGGAGCAGCAAAAAGCCATTCAAGCCTATACATCCACCTATGACATAGGCATAGGCAAATGCACCTGACTCAATTGCAGTGGAGAATGATTTCTGTGTTGTTTAATGTTCTCCAGCCCTTCGAACTTGCCACACATGAAGTCAGTTCAGACACTGCCAGCTTGAGTCAGGTCATTCCCCTCATCAGGCTTTTGCAGAAGCAGCTGGAGAAAGGGAAGGAGGAGCTAAGACGGAGTGATTCCGCTTGTTATGTGGGACTTGTGGATGAAGCCCTTCATTCGCTTTCCCAAGATTCAAGGGTGGTCAATCTGTTGAAATCAGACCACTAAATTTTGGCCACAATGCTCGATCCTAGGTTTAAAGCCTATGTGGTGTCTCTCTTTCTGGCAGACACAAGCCTGCAGAGGTGCAAAGACCTGATGGTGAAAACACTGTCAGCTGAAGTGGAATGTGACACGTCAAGAGCTCCTTCTTCATTTTCTCCCGCAACTGGGGCTGCCAGGAAGCAACTTAGATATCCTAACTAACCCGCTGGCGGTGATGCAGGGCAGGCAGGAACAAGTTTGAACATCTGGTCTAGACTGAAGTACCTGGCAACAATTTCTGACATGTAAACTGCAACTGCATATGATACTGTCACCATTGACAGAATGGTGGAGGATTACATCAGTGACAGCATCCAAGTAGGCAGGTCAGACATTCCGTACCTGTTCTGGCAGGAAAAAGAGGAAATTTGGAGGCCCCTGTACAAACTGGTTCTATTTTACCTAAGTTGCCCGCCCTCTAGTGTGTACTCCGAAGTTTAGTGCAGCCGGGAACCTTGTCAGCAAAAGGCTTAGGAGGTTGTTTCCACAAAATGTGGAGAAAAATATGTTCATCAAAATGATTTTTTAATTCTTGTGGGAAGGCCAGCCTCCAGAAAGTACAAAGGGACCTGTGGTGGTGGATTCCAGCGGGGACAAATTAGTACTCTGTGAGGATGAGGATGTACACAACACTGAAGAGGGTGAGGAATCGGTGGATGAGGATGACATCATGCCTCTGTAGAGCCAGTTTGTGCAGGGACAGATTAAATGCTAGCTTGTTTTGTGGGGGCCCAAACGAACCAAAACATTGATACAATGATACACCCAAATAAGTACACAATGTGACAGCACTGTAAAGGAATGACAGCTTCAGGGACTATGGGGTCCATGTACCAAGCCCCGGAGAGAGACCAGTTGGATGGAGACAATTCCCAACCAATCACGTTACCAGCGGTCACTCTAATTGTCTTTTTGAAAAAAGACAATTAGGAATTGACTGCCGGTACTTTATCTCAATCCACCACCTTTCTCCTGCCAAGGCCCAGCACACAGACCCCCATGTATGATATTCAGCCATCTGAGGTCAACATTTCACCAACTGCTGTCCTTTGATTAGTGATTTGGGCAGATATTTGAATTAGATTGCTCATATTGTGTAAGCACTAAGGTGGATCAAATACCTATGCACAATACAGGTAGTGAATGTGTGTGTGGAACCTACGTTCAGCACATCCATTCACTAGGAACTGGTGAGGCCCTTTTAGCTCACATATAGCATGCCTTTAATGCTTGTAGTTGTAGATTAATTTAATCTAATATAATTTTTTTCATTTGCTTGAGAATTGGACATGTGCTGTTCTTCTAAAACAGGGTATATTTTTTTTCTCTTTACATTAAGTTTTCTATTAAAAAATAGTTTCTTGCATTGAATGATTAAAAAAAAAAACCTTGTTTAAAACCCCCACAATGTGAGCCATAAAAAAATTAAATGTGAGAATATAACCATCTGCCCATAATACTAGAATAATATTTTGCAACTTTATTCTCTGGACCTAACAGCTCAAGGAAAGGATTTGTTTTGCGTAGAAGTAAAAGAAGAGAGACTTCTGGCCAAACAGAGATCCAGTAAAAAGTAGACGTAACCGTGACAGATTAGTGGCGAGATGAATGCCACCTAGACTCTTTTCTCTGGTTTGGACTCCAGCCATCAGTGCCATGATAGTGCTCCTCCTGACCTCCTCTGTAGTATGCATCTCTGCTACTGTGGTAACTCTTCTTTTGATAAGGATAAGAGCTATGGCTTCTGGATTGGTGGCTGGAAGAGGAATCATATCTCTGTGGTGGAGAATGATCAGATTCGTGACTGTACCGACTTTGTTGAGGCGGATAATGTGATGGTGAGTAACTGGGTTGGGCTATCATTGCTGTGCTGGATCCATGAGGGGTTTCCGACCTATAGAAGTTATTCATCATTGCTTGTCTTTGAAGATTGTCCGGATAAGACTAAGATCTCTGATAGTTTGGAACAGTAGGTGAAAGTTCAGTGTATTTCATGAACTCCCCATTGCCATCATGCCTGCGGTCATGTGTTGATGGACTGCTTCCAGTAAAACTGCCATTTCCTTCTGGTGAGTAGGCTGTGCTATTTGCTTCTGTGGAGCCATGGCTGCTTCCTGATCTGAATTGATTTTCAGCAGCCTCCCGAAGAGTTTGATTCCATTTAACAAGCTCATTCCATGAGGAACAGACTCCTCATGTTTCAAATTGACAAAAGCAAATTGTTTCGACTTTACATCCTTGTCCTTTGGAATTTTAACATTAATTGCAGGACCAGCCTGCAGAAACATCTCGAACAAGATCTCCTCGGTGGCCATGGGATCTAAGTTCCCCACGAACAGCGACCTATCAGCCTCGGCAGTGCCCATCTCTCTCCTGAGTCTGTCCTGTGTGCCCAGCAGCAGCAGTCGATGGGTGATGTGATAAGTCACTGCGCAGCACCTTTTGAGGCCTAGTTTTTCAAACTGCCATCCTGTCGGCCACTGCAGTGCTACTCCTAGATGGGCCACGTGTTTGTGCCGCCCACTTGTGTCACTTAGCATAGTCATCCAGCTACCTCGGTGCAACCTTTTGGCCTACAAACAATATTGTGAGGTGTGGGGTGTTCAGAATAGACTGGAAATTAGTGGAAATAAATGTTATTGAGGTTAATAATAGCGTAGGAACAAAAAAAACACAAATTCTGTGATTTTAGCTGTTTTTTATGCTTTTTTCCAAAAAAATACAGAACCAAAACACAAAACACAAAACGCAAAAAGGTGATTTTGGCAAAACCAATCCAGATCCAAAACACGAAGAAAGATCCAGATCCAAAACCAAAACACGAAAAGTGGCCGGTGCACACCCCTAGTATATTCCTACTTGGCCTTGTGAAAACTCTATCACTATAGCTGGGTACACACCTAACAGATATATCTGCAGATCGGCTCATCTGCAGATATATCTGCACATGATGGTTGTTGATACGCACTGAACCATGAACCATCATCTGTCATCTGGCCGCAGGTTCTCCTGGCCTGGGGTCACATCGCAACCTCTCCCCATGGCCTCTCATCTGATTGCCCCTTCCACACAACATGATGAGCAGATATATCTGCCATCGGCTGTGCAGCACAGCCAACATATCACTGGTACGTACTGGCCAACATACACACAATATATTGGCTGATGAATTGATCGGCCAATATATCTGCCAGTGTGTACCCAGCATTAGGTTCATTTTGGGAATAGTAATCATATTATTTGATACAAGCAGATAATAGCTTCAGCGTAAGTCAGCATATAAGCTGTATATTGACAGTAAAGAAATACACTTAATGTTTGGATGACAAGATATTTATTTACTCAAAAATGTTGTCCAAGATTAAGATGCATGAAAATAATAAACCAAAGAAATTGGAAAGACAATAAGAGAAAGTATAAATGGGCTTAAACTGTAAAGATAGCTTTCCTTTTTCCTTAAATACGTACAGTAGCTACTGTATGCTGCGTTTCTCAGATTTCATGTCTGCTTCCTCAGGCTACAATGATGAAAGTCTGATCAGAGAGAGTTTAAGTAGCTGCTACAATGATGATGGACATGTAGTAAACATTTGTGCAAATAGAAAAATATTGAGTACTGTTTTTAAGAAGGTGATGTGCAGTGTGTGCATAGTGTTATGTGTGATATGTGGTGATGTGTTCAAAGTATCGCATTTTTATATCTTTGGTTGCTCAATGCGCTTGCGGAGAGGTGAGTATGAATCTCAACTCTTGATTATGCACTGTATTTTGATGTGCTGATACTTCGCATTAATTAATCAGGCTAAGTAAGGTTTATAAAGAGTGTGACTGGTCACCCAGGAAACAAAGTGATGTGGCGGTGATGTGTGGTGACATCAGGAGGGTGTGTGTGGCCCTGTTGAAAGGATGGTTGCTAAGGGACTGCTCCATGTGTTCACAACTGTGTAAGCAATTAAATTTGCTTGATGCTACATTTAATGCAAATGGAGTAATGGGAAAATGTATGTGCATAGCAGAGGGAACTTGTTAGGCATATGTATGGTTCGAATAAGATGAAATTGTTACGTGAGTGTAAACAATGCACTGATGTGAAGTAACTATGGTGCTGCTAGTGTGGAATAACTTGAACATTTACAATGTAGAATATTTTTGAGGATAATAGACAAAAATAACAGATATGCTCAAAAATAATATAATGCCGAGGGTTGATTTAAAAACCATATTTTAGAAAAAGGACCAAGATGACATAAAGAGAGCAATATAGGTAAGAATAAGACACAGGACCTCATTCAGAGGTGGTCGGAGGATGCAAGCGGTCGCTCAGAAACTAGGCGGCCGCTTGCATCCTGACCGCCCGCCTCTGTTTCGGTCGTTAGGCTGTGGGTTTACACCCACAGCTCTAATGACCGCTAGGGTGATGGTCGCGATGGTCCTTGACCATCGCAACCATCGGGGCTTACGACGAGACCCTAGGGTAGGGGTCTCACTTGTCGTAAGCCCCGGAGAGCTTCTGGCTCTGTCAGAGCCGGAAGCTCTCCACTGACATCACTAGTGATGTCAGTGGGGCCTCCCCCAAATGGTAGGTGTTCCCATGGGAACGCCTCCATTTGGGCTGCCACCCCCCCAGCCCGCCTTCCAAACGGGGCGAGCTGTCAATCAACATCAACAGCTCGCCCCCTTTGGAAAGAGACCCGCTACGACCAGTGCTGTCGGTCATAGCGGGTCTCACGTATGCGCATGAGGGAGCCGGCTCCCTCGTGCGCATGCGCACTTGCCAAACATCGAGGCGGCCGTGCGGTCGTAGACCGTACGGCCGCCTCTGAATAAGGGCCACAGTGCTTAAGACCAATTTTAGCTAACAACAACATAAAACCATCATGTAATGATTAAAGAATCAATACAAAATTTAGATGCAAAAACATAGATGCAAAAATTTCAAATATACAATAAAAAATGTAGAATGAAATTTAAAATAAAAATCTTGATTGTTCATAAGAAAGCTGCCAGGTCTATAGTACAAGTATGTCAACATTTAAGCTGGAGGAATATAGAATTTTTAAAAGCAAGATCCACTGTGTCTCTCTTTGGCATAGGCTCTATGACCTATCCTCTCTTCTCATTTCTTGGAAAACTCTTTTGATTCTGATTTACTTTAAGTCCTGATGGACTACTGTTATGTTTTCCAATGAAGTGTTTTGACACACTATGTATCAGGAGAATTTTGTAGATATTTAGAATGTGTTCTCTGATTCTTGTTTTGAGATGTCTTTATATTTTGTCCTCATGTTGGCAGATGATGTTATTTCTGATTTTCTATTTTTTTGTGGGTAATGTTTGAGAAGAATTTATCTGTGTTGACCCCATATTTACAAGCTTTACAACTGATGCAAATAAATAAATAAACCTTTAGTTTGGAGCTGTAACCAGTTTTCTGTCCTCTGTTTTTACATGCTTTTGAACTATTGGATCTAAAATGTGCTTGATGCTGGTGGTGAAGCTTTATTTGCTGTAGCTGCATTCAAATTTGAGATCTAATGGGTTGGTGTTGACATATTTAAAAAAAACAGTTTAAGATTCTCCTCCTCACCCTTCCAGATAAAAATGATGTAATCTCTGTAGCGGAGCCATAGGACAAGGTTCACCCTGTGTGAGTTTTGTTGATCCATATGTGATTATGTTTCCAGTGGCCCATGAATAGGTTTGCATAACTGGGAGCAAATCATGCCCTCATGGCAGTACCATGTGTCGGTAAATAAAATTGGTTCAACCGTTTCAAATAACTATGTTCTAGGATAAAATAAATGTTTTCCAGAATAAAAGTAATCTGGTCCTCTTCCAAAGTACCTTCTAAACTCAAGCAGAATTCAAGCAGAATTTAGCTGAAATAAGTTCTTGGTGATGTAATACACATGTATATAATGATGAGACATCCACAGTGCAAAGTGCTACTTCAAGTTAATATTATTTATAATCTTGATAATTTGTAGTAATCATCTTGATTCATGATGACTGTGCTTCCTCTTTTGTCACCTGGCTTCATAATTAATTATTTGCTTTTTCTTAGTTCCTTCAAAGTATCCCTTTCTTTCTAGTTCTGATGTTTTGTTATCTCCCTTGTTCTGTCTTCTATTGCTTTCATACTGTACCTTTGGTATTCATAATCTGGAAGGTTTCTGTGAAGTTGCCTTTGATGTGAATATTCTTGAGTACACACTAGGGGCCTGATTCAGAGCCGCTCGTAAGCGGCCGCTCGTTCGTTCCGAGCGATGCTTGCCCAACTGCGCATGCGTATGGATCGTAATGCGCATGCACGAACCAGTCAGTGTGGCCGACAATCATTTGTTCGCTAAATAGCGAATGCCTGCTAATATGAGTGACAGGAGGAGGCGTATGTGGGTGGTAACAGGGGAAGGTGCTTGAAAACGGGGAGTGGAGATCAGAACGCAGGCGTGCTTAAAGGTCAAAACGGGCGTTTTATGGGTGTGCATAATTAATACAGCAGCGTCACTGACCAAGTCACTTGGTTATTTTATAGTCAGAACTGCTCGCAAATTTGTGGTAGCAAAAACCAACCACAAGAATAGCGAGCAGTTCATACGCTGGTCGATGTACTCGATTAATCTAATAAATAGCGGACATGACGTATGATGCGAGCGGCCAGGGGGCGTTTTTATAAAAAAAAACCACAGCATGTTTTGTTCGCTCATTCAGACATAGAGGCGGCAACAGACCGCAAAGAGCGAACGGTTCATTTGAATAGCCACCCCCTTTTTCTGAACGATCGAGCGCTAATAGCGACCGGCTCTGAATCAGGCCCTAGATTTGGTTTTCAGATCAGAATGAGTATAGATGTCTTCAGTATTTGTTGTTGAAGTTTGAAGTTCACTGCAATTTTTCATGATTACATCTTCTTCAAAAAACTTTTGAAAGTGAGACTCTAAATGTATTTGTTAATATAAACATAAGTATTAAAGGAGTTGAAGTATTTTGGGGTGCAAATCCAAACCCTCTATTCAGTAGTGAAATGTGTGTCTCATTTAGTTCCATTTTGCCATGTGGACCCTGGTGGATTTTAACATCTCAAACTCAGCTTTAATGGATTTTACTTATTTCCTTGTCCCTCTTTGCCTCTCTTTCGTAAAAGTGGTGATGCTACTGATATCCTTTCTTTTAATGGTGATTACCTGTTCCTGGTCATGAATCTTCTATTTTTCTCTAATTAAGGTGATAGAGTTTCAGCCCATTTTTGTTGTCTATTTCTTCTTTATTTTGAAATCTGTTTGGAGCATGTTTGGTATTTATAGCTTTATTGTGGATTATCCTGGTTCTGCCAGTTGGGTTTACTGTATCCTTTTTTTATTTATTGTGAGATATACAGTGGTGTTTTCTCCCCGATACCTTTTTCATGGGTGCAGCTCTCAACATTTTTCCCACATTGTCCAGCTGATATCTAGGCAGGCACATGATGTGCTGCTTCTTACTTCCTGTCTGTGGTAGGATCAGTCCATACCTGACTTCTCATTTAATCCTCCCCTCCTATGGGTTTCTCATAATTCTGCCCAGCTACAGTATAACAAAGTTCTGGGGAGAACACTGACATATATTTCTTGGCAATAAATACACAGCTTGTATGCTGATTTAACCTGATGCTACATATTATCTGCTTATACCAAATAACAGTGGGCCTGATTCAGAGCCGGATGCTCGTTCAGAAAAAGGGGCCGGATATTTAAATAGAGCGCTCGCTCTTTGCGGTCTGTTGACGCCTCTATGTTTGAACGAGCGAACGAAACATGCGCTCGCTATTTTTAAATAAACGCCCCCCCTGGCCGCTCGCATCCTACGTCATCTCTGCTATTTATTAGATTAATCGAGTACATCGAAAGGCGTCTGAACTGCTCGCAGTGCTTGTGGTAGCATTTTCCTACTGCAATCATGCGAGCAGTTCAGACTAAAAGACAACCAAGTGACGTGGTCGATGACGCTGCTTTGTTAATTATGCACACCCTTAAAACGTCCGTTTTGATCGTTTGGCACGCCTGTGTTCGGATCTCCACTCCCCGTTTTCAAGCACCTTCCCCTGTTACCACCCACAAACGCCTCATTCTGTCACTCAAATTAGCAGGCATTCGCTATTTTGCGAGCACACAATTTCCAACCGCAATGACTGGTTCGCACATGCGTATTACAACCCATACGCATGCGCAGTTGTGCGAACATCGCTCGGAGCGAACGAGCGGCCGCTTACGAGCGGCTCTGAATCAGGCCCAGTATCCGATTTTTATTCCCAAATTACCTTTGGTTATAAAATGGAGAACTCTATTGTCACCTTTCTTATTATAAACCATCCATGAACAAGCATCTGATTGCAAACTAGGGATGTGCACCGACCCCCATGTTTTGGTTTTCATTTTGGATCTGTATCTCATTGTATTTTGGATCTGGATTTGGTTTTGCCAAAACCACCTATTGCATGTTTTGATTTCGGATCTGTGTTTTTATTTTTTTTAAATTCATAAAAACAGCTAAAATCACATAATTTGGGCCTGTTTTTGTTCCTACAGTATTATTAACCTCAATAACATTTATTTCCAGTCATTTCCAGTCAATTTTGACCACCTCACAGCACACAATATTGATTTTTTTTCATCTAGTTTAGGGCCAAAAGGTTGCATCCAGCTAGCTGACTGAGTAAGTAAGCGGCAGCAGTGGGCGGTACTAACATGTGGCAGTTCAGCTTCCAACATGGCACAGAGTGGCATTGCAGTAGTAGACAGGATTGCAATTTAATAAACTATACTACCACTAGGAATTTTAAAAACCAAGAATGTTTTCCTTAACTAGGTTGAAGGCCCGATGGAGTTGGAATATGTTTGTGAACTGAAGACAGGGAAAGGACGGAAGAATTGATTAGTTTTTAATTTATTTATTTTAATGTTTTGATTCTTAAAAAAGTTTATGAGGGAAGATCAATCTAGGTTTTTCAGTTCCTAAAAGACATCTTTGATCTGGAGGAGGTTTTTAAATTTTTTATACATCTAATAGAAATGAGGTGGCCTTGCTTGTGGAGGTGCTTCTAGAACATACTGTAAACAGACATTTACTTTTTACTCAGTGGGGTTGTTAGGGATAATTGGACCAAGACTTGCCATTTACAGTAAAGGAAAGCAGCCTGTAGTTCTCCAGCTGAACTAAAACTCCCAGCATCTGTGATGTTTGCTGGGCTTACTCGAAGTTATTTGTCAACAACAGGTGGCATGTTTCAGGTTACCACAGCCTGCTTTGCGCACAGTATGTACCATGACCAATATACACAACTAATGTTTGTATTAATCATATTTGCACTTTATTGCACACTAGCTGGAAGATGCTCTGTGCTGCTGTTCATATTTGTCCACCTCATCAACTTGGTGGTTCAGAATTTTTTTTTTAAACAATGAAAGGGGCATACAGGAGATGCTGTCTGTGGCCATTACAATTTCTGGACATTCATAAACCATAAAATTCAAAATGTCAGGCAGCAATGCCCCAAACAGTACATATTGCAAAGAAAAGAGGTGCAAGATGGAATTGTCCTTGGGCCCTCCCACCCACCCTTATGTTATATATATTAAACAGGACATTCACAGTTTAACAAACCAATCACTTCAGCAACAGGGACTGCCACTTGTGGCTGAAATGATTGGTTTGTTTGTACACCCACAAAACAAGCTGCCAATGCGCAGTGGACATTGGTAGCAATGATTCCATACACAAACTTGCTTTACAACATAGGTAAGATCAGATGTTGTCATCATCATCATCATCATCATCATCATCCCCATCAGTGTGTACATCCTCTTCTTCACACAATATTAATTCGTCCACGCTGGAATCCACCATTACAGAAGCCTTTTTTTAACTTAATTGCTGGTAAAGGTCTTTCTCATGGAATTTGTAATTCATATTGATGAACATCATCTTTTCCACATTTTGGGGAAGTAACCTCCTATGCTGACAAGGTTCCCGGCTGCGCTGAAAACTCTTTCAGAGTACACACTGGAGGGTGGGCAACTTAAGCAAAGCAAAGCCAGTTTGTGTAACGGACTCCAAATTGTCTCTTTTTCCTGCCAGTAGTGAAACGGACTGTCTGACATGCCTATTTGAATGCTATCCCTAAAATAATCATCCAACATTCTCTGAATGGTGACGATATCAGACAAAGTCACAGTAGACCTGTCACTAATTGTAGGCAGTTCTTTCAGACCCAGCCAGATGTCATTAGGTTTTGCTGACTGATCTGCATCACTAGCAGTGGGTCTCTTAGGAAAATTAAGTTTTTTCCTGGCAGCCACAGAAACTGAAGGTGGAGATGCTGCTGTGTCATTTGCCACTTGAGCTGACAATTTTTTCTCTTCAGATTTATGTCCATCAGAAAGAAAGACACAAGGTATGACTTAAACCTAGGATCAACTGTGGTCACCAAAATATATGGATCTGATTTCAAGAGATTTGACGACCCTGGCAAATCGAATGAAGGGCTTGATCTACAAGTCCGACATACTTAGCGTAATCACATTTCACCTCCTCCTTCAGTTTCTCCAGCTGCTTTTGCAAAAGTCTGACTAGGGGAATGACCTGACTCAAGCTGGTGAGTGTCTGAACTAACTTCACATGTGGCAAGTTTAAAGGGCATTAGAACCTTGCACAACACAAAAATGATTCTCCACTGCACTTGACTAAGGTGCATTCCCACTCCTTTCCCTATGTCATAGGTCATTGTATAGCCTTGGATGGCCTTTTGCTGCTCCTCCATCTGCTGAATCATACAGAGGGTTGAATTCCACCTAGTTACTACGTCTTGCTTCAGCTGATGGCAGAGCAAATTTAATAGTATGACACGCAGTTGCTGAATGTCAAAAATGTCCCAAAATCTATTGGGCCACCGAGAGCATCTCCTGCACTCCCCTGTCTTTTTGAAAAAAATGTTGCACCACCAGATTAATTTTGTGAGCAAAACATAGGACATGCTCAAATTCACCCAGATTTAATACTCGCACAATATTGGTGGCATTGTCAGAAATCACAAATCTCGATGAGAGTCCAAGTGGGTTAAGCAATTTTGCAATTATTTCCCTGAGTTTTTCTAAGAGGTTCTCAGTGGTATGCCTCTTAGTGAAACTGGTGATACACAGAGTAGCCTGCCTCTGAATGAGCTGGCATTTGTTAGATGCTGCTGCTGTTTGCACTGTTGGAGGCAATACACCTATGCAGTGGGCTTTCACAGTCATGTAATCTTTAGTTTACCCTGTCCCACTTGTCCACATATCTGTGGTTAAGTGGACATTGGGCACAACAGTATCTCGAAGGACACTAATAAGGTTTATATTAATGTTCTTTTACAGACTGGGAATTGCTGTTCTAGTGAAGTGGATTCTAGAAGGGACATGGTAGCGGGAACACAGGACCTCAATTAACTGTGTAAAACTCACTGCATTAATGGCAGATACTGGATGCACATCTGATACCAGCATAGCTGCTATGGCATCAGTAATCTGCTGTGCAACTGTGTGACTGATGTCATACTTGTTCTCCATTGCAAAGGATTGTTTGACAGTCAATTGTTTTGTTAAGCTGCTAAAAGTAGTCTCTTTCCTGGTCCCTTTCTCTGATGAAGATCCACTCACAGCAACAGCAGCAACAACAGGCGTAGCACTCAAGGATCCTTCTGAGGAATCATGGATAGGAGAGGAGTCAGTCATTCTTATGAAATTGGATGCAGGACTTCTACTGATCACGACTCAGGATGTTGATGATGATGCAGGTGTTTGTGGTTTAGATTGCAGGCACTTGCATGTAACAGAAAGAAGGGAGCAGCTAGGTGACACTGGACTGTGTTATGTTTTTAGCCAAAGTTTCTGAATGTGAAAAACATTTTCGAATTTGATGAATACTCTGCAAGTGACATAACAGGGAGGATGTTCTCTACTCACTCTTGCTTGGCAACTATCAAACGTTGGGTGGAAATAATTCTTCACATGAGAAGTAATTTTTTTTGTCTTTTGGCCCAGCATGACAACAATGGGCTTTTTCATACCAAGGGCAACAACTGTTGCCTGATTTACACAAACAACATCCTCTTTATCAACATCCTCTTTATCAACAGCCTCATCATCCTTGTTAGCGCCAACTACAGAAATAGCCTCTTCATCTTCATCCTCCTGGTGCATTTCCACAGAAGCATCCTCAATTTCTAAGTCAGAATGTTGACTTGTGCTGCTCATCCCCACATTTGCAGAGGGCACACATATAGTGGAAGGAGGATCCTCTTCAAGTACAGTATTAGAAAGGTCAGACTCACACATGGCAACCATGGCTGCACTTGGACTCTCCTCAGGTATCTGTGACTTTTTTAAGCACACAGTTGGTTCATGTGCCTTAGAGATTTTAATTTTTTTGACACTTCTACAGGGAGAAGGGCTTTCATCATAATAAGATGGAGAACCACCAGTCATAAATAAAGACCAAGGCCTTATCCTTTCCTTGCCACTTTGTGTAGTAAATGGCATATTGACATTTTTTTGTTTCTCTGCAGCTAACTTAGCTTTTAATTTTTTTTCTTTAACACTGTAAAACATTGCTGTTTGATTTTGATTTAAGCTCTTGGGCATCGGCAGATGATGTTGATGGCCTTGCATCATCATCATGACTGCTGGCAGCAGCTGCAAGACTAGTATGTGGTTCCTGCTCTTCTCTCATTTTATTGTCCATACTGCGGTCTGACAGGCAGTGTCATCGAACAATATTTTTTTTGACACTGGGGAAGAGCACCCCTGAATGAGGCAGCAGCCCCTTGATGAACAACACAGACAGTACCCCTTTTTTATGGACAACAAAGCACCCCTGCCGAGTGCGGATAGGCCACCTGTAGAGTCACAAATATGTAGACGATAAACTGTGGCAGAGTCACCAAACAATAAATGTGCAGCTAAGTTGCTAATGCACACACACACACACAAAAAAGTTTTTCTATTTTTTTACACTGTGGAAAAGCACCTCAAATTAACAGAGCACCCCCCCTGGACAACATAGCACTTCTTTATGGACTGCAGCCTTAGCCTGATGGACAGGACAACATCACAGCAGCAGCCACAGATAATTGACAGGACAAGTAACACAGCAGCTGCAGCACCCACTGAAGGAAGCCCCCCTTTATATACTGCAGCCTAAGCCCCTTTATGAACAACACAGCAGCAGCCTTCAGGCCAAGACCCTGACTGAACACACACTGAGTGACTGACAGTGACTGAATACGTCTGCTAGCTTCTCTCTCCACAGCCAGAGTCAAAATGGTGCCGATCGCAGGGACTTTTATATAATCCAAAACTCTTGAGAATCCGACAGCGGTAGGATTATGTGTTTTGCCTCATTTTTGGAATCGAGTCAGACAAGAAAAATTGTGCCGGACTCAGATCTCACCTCGGAACACGATGCTCGGGTGGGTCCGGTTCTCAGAGAACCAGACCCGCTCATCTCTATTATCAACATATATATAGTTTTACAAAATTTACCAAATTCATCCTGGTTTTTATCTGCTTAAACCAAAGAAGACACACATCTGTCAATGAGGCAGAATGCCCAGGGAGGGATATAGATATAGATTGAGCTCTGTTTCAACTAGGGGTGTGCACCGGCCACTTTTCGTGTTTTGTGTTTTGGTTTTGGATCTGGATCTTTCTTCGTGTTTTGGATCTGGATTGGTTTTGCCAAAACCACCCTTCCGTGTTTTGGGTTCTGGGTTTTGTGTTTTGGATCTGTATTTTTTTTAAAAAAAGCATAAAAACAGCTAAAATCACAGAATTTGTGGGTTTTTCTGCACCTATGCTATTAACCTCAATAACCTTAATTTCCACTCATTTCCAGTCTATTCTGAACACCTCGCACCTCACAATAGTGTTTTTATGTCCAAAAGGTTGCACCGAGGTAACTGGATGACTATGCTAAGCGATACGACTTGGCGGCACAAACACGTAGCCCATCTAGGAGTGGCACTGCAGTGGCAGACAGGATGGCAGTTTGAAAAACTAGGCCCCAAACTGTACATAATGCAAATGCAAAGAAAAAAAAGAGGTGCAAGATGGAATTGTCCTTGGGCCCTCCCACCCACCCTTATGTTGTATAAACAGAACATGCACACTTTAACAAACCAATCATTTCAGCGCCAGGGTCTGCCACATGACTGTGGCTGAAATGATTGGTTTGTTTGGGCCCCCACAAAACAAGCTGGCAATTAATCTGTCCCTGCACAAACTGGCTCTACGGAGGCAAGATGTCATCCTCATCCTCCTCATCCACCGATTCCTCACCCTCTTCAGTGTTGTGTACATCCTCATCCTCACAGAGTATTAACTCATCCCCGCTGGAATCCACCACCACAGGTCTCTCTGTACGTTCTGGAGGCTGGTCTCCCTGGAAGAGTTGATAATTAATTTTTATGAACATCATCTACTCCACATTTTGTCGAAGCAACCTCCTACGCCTTTCGCTGACAAGGTTCCCGGCTGAACTAAACACTCTTTCGGAGTACACACTGGAGGGGGGGAAACTCAGGTAAAATAGAGCCAGTTTGTACAGTGGCCTCCAAATTGCCTCTTTTTCCTGCCAGTACAGGTACGGACTGTCTGACATGCCTACTTGGATGCTGTCACCAATGTAATCCTCCACCATTCTGTCAATGGTGACAGTATCATATGCAGTGACAGTAGACATGTCAGAAATTGTTGCCAGGTCCTTCAGTCCGGACCAGATGCCCAAACTTGGTCCTGCCTGCCCTGCATCACCGCCACCGGGTTGCTTAGGATATGTAAGTTTTTTCCTGGCAGCCCCAGTTGCTGTTGACATGTCATGTTCCGCTTCAGCTGACAGTGTTTTCACCAGCAGGTCTTTGCACCTCTGCAGGCTTGTGTCAGCCGGAAAGAGAGACACCACATAGGCTTTAAACCTAGGATCGAGCACGGTGGCCAAAATGCAGTGGTCTGATTTCAACAGATTGACCACCCTGGAATCCAGGCAAAGCGAATGAAGGGCTTCATCCACAAGTCCCACATGCCGAGCGGAATCGCTCCGTCTTAGCTCCTCCTTCACTTTCTCCAGCTGCTTCTGCAAAAGCCTGATGAGGGGAATGACCTGACTCAAGCTGGCAGTGTCTGAACTGACTTCACGTGTGGCAAGTTCAAAGGGCTGGAGAACCTTGCACAACAGGGAAATCATTCTCCACTGCGCTTGAGTCAGGTGCATACCCCCTCCTTTGCCTATGTCATAGGTGGATGTATAGGCTTGAATGGCCTTTTGCTGCTCCTCCATCCTCTGAAGCATATAGAGGGTTGGGTTCCACTGCGTCACAACCTCTTGCTTCAGGTGATGGCGGGGCAGGTTCAAGAGTGTTTGCTGGCGCTCCAGTCTTCGGCACGCAGTCGCTGAATGGTGAAAGTGGGCAGAAATTTTTTGGGCCACCCAAAGCGTCTCCTACATGCCCCTGTCGCTTTTCAGAAAATTCTGCACCCCCAAGTTTATTGTGTGAGCAAAACATGGGACGTGCTGGAATTTGCCCAGATGTAATGCCCGCACAATATTGGTGGCGTTGTCAGATATCACAAATCCCCAGGAGAGTCTAAGTGGGGTAAGCCACTGGGCGATGATTTCCCTCAGTTTCTCTAAGAGGTTGTCGGCGGTGTGCCTCTTACTGAAACCGGTGATACACAGCGTAGCCTGCCTTGGAATGAGCTGGCGTTTCTGAAATGCTGCAACTGGTGACGCTGCTGCTGTTGCTGCGTAAGGTGATACATCTACCCAGTGGGCTGTCACAGTCATATAGTCCTTAGTCTGCCCTGTTCCACTTGTCCACATGTCCATGGTTATGTGGACATTGGGTACAACGGCATTTTTCAGGACACTGAGGACACTTTTTCTGACGCTTCTGTACAGTCTCGGTATCGCCTGCCTAGTGAAGTGGAATCTAGACGGGATTTGGAACCGGGGACACACTACCTCCATCAATTGTCTAAATCCCACTGCACTAATGGCGGATACCGGATGCACGTCTAACACCAACATAGCAGTCAAGGCCTCAGTTATACGTTTTGCTTCAGGATGACTGCTGTCGTTATTCATCCTTCTCGCTAAGGACTGTTGGAGGGTCAATTGTTTAGTAAAAGTATTGGTGTTCCTACTTCCTCTTTGGGATGATGAACGACTCCCAGCAGCAGCAACAGCAGCAGTGGCAGCAGTAGGCATAGCAATGCAGGATCCTCTGGAGGAATCCCGGATAGGAGAGTCAGTCATGCCAGTGACATGGCCTGCAGGACTACTTCCGATCCTGACTAAGGAGGAAATTGATGAGGAGGGAGTTGATGGTGTGGTTTGCAGGGGCTTGGCTACAACAGGACAACGGGATTTAGGTGTCCCTGGACTGCTTACGGTCTTAGCCAAAGTTTCTGAACTTGACAGTAACTTTTTATGAACGCGCTGCAGGTGCCGTATAAGGGAGGATGTTCCTAGGTGGTTAACGTCCCTACCCCTACTTTTTTCACCTTTACATATGGTACATATGGCAAGACAGTTGTTGTCCGGATTTGGATAGAAATATTGCCAGTCCAAAGAGGTGGAATGTTTGGTCTTCTGCCCAGGCATGACCGTGATGGGCTTTTTCATCCCACGGACAACAACTGTCTCCCCCGGAGCCTGATTTAAACAAACCACATCACCATCAGAATCCTCCTCGCCAAGTTCCTCCTCAGCGCCAGCTGCACCAGTATCCTCATCCTGTTGTACTTCAACAGTGACATCTTCAATTTGCATATCAGCAAGTGGACTGTGGGTGCTCCTTTCAGCACTTGCAGGGGGCGTGCAAATGGTGGAAAGAGCCACCTCTTCCCGTCCAGTGCTGGGAAGGCCAGGCATCGCAACCACCACCACACTTGGACTCTCCTTGGGGATTTGTGATATCTTCTTAGAACGCACAGTTCTTCGCTGTGCTTTTGCCAGCTTAACTCGTTTGCTTTTTTAGTGGGAGGAGGGCTTCCATCGTCATGTGAAGCTGAACCACTAGTCATGAACATAGGGAAAGACCTTAGCCATTCCTTGCCACTCCATGTCGTAAATGGCATATTGGCAAGTTTACGTTTCTCTTCAGATGATTTAAATGTTTTTTTCAAGGTCATTTTCCTGAGCTTTGTCATTTGGGATTGTATGTACCCTCTACTATGACATTGGGTATCGGCCTTGGCAGACGACGTTGATGGCATGTTATCGTCTATGTCATGACTAGTAGCAGCAGCTTCAGCACTAGGAGGAAGTGGTTCTTGATCTTTCTCTATTTTATTTTTATCGGAGAAAGTTTGGTCCTCCATTTATGTTATATTGATATATACGTGCGGCTAAGGTGCACACAAACACAGAAAATATTTTTTTATTTTTGTTGGAGACTTGTGCTCTTTGTGGGTTACACCACCCTTTAAGAAATGAGCCAGCTGGCCCTTTACTTATGGGACATAGGCGCACGCTTGGCACTGCTCTTTTGTTGATGCACGTGCAGCTACAGCCCACACAATTCACAAACACAGAAAATATTTTTTTATTTTGTTTGGAGTGCCCTTTGGGGGTTACAGCACCCTTTAATGGACAAGCCTGCTGGCCTTTTACTTATGGGACACAGGCGCACGCTTGGGCTGCTCCTTTGTTGATACACCTGCAGCCACAGTGCACACAATTCACAAACACAGAATTTTTTTTTTTATTTTGTGTGGAGTGCCCTTTGGGGGTTACAGCACCCTTTAGCGGTCAATCCAGCCTGCCCTTTATTTATGGGACACAGGCGCACGCTTGGCACTACTTTGTTGATGCACGTGCGGCTACTGTGCACACAATTCACAAACACACACAAAAATATTTTTTTATTTTGTTTGGAGTGCCCTTTGGGGGTTACAGCACCCTTTATCGGACAAGCCAGCCGGCCTTTTACTTATGGGACACAGGCGCTCCTTTGTTGATGCACGTGCAGCTACTGCGCACACAATTCACAAACACAGAAAAAAAATATATTTTTTTGCACTTGGGGGGAGCACCCCTGATGGACAGAGCACCCCCTGGACAACACTACAGCAGCCCTTTAGGACTGGGACACTGCACAGGACTTTGTAGTGGATACAGCCCCTATGGACAACTGACTGCACTACACAGTCCACCCAGCCCCTATGGACTTTGAAGGAGTGGACACAGCCACTATGGACAACAGCAGCACAGTGCAGCACAGCACAGCACAACACTACACTGCACTACACTACACTACACAGCCCAGCCAGCCCTAACTCCCACCCTCCCTCTTCACTGTCCACAGCCGAGTGAGAAAATGGCGCCGACGCGGGTACCTTATATAGGATCCAAAACCCGCGAGACCCGGAAGGCGGGATGATGACGTTTTGCCTCGATTTCAGATCCGAGTCAGACGGGAAAAGTCGAGCCTGACTCGGATCAGCCTCGGATCGGGGGGGCTCGGAGGGGTTCGGATTTCAGAAATCCGAACCCGCTCACCCCTAGTTTAAACACATTAAGAAATTTGGGTTGGATAATTACGTTAATAAAATAAATATGGCCTGTAACCATCAAGGGAGTTTTTTTTCCAAGTTTGCAAATTAGGCTTTAAATAGTCTATCTGGGATTGCACATTAAGAAATATAAAATCAGGTCTTAAAAAACACTTAATTTTTTAGCTACTGTGAGAAGGTTAGCCTTGGATCCCAGGGCTTCAGAAAGGAACAGCAACATGTCATCTTCATAGCAGGCCACCTTGTCCACCTGCTGTTATACCCTCAATCCCCGTATATCAGGACAATGTTGTATTACACATGCCAGTGGCACAATTGCAAGGGCAAATAGATTGCTGATAAGGATCATCTCTGCCTTGTGCCCCTGCCTAATTTAAAGGGTGCAGATACATATCTATTAATATAGGCTCTACCAACAGAATTAGAATATAATCATTTTATCCAGAATATAAATTTAGGATATATACTGTACCAAATCTGTAGAGAACCTCCCCAAATAAGCCTATTCAATAGAACCAAATGCCTTGACAGCATCCAAAGACACTTCATAATCCTCCAATTTGTGTTTCAATTGCAAATTAGTGTATAACCTATGAAAATTACTAGATGTAAGTTTTCCTTCATAAAGATGTTTTGGTCTGAGTGGATCACTCCCCAATGACTCAATTTAATTGGATGGCAAGGACCTTAGCCAGTGTCTTGCTCTGGGTCATAAGTAGTGAGATTGGATGTTAGGAGCCAGGGTTGAGGAGGTTCTTCACCGACTTGATAATCACCACAATTATCGCCTCTGATAAGAAGCAGAGCAAAGTACCAAGCTCATTAAGCCCATTAATAAAGTTTAATGCCTAGGGAGAAAAGTTTAATGCCCAGGGAGAAATAAATGTATGTGTCTTTTATACAGCTTAATGGGTACCCCATCCATCTAGGAAGGTTCTACTATCTAGAGATGTAGAAGACAGGCAATGCAGCAATTGCGCTATATTATAATGTGCCTGAGAGGAGTACATCATTTGGTAATAAGAAACACATTAGAAATTTACAGTATATAGGTATGCTTCTGGGTATGGAGTCTCTAATTTCAGGAACTACATTGGCTTGCCTATCTTTCTTAGGCCAAAAAACTCCAAGTAGTATTAGCCTGAAAATAATGACCATGTTTAATAATAAGTAAGTCTCCTGGACTTATCTAATAGAAAATGTGAGAATTCTTTATGCACACTCAGCCAGGAAACACAACTGAGTTCAGAGCAATCAAACAAATATTGCTTTTCAAGATCCCTAGATTTATGTTCAAGATCTAACTTTTTGTTTTTTGTAAATGTTTTAATCTCTGCCACATGACCAATTAAGGATCAGCTCAGTACTGCTTTAAAAACATCCCACAGTATATTAAGCTCAGTATAATGGTAATTTAAGGAGCCTCGAGCTCTGACCCAGCACCCGTGAGAGGGAATCAGAGGGGGATTAACTTCAAGAATCTATGACCCTTCGACGTTCAGGAACAACATTAAAGAAGCATGGGCCAACACCCTTAGCCCAATATTCCATTTTTGCAACTAGTGGCATCAGTTTGCAAGATACAGTACAAGTGCAAGGTCCGTTCTAGAAAAGAAATGGTGGTTTGCAGAAAAACATAAATATTGAGTCATCTGAGGAGAGCAGACATGCTAAGTATCAACCAATCTAAGTTAGTTCACTAATTTAGTAAATTTATGATTGCTGTTAGCTACCCCAGAGAGGGACGTTCTTGCCATCTGTCAAGAGCAGGGTCCAAATATTGTTCAAGTTTCTCACACAACTAACAGGAGTTTCAGGGGTGAGAGCTAGCTCTTAGAAACACAAAATGACCACCCACATTGACTGTAGCCCCTGGAAGATAGGTAGGGCTGACAGAAAGACATCCCATTGGAAGCTCTCTGCTAATTGCAATATGAACTGACATTCCCAGTAGGAGAAAACACCTACCCTTTTCTTTCTCTCCTTTCCTTTCCCATGGCTCCAATCACTGCATGACACATGCACACCATAAATATATCATGGGGGCTGTAGTCCTATACAGCTGTTGCTTCCCTTTGCAGTGACCAGTATGGGGGGTTATCATAGATGCCCTTAAAGTCCTGTAGAAAGGTAGAATAAAGATAGGGCATCAGCATCCTTATATCATTACGATAAATCAGGGGATCCATGTTGAGTGATGAAAGGGGAGTCAGAGAGAGAATCCTCTGTTGTATCCCATGTCAGCATAGTTAGTTAAACAGTCTCTATAGCATTCTTAAGGACAAGAGGTATTTGTATGCAGCACACATTCACAATCCCCACATTTAGGGCCTGATTCAGACACATCTGCGGATGCATTTCCATATGGCTGTGACATCCTCCGCACTTCCTTATTCTAATTTGAGACTCCACCTGTGCATGCCAAAGATCCATGCATTTGCACCTGGAAGCCCAGCCCTCCCACTGTTTTTCTGTCCACAGTCACCATCATTAGTTCCTGGAATTGCAGCCACTCCATGCTGGGTGCAAAATATCCAGCAGAAGTGGGCATCCTATTTCTGTCAACATGCTGACTGAGCACAGAAGTCAACCTACATGCTCACCACACTCCCATGATGTTCCCACGAAATGTAACATTTCCGTACGTTCACATGGTCACCACCCAGTTACTGCCAAGAAATGCTATCATAGTCCGTGCGCGCATGCCTGAGTCAGGATATCCTTAAATTCTTTAGACAGTGCAATCAGAACCAGGTCCAACAATAAAACAGCTCTAGCTGTGCACCAGTCATATAATAATGAATACATTAAATAGATTGTAGTAGACTTCATATTGTTTTAATTGTTTTACAGTAGAAATTAAATCTTAGCTACTAGATTGTAAGTATGTGGTTGTAAAGTTGAAATGGGGTAACGAACTAAGATTTTATAATTAGGATTGAATCATTTATTCTTAGGTAATTGTGTATTTTGGACAACTGGGTTAAGGGGAATTGGTCAAAAATTGCTACAAGATGGGGTCACAATATTTGGGATTCAATTGAAGTTGTGAAGATCCAGTATCCCTTATTTAGATTAGATGTAAAGGTAACCAGTTTGCTATATTTCTTGTGGCATATTAAATGAAAGATACTGCTATCCAAAATAATATATTTGTGTAATATTTAAGTGTATATTGTTTGCAAAATATTCAGTACTTGACTATTCCTGGTTTAATATCTGATATTGTGATTATTTTTTTTAACAAATTTATTCATATAATCTTTCTTCAAACCTTTATATCTATCCTTTTACTATAATTTAAAAAAGCTCCAAGAGTTTATTGCTTTGTTATCTTGTGTACTCTTATATTATCTTATTGGGTGACGATACAACTACACCATAGGCTTTAGGGGTTTTAACTAGGGGTGTGCACCGGCCACTTTTCGTGTTTTGTGTTTTGGTTTTGGATCTGGATCTTTCTTCGTGTTTTGGATCTGGATTGGTTTTGCCAAAACCACCCTTCCGTGTTTTGGGTTCTGGGTTTTGTGTTTTGGATCTGTATTTTTTTGAAAAAAAGCATAAAAACAGCTAAAATCACAGAATTTGTAGGTTTTTCTGCACCTATGCTATTATTAACCTCAATAACCTTAATTTCCACTCATTTCCAGTCTATTCTGAATACCTCACACCTCACAATAGTGTTTTTATGTCCAAAAGGTTGCACCAAGGTAGCTGGATGACTATGCTAAGCGACACGAGTGGGCGGCACAAACACGTGACCCATCTAGGCGTGAAACTGCAGTGGCAGACAGGATGGCATTGAAAAACTAGGCCCCAAACTGTACATAATGCAAAGAAAAAAAAGAGGTGCAAGATGGAATTGTCCTTGGGCCCTCCCACCCACCCTTATGGTGTATAAACAGGACATGCACACTTTAACAAACCAATCATTTCAGCGCCAGGGTCTGCCACACAACTGTGGCTGAAATGATTGGTTCGTTTGGGCCCCCACAAAACAAGCTGGCAATTAATCTGTCCCTGCACAAACTGGCTCTACGGAGGCAAGATGTCATCCTCATCCTCCTCATCCACCGATTCCTCACCCTCTTCAGTGTGTACATCCTCATCCTCACAGAGTATTAATTCGTCCCTGCTGGAACCACAGGTCCCTCTGTACGTTCTGGAGGCTGGTCTCCCTGGAAGAGTTGATAATTCATTTTATGAACATCATCTTTTCCACATTTTGTGGAAACAACCTCCTACGCCTTTCGCTGACAAGGTTCCCGGCTGCACTAAACACTCTTTCGGAGTACACACTGGAGGGGGGGCAACTCAGGTAAAATAGAGCCAGTTTGTACAGGGACCTCCAAATTGCTTCTTTTTCCTGCCAGTACAGGTACGGACTGTCTGACATGCCTACTTGGATGCTGTCACCGATATAATCCTTTAACAGACAGACGCACACTTGTCGCTGCTGCTTTGAGGATTCAAGTGCGGCTACAGCCCACACAATTCACAAAGACAGAAAAAAAAAAAGAATATTTTTATTGTTTGTGGAGCACACTTTGAGGGTTACACCACCCTTTAACAGACAGACGCACGCTTGTCGCTGCTGCTTTGAGGATGCAAGTGCGGCTACAGCCCACACAATTCACAAAGACAGAAAAAAAAAGAACAATATTTTAATTGTTAGTGTAGCACACTTTGAGGGTGTCACCACCCTTTAACAGACAGATGCACGCTTGTCGCTGCTGCTTTAAGGATGCAGGTGCGGCTACAGCCCACACAATTCACAAAGACAGAAAAAAGAAGAATATTTTAATTGTTTGTGTAGCACACTTTGAGGGTGTCACCACCCTTTAACAGACAGACGCACGCTTGTCGCTGCTGCTTTGAGGATGCAAGTGCGGCTACATCGCACACAAGTCACAAACACATTAAACATTTTTTTTTTTTTTTTTGGAGCACTTTGAGAGTTACACCACCCTTTAACAGACAGACGCACGCTTGTCGCTGCTGCTTTAAGGATGCAGGTGCGGCTACAGCCCACACATTTCACAAAGACCGAAAAAAAAAGAACAATATTTTAATTGTTTGTGTAGAACACTTTGAGGGGTCACCACCCTTTAACAGACAGACGCACGCTTGTCGCTGCTGCTTTAAGGATGCAGGTGCGGCTACAGCCCACACAATTCACAAAGACAGAAAAAAGAAGAAGAATATTTTTATTGTTTGTGTAGCACACTTTGAGGGTGTCACCACCCTTTAACAGACAGACGCACGCTTGTTGCTGCTGCTTTGAGGATGCAAGTGCGGCTACATCGCACACAAGTCAAAAAAACACATTAAAAAAATAGTTTTTTATTTTTTGGGGCACTTTGAGAGTTACACCACCCTTTAACAGACAGACGCACGCTTGTCGCTGCTGCTTTAAGGATGCAGGTGCGGCTACAGCCCACACATTTCACAAAGACCGAAAAAAAAGAACAATATTTTAATTGTTTGTGTAGCACACTGTGAGGGTGTCACCACCCTTTAACAGACAGACGCACGCTTGTCGCTGCTGCTTTAAGGATGCAGGTGCGGCTACAGCCCAGACAATTCACAAAGACAGAAAAAAGAAGAAGAATATTTTTATTGTTTGTGTAGCACACTTTGAGGGTGTCACCACCCTTTAACAGACAGACGCACGCTTGTCGCTGCTGCTTTGAGGATGCAAGTGTGGCTACATCGCACACAAGTCACAAACACATTAAAAATTTTTTTTTGATTTTTAAGAGCACTTTGAGAGTTACAACACCCTTTAACAGACAGACGCACGCTTGTCGCTGCTGCTTTAAGGATGCAGGTGCGGCTACAGCCCACACATTTCACAAAGACAGAAAAAAAAAGAACAATATTTTAATTGTTTGTGTAGCACACTTTGAGGGTGTCACCACCCTTTAACAGACAGACGCACGCTTGTCGCTGCTGCTTTGAGGATGCAGGTGGAATCTAGACGGGATTTGGAACCGAGGACACACTACCTCCATCAATTGTCTAAATCCCACTGCACTAATGTCGGATACCGGACGCACGTCTAACACCAACATAGCAGTCAAGGCCTCAGTTATACGTTTTGCTTCAGGATGACTGCTGTGGTACTTCATCCTCATCGCTAGGGACTGTTGGAGGGTCAATTGTTTAGTAAAAGTAGTGATGTTCCTACTTCCTCTCTGGGATGATGAACAACTCCCAGCAGCAGCAACAGCACTAGGAGGAAGTGGTTCTTGATCTTTCCCTATTTTATTTTTATCGGAGAAAGTTTGGTCCTCCATTTATGTTATATTGATATATAATATACGTGCGGCTAAAGCGCACACAAACACAGAAAATATTTTTTTATTTTTGCTGGAGAGAAGTGCACTTTGTGGGTTACACCACCCTTTAAGAAATGAGCCAGCCGGCTCTTTACTTATGGGACACAGGCGCACGCTTGGCGCTGCTCCTTTGTTGATGCAGGTGCAGCCACAGTGCACACAAGTCACAAACACAGAAAATATATATTTTTTTGGTTTGGAGTGTACTTTGGGGGTTACAGAACCCTTTAACGGTCAAGCCAGCCGGCCCTTTACTTATGACACAGGCGCATGCTTGGCACTACTTTGTTGATGCACGTGCGGCTACTGCGCACACAATTCACAAACACAGAAAATAATTTTTTTTTTGGTTTGGACTGGAGTGTACTTTCGGGGGTTACAGCACCCTTTAACGGTCAAGCCAGCCGGCCCTTTACTTATGACACAGGCGCACGCTTGGCACTACTTTGTTGATGCACGTGCGGCTACTGCGCACACAATTCACAAACACAGAAAATAATTTTTTTTGGGTTTGGACTGGAATGTACTTTGGGGGTTACAGCACCCATTAACGGTCAAGCCAGCCGGCCCTTTACTTATGACACAGGCGCACGCTTGGCACTACTTTGTTGATGCACGTGCGGCTACTGCGCACACAATTCACAAACACAGAAAATAATTTTTTTTTTGGTTTGGACTGGAGTGTACTTTCGGGGGTTACAGCACCCTTTAACGGTCAAGCCAGCCGGCCCTTTACTTATGACACAGGCGCACGCTTGGCACTACTTTGTTGATGCACGTGCGGCTACTGCGCACACAATTCACAAACACAGAAAATAATTTTTTTTTTGGTTTGGACTGGAGTGTACTTTGGGGGTTACAGCACCCTTAACGGTCAAGCCAGCCGGCCCTTTACTTATGACACAGGCGCACGCTTGGCACTACTTTGTTGATGCACGTGCGGCTACTGCGCACACAATTCACAAACACAGAAAATAATTTTTTTTTTGGTTTGGACTGGAGTGTACTTTCGGGGGGTTACAGCACCCTTAACGGTCAAGCCAGCCGGCCCTTTACTTATGACACAGGCGTACGCTTGGCACTACTTTGTTGATGCACGTGCGGCTACTGCGCACACAATTCACAAACACAGAAAATATTTTTTTTTTTGGTTTGGACTGGAGTGTACTTTCGGGGGTTACAGCACCCTTAACGGTCAAGCCAGCCAGCCCTTTACTTATGACACAGGCGCACGCTTGGCACTACTTTGTTGATGCACGTGCGGCTACTGCGCACACAATTCACAAACACAGAAAATATATTATTTTTTTAGCACTTGGGGGAGCACCCCTGATGGACAGAGCACCCCCTGGACAACACTACAGCACCCCTTTAGGACTGGGACACTGCACATGACTTTGGAGTGTACACAGCCCCTATGGAGAACTGACTGCACAACACAGTCCAGCCAGCCCCTATGGACTTTGAAGTAGTGGACACAGCCCCTATTAACAACAGCAGCACAGCACAACACAGCCAGCCCCTATGGACTTTGAAGTAGTGGACAACAGCAGCACTACACTACACTACACTACACAGCCCTAACTCCCACCCTCCCTCTTCACTGTCCACAGCCGAGTGAGAAAATGGCGCAGACGCGGGTACCTTATATAGGATCCAAAACCCGCGAGACTCGGAAGGCGGGATGATGACGTTTTGCCTCGATTTCAGATCCGAGTCAGGCGGGAAAAGTCGAGCCTGATTCGGATCGGACTCGGATCGGGGGGGCTCGGGGGGGTTCGGATTTCAGAAATCCGAACCCGCTCACCCCTAGTTTTAACCAACAAGTTAAAACAACCATTTTTTTGCATTTACATGATAACACAAGATTATTGTTCTAGCTTGCCATTTAATTGGCAAGTTGGAACGATAATCGTGAGGTGTATGATACTATGGTGTATGGTGACACTGTGTAATAAAATTATTATCTACAATATATTTCCAAATCATATGTCCCAGAATCCCTTCCTAAAATGTACCCCCTATAGTAATGAGACTTAGGGCGGTATCCTATTAGACGTGGCAATTTGGCGCGGCTAATTACCCCAGACGGGGAAATTCACTTAGCCCCGATGCCGTCACTTAAAGAGGGTTTTGTTTTCTCTTGTCTCAGGCAGGCGACACCAAATCCCCAATAAATAAGGTTTTTTTTGGTGATCAGTGCTTAGAAAGTACAAAAAGAAAGTCAGCGGCTTTTCACTGATACTATGTGTTTTTGGGCGAGAAATTGTATTTTTCCACACAAAAAAAGGTTATATATATTTTATCACTACAAAAGCCTTTTTTTTTCATGCAGCAAGTTACCGTGGTTAATGGGATACCCCCTTAAAGTTAAAATTACTAAGCAGTGGGTTTGAAATAGTTTCACACCTGCCAGATCCTGCCATAGATTAACAGGTTCAATTCACAAAAGGCTTTATTTACTATTGATCATTCTGACCTTCTAAATAAAACTCACCATCAATCTCTGGGGATTTCTAAAGCATTATTCCACCGACATCACACCGTTATCCCACTGTGGTTTAAAAGCCTGCACAGATTCCTAAGATCTGTGCAGGTTTGTATAATATAAATAATAGTAACCTGGCGGTCCGAGAGGGGTTATTAGCGCAATTGAAGCCATAGTGCATTATATATATATATATATATATATATACATATCTGTAGGAAAACATATTTAAAGAAATATATCTTTTTTATATTCGACAGCCATTTCTACTTCATAATTTTCAAATCCATATGGTTTATTTTTCTTGTTGTCTATGTACTTCAAAATGATTTGGGTATTAGACTTGCTGTCTTTTGCAATCTGTTTTTCAGCTTGAATCTTTGCTAATCTGATTTTCCTTTTACATATTTTGCTATATTCCTTTTATTTCCATAATGAATTTTCAGTCCTTTCTAGTTTAAACAATTTAAAGGCTCTCTTTCTTGTTATTATCTCCAAAACTTTCTTACTTAAGCACATTGATTGCATTTTATTTCTTGAAATAATGTTGTAAAATGCTACCACGTCGTGATGACAATTTTCAAAAGAGAGACCCACTTTATTATAATATTCCACATTCATCATTAATTCTCGTTCGCCTATTTTGTTTGGAAGACTCCCTACATTTGATACAATTATCGTTACTGCTGGTTCTATATTTACACACCGCCTTATCACCTCACTACTTCCATCAATTAAAAACTGTTCCCTGTCTTTTCTATAATGTGTACTGTATCAATCATCACCCTCTCCGCTAACTCATACATAGGTTCTCAAACTCTGTCCTCAGGCCCCAAACAGTGCATGTTTTCCATGTCTCCTCACAGAATTACAAGTGAAATAACTAGCTCCACCTGTGGATGTTTAAAATGTGTCAGACAATGAGCCCCCAAAAAGAACACATGGAGACAGCTAAAATCTTGGGACTCCTAATATCTGACTATAACGTATGCTTATACATTGCCATAGATGTAAAAATATAACAGTTAAGGATGAAATATTTGAATAACATTGTCTTAGTTGTAGTGTATGGGGATCTATATAAACCACCAGAAGCTGAGCATAAGGCTTCACCTAGCCCGTACTGATTACCATGTGTTACTCTACGAGGAACTATTTCCGATGACAAGTCTGATAAGCGAAAGAATTTAGCATAAATATGAAGCAGATGAACCACCTGAGTGCTCCAGATGTTGTCTCCCCGAATGTGCAACATATTGGAGCTGCTTGATTTATCTCCAAACAGAGAAAATGGGAAACACTACTGAAGAAAAACAACCTGTGCACATCCGTAATGGGATGCTTGACCTGACCGCACCGTGTGCAAGCTGCTCGTCTGATTACTAGTCATATTTGTTGTTTTGAAAATGCAATGAGAAAATGAAAATGAATAACAAATTGACAAGCTGTGGAAATCTAAACTAATGGGACAAATATTGGCCTTGGAGGACATATAAGGAACAACTAGTGGAGCATCGCAATGGTTGATTATTTTTAGTGGTAATGCAAATTATTATTTATTATTATTATTATTATTATAGCACTACTGGTTTTTTTTTATCAGTGGTGGGCCTCACATGGGGTCCCCAACAACTCCAAGGGCTGTCCATCATTTTTTTTATGTTTTGCTTTAAAAAGTGAGTAAAGAAATACCTTTATTATTGTATCATTGTGAATATTCAGTTGGCTGCAATGAGAATCTTTTGCTTTTATATGTGAACAATCAGCACAAAGGATAGTCACTAGATGACAATAAATGGGTCGGGAATGTTTTGTCAACATGATAATGCCGTCATGGTCATATTGTCAACAAGCAGCATGTCGACATTGACCATGTTGACATTGGTCATGTCAACACTGATGAAATGTTGACATGATTATAATATCAACAAAACTGTGTGTTCAGGTGGTGCAGTGGCTTCACTTGCCTGGTAGCGGCTCCGTGACATACCAAAGTCTTCTGGGCCCAGCGGTCATCTGATCCAGTGGTGGAGAGTATGCTTCCCCTAACCCTTCCCCACGCAGCTTAACCCTCAACCTAGTGCCTAATTCATAACCATTCTCCCAACAGCCTAACCCTCCCCTAGTGCCTAACCCTAACCTTGCCTTCCCGCAGCCTAACCCTAACCTTTCCGCTCCCATAGCCTATCATTTTTGTCAGCAATGTAGAATGTCAACATTACACATTGTGAACATGTTGGCATTCTGCAGATGTTGAAATGTTCCATGTCGATATTTTAACAATGTTGACATCCTAACTGTCGACAATGTGTTATCAACATTTTGAAAGTTGACAAGGTGACTGCATACCCATGGGATATAGTTTAAATACCAGCTGTCAGGATGTGACACTCAAAATGCTGGCACCGGACTCCTGATATCATTCAGAATCCCGCGCGCCAGCGTCCCGACCACTGGCATCCCACCAGTAAGTAGTGGGCTTAGGGGGAGGGTTAGGGGTTAGATACTGGGGTGAGGGTTACGGATGCCGGCGTTGAGATATTGACCACCGGGATCCCAGGTGCTGGCATCCCGTATCCAATACATACCCATTTAACTACAGTGCACAGTATCTTGTACACTCTATCAGTCACAATGAAACAAATAAGCATTTAAGTTTCCCTTTAGTAAGCTGCCAGTAATAGTAGTTATGTCCTGTACTATATAAGTAGTAACAGTAATGCCCATTAAAAATCCACCGGTAGTAGTTATGCCCAACAAAATACCAGGAGTAGTAACGTTACCAAGTTATATGCATGTGGTAGAAATAATATACATTAATGTGCCACAGGACATTGTAATACTGAAAATAATGTCATGAGACCATTTATAATGTTACATTAATATAGTCATTAGTACTGATACCATCACTTTTACTGTCCTCTTCTACATCTCATTACCAATCAGTCTGGCTGCCTTGCTTCTAGCAGCATTGTCCCAGTGGCACTCACAGCCTCACATAGCTTGATGTTAAATAAGGGTTGCAGAATCAATGTCTAATTGTTCAGCACCAGTGGCTAATTAGAAAATGGCACCTTATATATAACATCAGCCTAAGTGACATGACATAATTAGCAGCCGATAGCTCATCCCTCTACACCGGCTCACTGACATAAATCAGAAGGAAAAATTTTTATTACAAATTTGCTCTTATGCACAGAAATGCATTTATTCCACCCCATGCTAATTATAAAAAAATATACTCTCTGAATACATCCTCACGGAACTTTACCTACTCCAGAATGCCCCTTTACAACCCAGTTGCTCATCTTCAGTCATAAGTGTAGATGTGATATACGTATAACTCTGCATTGGGCATATTTGTGTATGCCCATCAACTGACCATGCGCAGTGTGAATTCATACAAGATATGATCTACAAATGGGCATGCATGTAACTCTGCTATAGCCCTAAAATGAATAATGATTGAGAGCCCTGCAATCAACCTAACAATAAGCAGAAAACGTTAGGTAGGACAGTTCTTTGTCAGTTTGAGTCTATTAAATTGGTGACAAAATATGCAGGAGCCAAGTACATTTAATAGATAGGTGCTCTTGAAACCACAATGTTGTTGCAGCAATTGGACATGAACCTCTGATCAGGGCCGTAGCTAGGGTAGTGCGGCCGGTGCCATTGCAAAGGGCACCACAGGTCAGAGGGCACTGTTTGTACCTGTCAAATTTCTGTTTATTATCATTCTTGCTTGTAGCTTCCTCGTATTTGATCCCCAGCATCTCCTGGTCTCTCCTATCTCTTCCCTGGCCCTTCCCCATGAAGCCATGGCCCTTTTTTGGGTGCATTATGTCCCTTTGAAACATGAGGGGGTGCCAATTCTCTTCCTGGCACAGGGAACCAAAAAGTCTAGTTACGGCTCTGCCTCTTATCACTACCCTGTGTGTTGTGGGGAACCTGGTCATCTAACTGCCTATTATTGCCTCTTTGCACATCTCCATATCATGACAAATCTCCTGTTAAAAGCAACCCTGTCCACACTAACATAAAAACACTAGTGGGCAGATCATTGCCTTCCCCCAAAAAACAGCACACATATTTATTAGCTCCTAATGAAGAAAAGTGCAAATATGGTAACATTTTCCTTTTAACTTAATACATCTCAATCCTCATTATGTCACACACATACTTTACCAGCATTACACTCATCCAAAAAAAAAAAAAAAGCTAACAAAAAACAAAAGCAGACACATCATATGTACAGGATGCAGTGCATTCTCTCCTCCTTCTCCTCCTCTTATTGGCTGTGCTGCAGTCACATGACACAGAAACCAGCTCTTCCCAGGTGGAACAGAGTAAAAAACTGGGACTGTGCTGACAAAAATAAGACGTCTGGTCACCCTGACCATATACAATACACTGAATATATACACAGAGATTGGTGTTTGTATTTTATAATATATCCAAAATATGCTCCATATACAGGACTCTAGAACAATGTTTGGATTTTATCGTGAACTCCTGAATAAGGCATAATGATCAATACTGAGACCATTCTAATGGCTGATATACAGTAAAATGAAGAGCCCATTTTAGTGACCAATATGCATTGCATAGAAAATACTAGTGTCTTTGATACAATACAGACAGCATGCTAGTGCTCACTATACAATACAGAGAACATTCTAATGTCCTTAATACAATACAAACAGCATTCTAGTGTTCACTATACAATGAAGACCTTATTGTGGAGCTCACTATATAATGCAAACATTATGCAGTAAGGCTACTTACAACCAAAGGTGTGTCGTGTGTGTGTCTCCTAAAAATAAATGCACAGAGACAGAAGTGGGAGTTACTAGGAAAATGTCAGCTATATATTGATTATAGACAAATAATTGTATGGTGGCATAGAAAGTACAGCTACTAATCAGAGCAGCGAGACAATGCAAAATTCAGCAACAATTACCTTGCGGACGTTGACAACCATCAACCATAAATATCCCAATCGCAAAGGTGGATTTGCAACCCCTGGTAGTGTTGTCCAGTCTTGACAAACAATCTCCATGATGATGAGTGCACCCAACAAACCAACTGCACACAGATTGATGATTCCAGACAAATTAGCAACCAACTACAAACCACAAGGAAGCGAGGAAGGAGGGCAGGTCATTTTCTCTAGTGAAAGAGGCCTGAACTCTGAAGCAAAAGATTTAAATAACATCCACAATCCACACCCCTAACACTAATTATTGGCTTTAAGCACAACTGATAACAACCACTCAAGTTAACCTCCAGCCTCATGGTTTAAGCCACTCAGGGCTTATATCAAACTTCTGTTATTCTTATATGCAGAGCGCACTCTGGAGAAAATATAAAATGAAAACCCCAAATTGTGGTGGTTACACACAATGCAAATCCTGATATTTGGTGGCTATTCAGTGCAAACCTCCTAATCTCTGGTGCAGTACCTAAGAATTGCTAACAGGGATATACAGGCAGTGTATATACTAACAATAGTGGCTGCAATGTATCCATTAAGCTGTGATAATTATAGATGTGTACGGACCCCCATGTTTTGGTTTTGGCAAAACCTCCCTCAATTGTTATGGTTTTGGCTAAACCACCCTCAAGTATTTTGGTTCAGTTTCGGGTTTGGATTTCTTTAAATTTAATAAAAATAGCTAAAATCGTGTAATTTGGATCGGTTTACATGCAATCCAAAACTCAAGATTTGTTTTCTAAATCCGAGATCTGAATTTACAGTACACCCGAGCCAGGGCTCGATTCAGCTTGGAACCCCAAAGTTCTAGTGGGTTTGGTCTTTCCAAACCGCACATCTCTAGTGATAATAAAGTAATAAATTGAGCGAGGAAAAGAAGATGAAAACACCATTATAACATTTTACAAAGTAATGTTAAAAAGAATGCTGAAGATGATTATTGTATAAACTAAAGTCTTGTGTCCACCTGTTACACATTAGATGGTTTACCCCATGCATGAAATACATCTTTAAACCAGCGGGCCAGATAGCAAAATTATTTTCATCCATTTATACATATAATATATATTAGTCGTCAACAAACCAGACCATGAGGGTTAATCTTTTAAATGAAGACATTTGTGATGCTAGCTTCAAAGTTCATAAAATCACATATTATACTTTGTGTGAAATCACATTTCAAACTATACTACGTAGCTAACAATATTTAATTACCAGTTCACAAAATATTTTTTCCAAATCATAAAACAGTTGCACGTTCCATAGTGCACATCGCAACCCAGGTAATGAGCTCCAGATGGGATTTAAATATACTAATTAATTGTAAAGTTGTGTTAACTAGCCACATCTGTGAGTAATGAGTGTAATTGACCTGACAACCTTGAGCATTACAACCAAAATGATATCAGCAATGTTCTATAGGAAAATTATGATTGAAACGATCCTTTAAATTAATTTTTATATAATGAAAAATAATGATAATGTAAAGGCATTACACTAAGGGTTTAACACAATTCAGTTCAGCTCTTCTAGAATTACTATTTTCCAAATTCACCAGGTTGGCCATTTATTAATCCGAGAGGGAAATATATGTGCTCCTGGTTTCATAGGTAGGAAAGTAAAGATTGTCATATTACCTTTGACTACTTCTACAGCAATGACTAAAGGACACTGAAAACATTCAAAACACACACATATATATATATATATATATATATATATATATAGCGGAAGAGTGATAAAGATGATGCAATCACATTGGAATTAAAAGACAGTTGGTATGAACTCTGGGTCTCATTCAGAGCCGCTCGTAAGCAACCGTTCGCTCGTTCCGAGCGATGTTCGCACATCTGCGCATGCGTACGGTTTGTAATACGCATGCTCGAACCAGTCAGTGCGGCCAAAAAACGTTTGTTCGCTATATAGCGAATGGCTGCTATTTTGAGTGACAGAGTGAGGCATTTGTGGGTGGTAACAGGGGAAGGTGCTTGAAAACGGGGAGTGGAGATCAGAACGCAGGCGTGCTTAAAGGTCAAAACGGGCGTTTTAAGGGTGTGCATAATTAATAAAGCAGCATCATTGACCACGTCACTGGGTTATTTTATAGTCAGAACTGCTCGCAATATTGCGGTAGGAAAAACCAACCACAAGAATAGCGAGCAGTTCATACGCTGTTCGATGTACTCGATTAATCTAATAAATAGCGGACATGACGTACGATGGGAGCGGCCAGGGGGCGTATTTTAAAAAAAAACGACCACATGTTTTGTTCGCTCGTTCAGACATGGAGGCGTGAACAGACCGCAAAGAGCGAACGGTTCATTTGAATAGCCACCCCCTTTTCCTGAACGAGAGAGCGCAAATAGCGTCCGGCTCTGAATCAGACCCTCTGACACCTCCAATCAGTGTCAGTGATTTTACTTCCAGAAAGTTCTGGCGTAACACACATCTACAGTCTCCAAACACTTCTGTTACTTCCCATGCTTACTTATCTCATGCCACCTCATGATGAAAACACAGACACTCCTGAAAATGACTCAATAACAACATCACAACATTATGCACAACCAATCTGCAGACACATTTATTTGCTTTTCAGCCTTCTAGGAAAAGGAAATGCCCTGTTAAGACAGGTGAATTCATAGACACTGTTATACCTGTTATCTCTTTGTCAGTCTGAAGTTAAATAACTGACATACTACAGGTATAGCCGGAGTTATTACAAAAAACCCCATAGAAATGCCTTGAATCCCTGCTCTTTTCTTAGAATGCGCTTAGAGACAGCAATCTGGTATAGTCTGAGACATCAGTTTTGGATAACTGTGGCTACTAATGAATGCTATTTACATTCAACCTTTTAGCCAGTGACTATGAATTGTGGGTTACATTTTTGTTGTTTATGCTGAAGGTGGAAACAATACTCCATAACAGGTTACATTTTATGAAAGTAGCGGATGGAAAGGTGGGAAGATTGGATATTTTACCTCTATTGTTCTTAATCTTGACTGGTCTGAGTTGAAACACTCACAGCATCGCTGAAACACGGAAGACCTTTGACAGCTGAAACACTCAAATTTAGCAAGAATTGTGTTTTGCTGAATCATGTTATTTCAATGGTATATACGTTCGTGTTTATCCCTGTGTTCCCTGTGTCTGATGCAGCCAAACACACCCGAACATGCAGCCTGCACATGTCAGTGAGATACGTGCAAGCTGCATTTGTGTTATGTGTTTACAAAAAGTGTTAAAAATAGAGAAAAAACAACGTGGGGTTCCCTTGTCCATAAGAAATCCATAATTATCCCTAAAAAAATACTCACCTACCTCCTGAGTCCCAGCCACACAAAAAAACCAAACCGAGACCAGTTTGGATATTGAAGACATGTATGTGTTTCCACATACATCTCTTCCCCGGCAAATGACGAAAACCTTGTGGGTTACATCACTTACCGGGCCGCCAGCCGTCAGAGGAGTCTCTAGGGTAAGCGCCCGCTGATTGACTGTGAGGCACGTGGCTGTTGACTGACAGCCACGTGGCTCACAGCCAATCAGCTGCTGTTTACTCTAAAGCGGCCTTTGATTGGCTGGAGACCTGGCAAGTGACATTACCCACGAGGTTTCCGTCATTTGCCCCCTGTATTTTTAAAACCAGGACCGGCTCACAGAGCCTAGTGCAGGTTCATAAAATACAGAGGACCCCCACACATTTTGTCCCCCGTATTTTTAGAATAAGGACTGGCTCATAGAACTCAGGGCTGGTTATGCTTTTGGGGGGGAACCCTACTTAATTTGTTTTACATTTAACCATTTTTTTGGTTACTTACAGGCAGAAACATAAACAGATCACACTGATCTGTATATATCTCTGCTAAACACACAGCTCAGGAGGTAGTCTATTGAAAACATCTATATTGGATCAAGTTTGCTAAAATTACACCAGTGATTATAATCACAAATTTTTCTTAAATTCACGTTTTTGGATTCCTGTCTATGCAAACTACCTGCGAGTTTGGCTGATAGTGTATTTATTTCTATTTGTGTTTTCACCCATGTTTTGCAGAGAGTTTATAGATTTCTCACCGAGTTTGCCTTTAGTAAATTTGCGAGTTGTAAAAAATGGTCAAACACACCCATGACCAGACACGATTCTTAGTAATTTTACCCCTTATTGTTCTACCTTGAAAATATAACTTTTTTGTTTACTGTTACTTTTTAAAAAAAAATATATTTTTGTATTAAAATACTGAAATTAGATGTTAGAAGATGGTGTGTGTGTGTAGTGGGGAGGAGGGTAGAAGGCCATTAGTCACCAAACTGAGGTGATGTGCAAATCTTGTAATCTAGAGTACGTAGTAGGTTATTATTTATAATTCACACCATTCTAATAATAAAACATTATCTGGGAGCTCCTTTTCTACACCTTGGGGTATTTACTAAAGGTCGATTTAAAATTGATTAAATTGATCAACATCAATGTCGTGTTTCTGGGGCTATATCACACATTTACTAATACTTAAAAATTTAAAAATTGTCTGTTAGTAAATGTGAGATTTTGCCCCAGGAACACAACATCGATTTTGATCAATTTTAATCGATTTTAAATCAACCTTTAGTAAATAAACCACCTACTGAAGTATTTACACATACTTTTACATAAACTAATGCCACTTGTGCTTTAAAGCCTGCAAATGAATTAACGCCAACAGGATGTAGCTTGTGCCCTCTGCTCTGTTAATAGTTAGTAAAAACACATAGCAGTTCTATAGCACAAATTTATAGGACAATGTTTTATGTGAATTTCGCGAGCTGATGGTAATTTCTGTAATTACATTTTATTTTTTCTGCTGTTCATGTGAAAATAGAGCAGATGTGGCACGAACTCTAGCATCCGTCTTAACCAATGTGGTAGCCATGGACACAGCAGGCTTCAGATTTAATTAAGAAAGCCAGTTTACTTTTGTCTTAAAAGTATTGTAAGCTGAATGTACTTTGTGAAGTGCGACAAATACTTTGAGAAGTACAATAATAAAACATAGACGTATTGTGTAAGATAATAGTTTATTTCTAAAAGTGTAAAACGCGCACCTCCTGCATATCATATGGATGTGTGCCTATATTTGTGCAAATGTACCTGTTTTTAAAGGAAATCACATAAATCGAGAGCCAGTATGGGAACTACTTGCGGGAGGAGTTGATTGGGTGACTTTTATTAATGCACTGGTGCAAAATTCCCTATTCTTTTACTTTGCATTTGTTTTAGGACCATTTGCTAATTAAGCATACAATTGTCCAGGCAATATATTGGCATGTCACAATGCATTGACTCAAGCAAATAACTTTAAATAACTAAGATGTGGTTACACCCCTATATATTTGTACTTGCTGGTGCATTTGGTGAGTGTAAAAGTATTTTGTACTCTCATTAATAATTTTTAGTGTCTATGTACATTTGGGTGAGAACAGCAAAATCCACAGACATACTGTAGCCAGTCCTGGCCAATTTAATAACCTAAGCAAGATTTTAGCCTGTGCTTCTTAAATTGTAGCCAATTCCCAGTTCCAGATCCCAGCAGATGTGGTGGACTCATACAATTCTGAATTTCTAGAACACTTGGGACAAACATATGCCTGTTGTTAAGACAGACAGAAAATATTAAAACACTAAACAAAATAAGTTAGACTAGATGGACTTGTACTAGTTATTTCTCCCCCTCCCCCAAATTCTATGTTTCTATTACTTTCCTACATTCCCGGAACAGATGGAAGGCTCATGAAAATCATGTGGTGCTCCTGGCTGCCCAGAAAAGTGGTCAAGTCTCTCGGTAATCTCGGCATTGTGTAATGGAGGCAGGACCACAATGCGCAGTTATACCCCCTTCTCCACCCCAAATGCTGTGTCAAGGAATTATTCCATACTGCCCTTATCGCATGCCACATGCCTTCTGCTGTGCCAACCTGGCTGTTTCTTCCCAAAGGAGGCAGCCAGAATGTCTGTAGGGATGTAGTCACAATCCCAACAAATGGGATGCCGGCACTTAGAATACCGATGCCGGAATCCTGACACCTGTCAAAATCCTGGCTTCGGCATCTTGAAGGTAAATAGTTGGGGGACAGGGAGGGTTAGGGGTTACGGTTAGGCACTAGGGAGAGGGTTAGAGTTGGCACTAAGGGGGAAGGTTAGGGGGGTTAGGGACTTAGGGGAGAGGTTATGATCAAGGTGCAGGGAGGGAGGGGGAAAGGTTAGTATACCTACCGTCAGGTGTCGGTATCCTAACCCTGTCAGGATGCCAGCATCGGGATTTTGACTACCAGGATCCCGATCGCCAGCATTCTGTACCCAACCCTGTTGGCAAGTATGTCCTATTGGCAGGAAACACAGGGCACCTGTCAAAACCTGCCCTTAGTGGACAGAATGAAACCTGAATATTAAATACTGTAGAGTCATTAAATGATTAGCCCTGGGGATAACAGTTACATGGGTCCAGTAAATGGCCAAGCTTCATAGCAAATAGAAAGCAGCAGCTAATCAGACAAGGAGATGTCAGGACTTGACAGCTGAAGTCAAATAGACAATCGGTGACAAATTGAAACAATGCTACACCAATCAAAAAACATACATCATCCCATGCCTTCCCGCTAAATCTGATAAGATGCAGTAAAAACGCAGATGGCCAGGAAGCTGCCTGACTAAATCCCCGCATCTAAAGCAAACAAGGGACTAAAGACAGGCTTTGAAATCCCTACACCTGTCCAGTTCCCAACGCGGGAATTTAGACAGATGGCTTCCTGAACGTAGGTACTGTTAGTGCTTAGCCACGTGCCTGTGGGTGGGTGAGGGTTAGGTTTAGTGTGTGGGGAGGGGGTTTAGGGCTAGGCACCACTGGGGGGAGATTTGGGTTAGGCACCACCGGGGGGGTTAGGGTTAGGCACCACTGAGGCAGGGTTAGGAGGGGAGAGGGGAGGGTTAGGTTACTTACCCAGCCCCAGTTGGAATCATCAGCATTTGGCATTGCGGCATCATTATTTAGTCAGCCGACTTCCCAGCCATCGGCATTTCATACCCAACCCGAACCAGATAGCCAAGTACCAATACACATTGGTCCAAAAAAAGAGTTACATTGTGTTCCATTTGGTAACATTACATTCTGCTCACTGTCATGTCATGTGTGTCATAATTAGGGGTGAGCGGGTTCGGATTTCTGAAATCCGAACCCCCCCCGAGCCCCCCCGATCCGAGTCAGGCTCGACTTTCCCGCCTGACTCGGATCTGAAATCGAGGCAAAACGTCATCATCCCGCCTTCCGGGTCTCGCGGGTTTTGGATCCTATATAATGTACCCGTGTCGGCGCCATTTTCTCACTCGGCAGAGGACAGTGAAGAGGGAGGGTGGGAGTTAGGGCTGGCTGGGCTGTGTAGTGTAGTGTAGTGTAGTGCAGAGTAGTGTTGTGCTGTGCTGTGCTGCCCTGTGCTGCTGTTGTCCATAGGGGCTGTGTCCACTACTTCAAAGTCCATAGGGGCTGGCTGTGTTGTGCTGTGCTGCTGTTAATAGGGGCTGTGTCCACTACTTCAAAGTCCATAGGGGCTGGCTGGACTGTGTTGTGCAGTCAGTTCTCCATAGGGGCTGTGTCCACTCCAAAGTCCTGTGCAGTGTCCCAGTCCTAAAGGGGTGCTGTAGTGTTGTCCAGGGGGTGCTCTGTCCATCATCGGTGCTCCCCCCAAGTGCTAAAAAAATAATATTTTTTCTGTGTTTGTGAATTGTGTGTGCAGTAGCCACACGTGCATCAACAAAGTAGTGCCAAGCGTGCGCCTGTGTCATAAGTAAAGGGCCGGCTGGCTTGACTGTTAAAGGGTGCTGTAACCCCCAAAGTACACTACAAACCAACTAACAAAATATTTTTTCTGTGTTTGTGAATTGTGTGTGCAGTAGCCGCACGTGCATCAACAAAGTAGTGCCAAGCGTGCGCCTGTGTCATAAGTAAAGGACCGGCTGGCTTGACCGTTAAAGGGTGCTGTAACCCCCAATGTACACTACAAACCAACTAACAAAATATTTCTTCTGTGTTTGTGAATTGTGTGTGCAGTAGCCGCACGTGCATCAACAAAGTAGTGCCAAGCGTGCGCCTGTGTCATAAGTAAAGGGCCGATTGGCTTGACTGTTAAAGGGTGCTGTAACCCCATAGCACACTCCAAACCAAAAAAAAAAATATTTTCTGTGTTTGTGAATTGTGTGCGCAGTAGCCGTACGTGCATCAACAAAGTAGTGCCAAGCGTGCGCCTGTGTAATAAGTAAAGGGCCGGCTGGCTTGACCGTTAAAGAGTGCTGTAACCCCCAAAGTACACTCCAAACCAAAAAAATATATATTTTCTGTGTTTGTGAATTGTGTGCGCAGTAGCCGCACGTGCATCAACAAAGTAGTGCCAAGCGTGCGCCTGTGTCATAAGTAAAGGGCCGGCTGGCTTGACCGTTAAAGGGTGCTGTAACCCCCAAAGTACACTCCAGTCCAAACCAAAAAAAATAATATTTTCTGTGTTTGTGAATTGCGTGCGCAGTAGCAGCACGTGCATCAACAAAGTAGTGCCAAGCGTGCGCCTGTGTCATAAGTAAAGGGCCAGCTGGCTTGACAGTTAAAGGGTGCTGTAACCCCCAAAGTACACTCCAAACCCAAAAAATATATATTTTCTGTGTTTGTGAATTGTGTGCGCAGTAGCCGCACGTGCATCAACAAAGTAGTGCCAAGCGTGCGCCTGTGTCATAAGTAAAGGGCCGGCTAGCTTGACCGTTAAAGGGTGCTGTAACCCCCAAAGTACACTCCAGTCCAATCCAAAAAAAATAATATTTTCTGTGTTTGTGAATTGTGTGCGCAGTAGCCGCACGTGCATCAACAAAGTAGTGCCAAGCGTGCGCCTGTGTCATAAGTAAAGGGCCAGCTGGCTTGACCATTAAAGGGTGCTGTAACCCCCAAAGTACACTCCAAACCAAATAACAAAATATTTTTTCTGTGTTTGTGAATTGTGTGCGCAGTAGCCGCACGTGCATCAACAAAGTAGTGCCAAGCGTGCGCCTGTGTCATAAGTAAAGGGCCAGCTGGCTTGACCGTTAAAGGGTGCTGTAACCCCCAAAGTACACTCCAAACCAAAAAAAATATATATTTTCTGTGTTTGTGAATTGTGTGCGCAGTAGCCGCATGTGCATCATCAAAGTAGTGCCAAGCGTGCACCTGTGTCATAAGTAAAAGGGCCAGCTGGTTTGACAGTTAAAGGGTGCTGTAACCCCCAAAGTACACTCCAGTCCAAACCAAAAAAAAAATATTTTCTGTGTTTGTGAAATTGTGTGCGCAGTAGCCGCACGTGCATCAACAAAGTAGTGCCAAGCGTGCGCCTGTGTCATAAGTAAATGGCCGGCTGGCTTGACCGTTATAGGGTGCTGTAACCCCCAAAGTAAACTCCAAACCAAAAAAAAAATATTTTCTGTGTTTGTGAATTGTGTGCGCAGTAGCCGCACGTGCATCAACAAAGTAGTGCCAAGCGTGCGCCTGTGTCATAAGTAAAGGGCCGGCTGGCTTGACCGTTAAAGGGTGCTGTAACCCCCAAAGTACACTCCAAACCAAATAACAAAGTATTTTTTCTGTGTTTGTGAATTGTGTGCGCAGTAGCCGCACGTGCATCAACAAAGTAGTGCCAAGCGTGCGCCTGTGTCATAAGTAAAGGGCTGGCTGGCTTGACCGTTAAAGGGTGCTGTAACCCCCAAAGTACACTCCAAACCAAAAAAAAAAATATTTTCTGTGTTTGTGAATTGTGTGCGCAGTAGCCGCACGTGCATCAACATAGTAGTGCCAAGCGTGCGCCTGTGTCATAAGTAAAGTGCAGGCTGGCTTGACCGTTAAAGGGTGCTGTAACCCCCAAAGTACACTCTAGTCCAAACCAAAAGAAATTTTTTTTCTGTGTTTGCGAATTGTGTGCGCAGTTTCCGCATGTGCATCAACAAAGTAGTGCCAAGCGTGCGCCTGTGTCATAAGTAAAGGGCCTTCTGGCTTGACCGTTAAAGGGTGCTGTAACCCCCAAAGTACACTCCAAACAAAATAAAATATTTTTCCTGTGTTTGTGAATTGTGTGCGCAGTAGCCGCACGTGCATCAACAAAGTAGTGCCAAGCGTGCGCCTGTGTCATAAGTAAAGGGCCGGCTGGCTTGACCGTTAAAGGGTGCTGTAACCCCCAAAGTACACTCCAAACCAAATAACAAAATATTTTTTCTGTGTTTGTGAATTGTGTGCGCAGTAGCTGCACATACATCAACAAAGTAGTGCCAAGCGTGCGCCTGTGTCATAAGTAAAGGGCCGGCTGGCTTGACCGTTAAAGGGTGCTGTAACCCCCAAAGTAAACTCCAAACCAAAAAAAATATGTTTTCTGTGTTTGTGAATTGTGTGCGCAGTAGTGGCACGTGCATCAACAAAGTAGTGCCAAGCGTGCGCCTGTGTCATAAGTAAAGGTCCGGCTGGCTTGACCGTTAAAGGGTGCTGTAACCCCCAAAGTACACTCCAAACCAAATAACAAAATATTTTTTCTGTGTTTGTGAATTGTGTGCGCAGTAGCCGCACGTTCATCAACAAAGTAGTGCCAAGCGTGCTCCTGTGTCATAAGTAAAGGGCCGGCTGGCTTGACTGTTAAAGGGTGCTGTAACCCCCAAAGTACACTCCAAACCAAAAAAAAAAATATTTTCTGTGTTTGTGAATTGTGTGCGCAGTAGCCGCAGGTGTATCAACATAGTAGTGCCAAGCGTGCGCCTCTGTCATAGGTAAAGGACCGGCTGGCTTGACCGTTAGAGGTTGCTGTAACCCCCAAAGTACACTCCAGTCCAAACCAAAAGAAATTTTTTTTCTGCGTTTGCGAATTGTATCCGCAGTAGCCGCACGTGCATCAACAAAGTAGTGCCAAGCGTGCGCCTGTGTCATAAGTAAAGGGCCAGCTAGCTTGACCGTTAAAGGGTGCTGTAACCCCCAAAGTACACTCCAAACCAAAGAACAAAATATTTTTTCTGTGTTTGTGAATTGTGTGCGCAGTAGCCGCACGTGCATCAACAAAGTAGTGCCAAGCGTGCGCCTGTGTCATAAGTAAAGGGCCGGCTGTCTTGACCGTTACAGGGTGCTGTAACCCCCAAAGTACACTCCAAACCCAAAAAAATATATTTTCTGTGTTTGTGAATTGTGTGTGCAGTAGCCGCACGTGCATCATCAAAGTAGTGCCAAGCGTGCGCCTGTGTCATAAGTAAAGGGCCGGCTGGCTTGATCATTAAAGGGTGCTGTAACCCCCAAAGTACACTCCATACCCAAAAAAAAAATATTTTCTGTGTTTGTGAATTGTGTGCGCAGTAGCCGCATGTGCATCAACAAAGTAGTGCCAAGCGTGCGCCTGTGACATAAGTAAAGGGCTGGCTGGCTTGACCGTTAAAGGGTGCTGTAACCCCCTAAGAACACTCCAGTCCAAACCAAAAAAAAATATTTTCTGTGTTTGTGAATTGTGTGCGCAGTAGCCGCACGTGCATCAACAAAGTAGTGCCAAGCGTACGCCTGTGTCATAAGTAAAGGGCCGGCTGGCTTGACCGTTAAAGGGTGCTGTAACCCCCAAAGTAAACTCCAAACCAAAAAAATATATATTTTCTGTGTTTGTGAATTGTGTGCGCAGTAGCCGCACGTGCATCAACAATGTATTGACAAGCGTGCGCCTGTGTCATAAGTAAAGGGCCGGCTGGCTTGACCGTTAAAGGGTGCTGTAACCCCCAAAGTACACTCCAAACCAAATAACAAAATATTTTTCCTGTGTTTGTTTATTGTGTGCGCAGTAGCCACACGTGCATCAACAAAGTAGTGCCAAGCGTGCGCCTGTGTCATAAGTAAAGGGCTGGCTGGCTTGACCGTTAAAGGGTGCTGTAACCCCCAAAGTACACTCCAGTCCAAACCAAAAAAAAAATATTTTCTGTGTTTGTGAATTGTGTGCGCAGTAGCAGCACGTGCATCAACAAAGTAGTGCCAAGCGTGTGCCTGTGTCATAAGTAAAGGGCCGGCTGGCTTGACCGTTAAAGGGTGCTGTAACCCGCAAAGTACACTCCAAACAAAAAAAAATATATTTTCTGTGTTTGTGAATTGTGTGCGCAGTAGCCACACGTGCATCAACAAAGTAGTGCCAAGGGTGCGCCTGTGTCATAAGTAAAGGGCCGGCTGGCTTGACCGTTAAAGGGTGCTGTAACCTCAAAGTACACTCCAAACCAAAAAAAAAAATATTTTCTGTGTTTGTGAATTGTGTGCGCAGTAGCCGCACGTGCATCAACAAAGTAGTGCCAAGCGTGCGCCTGTGTCATAAGTAAAGGGCCGGCTGGCTTGACCATTAAAGGGTGTTGTAACCCCCAATGTACACTACAAACCAACTAACAAAATATTTCTTCTGTGTTTGTGAATTGTGTGTGCAGTAGCCGCACGTGCATCAACAAAGTAGTGCCAAGCGTGCGCCTGTGTCATAAGTAAAGGGCCGGCTGGCTTGACCATTAAAGGGTGCTGTAACCCCCAATGTACACTACAAACCAACTAACAAAATATTTCTTCTGTGTTTGTGAATTGTGTGTGCAGTAGCCGCACGTGCATCAACAAAGTAGTGCCAAGCGTGCGCCTGTGTCATAAGTAAAGGGCTGATTGGCTTGACCATTAAAGGGTGCTGTAACCCCAAAGTACACTCCAAACCAAAAAAAAATATTTTCTGTGTTTGTGAATTGTGTGCGCAGTAGCCGCACGTGCATCAACAAAGTAGTGCCAAGCGTGCGCCTGTGTCATAAGTAAAGGGCCAGCTGGCTTGACCGTTAAAGGGTGCTGTAACCCCCAAAGTACACTCCAAACAAAAAAAAAAAAATATTTTCTGTGTTTGTGAATTGTGTGCGCAGTAGCCGCATGTGCATCATCATAGTAGTGCCAAGCGTGCACCTGTGTCATAAGTAAAGGGCCGGCTGGTTTGACAGTTAAAGGGTGCTGTAACCCCCAAAGTACACTCCAGTCCAAACCAAAAAAAAAATATTTTCTGTGTTTGTGAAATTGTGTGCGCAGTAGCCGCACATGCGTCAACAAAGTAGTGCCAAGCGTGCGCCTGTGTCATAAGTAAAGGGCCGGCTGGCTTGACCGTTATAGGGTGCTGTAACCCCCAAAGTAAACTCCAAACCAAAAAAAAAATATTTTCTGTGTTCTTGAATTGTGTGCGCAGTAGCCGCACGTGCATCAACAAAGTAGTGCCAAGCGTGCGCCTGTGTCATAAGTAAAGGGCCAGCTGGCTTGACCGTTAAAGGGTGCTGTAACCCCCAAAGTACACTCCAAACCAAATAACAAAGTATTTTTTCTGTGTTTGTGAATTGTGTGCGCAGTAGCCGCACGTGCATCAACAAAGTAGTGCCAAGCGTGCGCCTGTGTCATAAGTAAAGGGCTGGCTGGCTTGACCGTTAAAGGGTGCTGTAACCCCCAAAGTACACTCTAAACCAAAAAAATATATATTTTCTGTGTTTGTGAATTGTGTGCGCAGTAGCCGCACGTGCATCAACATAGTAGTGCCAAGCGTGCGCCTGTGTCATAAGTAAAGTGCCGGCTGGCTTGACCATTAAAGGGTGCTGTAACCCCCAAAGTACACTCCAGTCCAAACCAAAAGAAATTTTTTTTCTGTGTTTGCGAATTGTGTGCGCAGTTGCCGCACGTGAATCAACAAAGTAGTGCCAAGCGTGCGCCTGTGTCATAAGTAAAGGGCCTTCTGGCTTGACCGTTAAAGGGTGCTGTAACCCCCAAAGTACACTCCAAACAAAATAAAATATTTTTCCTGTGTTTGTGAATTGTGTGCGCAGTAGCCGCACGTGCATCAACAAAGTAGTGCCAAGCGTGCGCCTGTGTCATAAGTAAAGGGCCAGCTGGCTTGACCGTTAAAGGGTGCTGTAACCCCCAAAGTACACTCCAAACCAAATAACAAAATATTTTTTCTGTGTTTGTGAATTGTGTGCGCAGTAGCCGCACGTGCATCAACAAAGTAGTGCCAAGCGTGCGCCTGTGTCATAAGTAAAGGGCCAGCTGGCTTGACCGTTAAAGGGTGCTATAACCCCCAAAGTAAACTCCAAACCAAATAAAATATGTTTTCTGTGTTTGTGAATTGTGTGCGCAGTAGCGGCACATGCATCAACAAAGTAGTGTCAAGCGTGCGCCTGTGTCATAAGTAAAGGGCTGGCTGGCTTGACCGTTAAAGGGTGCTGTAACCCCCAAAGTACACTCCAAACCAAATAACAAAATATTTTTTCTGTGTTTGTGAATTGTGTGCGCAGTAGCCGCACGTTCATCAACAAAGTAGTGCCAAGCGTGCTCCTGTGTCATAAGTAAAGGGCCGGCTGGCTTGACTGTTAAAGGGTGCTGTAACCCCCAAAGTACACTCCAAACCAAAAAAAAAAATATTTTCTGTGTTTGTGAATTGTGTGCGCAGTAGCCGCAGGTGCATCAACATAGTAGTGCCAAGCGTGCGCCTCTGTCATAGGTAAAGGGCCGGCTGGCTTGACCGTTACAGGTTGCTGTAACCCCCAAAGTACACTCCAGTCCAAACCAAAAGAAATTTTTTTTCTGTGTTTGCGAATTGTGTCCGCAGTAGCCGCACGTGCATCAACAAAGTAGTGCCAAGCGTGCGCCTGTGTCATAAGTAAAGGGCCAGCTAGCTTGACCGTTAAAGGGTGCTGTAACCCCCAAAGTACACTCCAAACCAAATAACAAAATATTTTTTCTGTGTTTGTGAATTGTGTGCGCAGTAGCCGCACGTGCATCAACAAAGTAGTGCCAAGCGTGCGCCTGTGTCATAAGTAAAGGGCCGGCTGGCTTGACCGTTAAAGGGTGCTGTAACCCCCAAAGTACACTCCAAACCAAAAAAAATATATTTTCTGTGTTTGTGAATTGTGTGTGCAGTAGCCGCACGTGCATCATCAAAGTAGTGCCAAGCGTGCGCCTGTGTCATAAGTAAAGGGCCCGCTGGCTTGATCATTAAAGGGTGCTGTAACCCCCAAAGTACACTCCATACCCAAAAAAAAAATATTTTCTGTGTTTGTGAATTGTGTGCGCAGTAGCCGCATGTGCATCAACAAAGTAGTGCCAAGCGTGCACCTGTGTCATAAGTAAAGGGCTGGCTGGCTTGACCGTTAAAGGGTGCTGTAACCCCCTAAGAACACTCCAGTCCAAACCAAAAAAAAATATTTTCTGTGTTTGTGAATTGTGTGCGCAGTAGCCGCAAGTGCATCAACAAAGTAGTGCCAAGCGTACGCCTGTGTCATAAGTAAAGGGCCGGCTGGCTTGACCGTTAAAGGGTGCTGTAACCCCCAAAGTAAACTCCAAACCAAAAAAATATATATTTTCTGTGTTTGTGAATTGTGTGCGCAGTAGCCGCATGTGCATCAACAATGTATTGACAAGCGTGCGCCTGTGTCATAAGTAAAGGGCCGGCTGGCTTGACTGTTAAAGGGTGCTGTAACCCCCAAAGTACACTCCAAACCAAATAACAAAATATTTTTCCTGTGTTTGTTTATTGTGTGCGCAGTAGCCACACGTGCATCAACAAAGTAGTGCCAAGCGTGCGCTTGTGTCATAAGTAAAGGGCTGGCTGGCTTGACCGTTAAAGGGTGCTGTAACCCCCAAAGTACACTCCAGTCCAAACCAAAAAAAAAATATTTTCTGTGTTTGTGATTTGTGTGCGCAGTAGCAGCACGTGCATCAACAAAGTAGTGCCAAGCGTGCGCCTGTGTCATAAGTAAAGGGCCGGCTGGCTTGACCGCTAAAGGGTGCTGTAACCCACAAAGTACACTCCAAACCAAATAACAAAATATTTTTCCTGTGTTTGTGAATTGTGTGCGCAGTAGCCGGACGTGCTTCAACAAAGTAGTGCCAAGCGTGCGCCTGTGTCATAAGTAAAGGGCCGGCTGGCTTGACCGTTAAAGGGTGCTGTAACCCCAAAGTACACTCCAAACAAAAAAAAATATATTTTCTGTGTTTGTGAATTGTGTGCGCAGTAGCCACACGTGCATCAACAAAGTAGTGCCAAGGGTGCGCCTGTGTAATAAGTAAAGGGCCAGCTGGCTTGACCGTTAAAGGGTGCTGTAACCTCAAAGTACACTCCAAACCAAAAAAAATAATATTTTCTGTGTTTGTGAATTGTGTGCGCAGTAGCCGCACGTGCATCAACAAAGTAGTGCCAAGCGTGCGCCTGTGTCATAAGTAAAGGGCCGGCTGGCTTGACCATTAAAGGGTGCTGTAACCCCCAATGTACACTACAAACCAACTAACAAAATATTTCTTCTGTGTTTGTGAATTGTGTGTGCAGTAGCCGCACGTGCATCAACAAAGTAGTGCCAAGCGTGCGCCTGTGTCATAAGTAAAGGGAGAGCTGGCTTGACCATTAAAGGGTGCTGTAACCCCCAATGTACACTACAAACCAACTAACAAAATATTTCTTCTGTGTTTGTGAATTGTGTGTGCAGTAGCCGCACGAGCATCAACAAAGTAGTGCCAAGCGTGCGCCTGTGTCATAAGTAAAGGGCCGATTGACTTGACCATTAAAGGGTGCTGTAACCCCAAAGTACACTCCAAACCAAAAAAAAAAATATTTTCTGTGTTTGTGAATTGTGTGCGCAGTAGCCGCACGTGCATCAACAAAGTAGTGCCAAGCGTGCGCCTGTGTCATAAGTAAAGGGCCAGCTGGCTTGACCGTTAAAGGGTGCTGTAACCCCCAAAGTACACTCCAAACCAAAAAAAAATATATTTTCTGTGTTTGTGAATTGTGTGCGCAGTAGCCGAACGTGCATCAACAAAGTAGTGCCAAGCGTGTGCCTGTGTCATAAGTAAAGGGCCGGCTGGCTTGACCGTTAAAGGGTGCTGTAACCCCCAAAGTACACTCCAGTCCAAACCAAAAAAAATAATATTTTCTGTGTTTGTGAATTGCGTGCGCAGTAGCAGCACGTGCATCAACAAAGTAGTGCCAAGCGTGCGCCTGTGTCATAAGTAAAGGGCCGGCTGGCTTGACTGTTAAAGGGTGCTGTAACCCCCAAAGTAGACTCCTAACCAAAAAAATATATATTTTACGTGTTTGTGAATTGTGTGCGCAGTAGCCGCACGTGCATCAACAAAGTAGTGCGAAGCGTGCGCCTGTGTCATAAGTAAAGGGCCGGCTGGCTTGACAGTTAAAGGGTGCTGTAACCCCCAAAGTACACTCCAGTCCAATCCAAAAAAAAAAATATTTTCTGTGATTGTGAATTGTGTGCGCAGTAGCCGCACGTGCATCAACAAAGTAGTGCGAAGCGTGCGCCTGTGTCATAAGTAAAGGGCCGGCTGGCTTGACAGTTAAAGGGTGCTGTAACCCCCAAAGTACACTCCAGTCCAATCCAAAAAAAAAAATATTTTCTGTGATTGTGAATTGTGTGCGCAGTAACCGCACGTGCATCAACAAAGTAGTGCCAAGCGTGCGCCTGTGTCATAAGTAAAGGGCCGGCTGGCTTGACCGTTAAAGGGTGCTGTAACCCCCAAAGTACACTCCAAACCAAAAAAATATATTTTTTCTGTGTTTGTGAATTGGGTGCGCAGTAGCCGCACGTGCATCAACAAAGTAGTGCCAAGCGTGCGCCTGTGTCATAAGTAAAGGGCCGGCTGGCTTGACCATTAAAGGGTGCTGTAACCCCCAAAGTACACTCCAAACCAAATGACAAAATATTTTTTCTGTGTTTGTGAATTGTGTGCGCAGTAGCCACACGTGCATCAACAAAGTAGTGCCAAGCATGCGCCTGTGTCATAAGTAAAGGGCCAGCTGGCTTGACCGTTAAAGGGTGCTGTAACCCCCAAAGTACACTCCAAACCAAATAACAAAATATTTTTTCTGTGTTTGTGAATTGTGTGCGCAGTAGCCACACGTGCATCAACAAAGTAGTGCCAAGCGTGCGCCTGTGTCATAAGTAAAGGGCCGGCTGGCTTGACCGTTAAAGGGTGCTGTAACCCCCAAAGTACACTCCAAACCAAAAAAATATATATATTTTCTGTGTTTGTGAATTGTGTGCGCAGTAGCCGCACGTGCATCAACAAAGTAGTGCCAAGCGTGCGCCTGTGTCATAAGTAAAGGGCTGGCTGGCTTGACCGTTAAAGGGTGCTGTAACCCGCAAAGTACACTCCAGTCCAAACCAAAAAAAAAATATTTTCTGTGTTTGTGAATTGTGTGCGCAGTAGCCGCACGTGCATCAACAAAGTAGTGCCAAGCGTGCGCCTGTGTCATAAGTAAAGGGCCAGCTGGCTTGACCGTTAAAGGGTGCTGTAACCCCCAAAGTACACTATAAACCAAATATCAAAATATTTTTTCTGTGTTTGTGAATTGTGTGCGCAGTAGCCGCACGTGCATCAACAAAGTAGTGCCAAGCGTGCGCCTGTGTCATAAGTAAAGGGCCAGCTGGCTTGACCTTTAAAGGGTGCTGTAACCCCCAAAGTAAACTCCAAACCAAAAAAAAAATATTTTCTGTGTTTGTGAATTGTGTGCGCAGTAGCCGCACGTGCATCAACAAAGTAGTGCCAAGCGTGCGCCTGTGTCATAAGTAAAGGGCCAGCTGGCTTGACCGTTAAAGGGTGCTGTAACCCCCAAAGTACACTCCAAACCAAATAACAAAATATTTTTTCTGTGTTTGTGAATTGTGTGCGCAGAAGCCGCACGTGCATCAACAAAGTAGTGTCAAGCGTGCGCCTGTGTCATAGGTAAAGGGCCGGCTGGCTTGACCGTTAAAGGGTGCTGTAACCCCCAAAGTAGACTCCAGTCCAAACCAAAAGAAAATATTTTTCTGTGTTTGCGAATTGTGTGCGCAGTAGCCGCACGTGCATCAACAAAGTAGTGCCAAGCGTGCGCCTGTGTCATAAGTAAAGGGCCAGCTGGCTTGACCGGTAAAGGGTGCTGTAACCCCCAAAGTACACTCCAAACCAAATAACAAAATATTTTTTCAGTGTTTGTGAATTGTGTGCGCAGTAGCCGCACGTGCATCAACAAAGTAGTGCCAAGCGTGCGCCTGTGTCATAAGTAAAGGGCCAGCTGGCTTGACCGTTAAAGGGTGCTTTAACCCCCAAAGTACACTATAAACCAAATATCAAAATATTTTTTCTGTGTTTGTGAATTGTGTGCGCAGTAGCCGCACGTGCATCAACAAAGTAGTGCCAAGCGTGCGCCTGTGTCATAAGTAAAGGGCCAGCTGGCTTGACCTTTAAAGGGTGCTGTAACCCCCAAAGTAAACTCCAAACCAAAAAAAAAATTTTTTCTGTGTTTGTGAATTGTGTGCGCAGTAGCCGCACGTGCATCAACAAAGTAGTGCCAAGCGTGCGCCTGTGTCATAAGTAAAGGGCCGGCAGGCTTGACCGTTAAAGGGTGCTGTAACCCCCAAAGTACACTCCAAACCAAATAACAAAATATTTTTTCTGTGTTTGTGAATTGTGTGCGCAGTAGCCGCACGTGCATCAACAAAGTAGTGTCAAGCGTGCGCCTGTGTCATAGGTAAAGGGCCGGCTGGCTTGACCGTTAAAGGGTGCTGTAACCCCCAAAGTAGACTCCAGTCCAAACCAAAAGAAAATATTTTTCTGTGTTTGCGAATTGTGTGCGCAGTAGCCGCACGTGCATCAACAAAGTAGTGCCAAGCGTGCGCCTGTGTCATAAGTAAAGGGCCAGCTGGCTTGACCGGTAAAGGGTGCTGTAACCCCCAAAGTACACTCCAAACCAAATAACAAAATATTTTTTCAGTGTTTGTGAATTGTGTGCGCAGTAGCCGCACGTGCATCAACAAAGTAGTGCCAAGCGTGCGCCTGTGTCATAAGTAAAGGGCCGGCTGGCTTGACCGTTATAGGGTGCTGTAACCCCCAAAGTACACTCCAAACCCAAAAATATATATTTTCTGTGTTTGAGAATTGTGTGCGCAGTAGCTGCACGTGCATCATCAAAGTAGTGCCAAGCGTGCACCTGTGTCATAAGTAAAGGGCCAGCTGGCTTGACCGTTAAAGGGTGCTGTAACCCCCAAAGTACACTCCAAACCAAAAAAATATATATATTTTCTGTGTTTGTGAATTGTGTGCGCAGTAGCCGCACGTGCATCAACAAAGTAGTGCCAAGCGTGCGCCTGTGTCATAAGTAAAGGGCTGGCTGGCTTGACCGTTAAAGGGTGCTGTAACCCCCAAAGTACACTCCAGTCCAAACCAAAAAAAAAATATTTTCTGTGTTTGTGAATTGTGTGCGCAGTAGCCGCACGTGCATCAACAAAGTAGTGCCAAGCGTGCGCCTGTGTCATAAGTAAAGGGCCAGCTGGCTTCACCGCTAAAGGGTGCTGTAACCCCCAAAGTAAACTCCAAACCAAAAAAATATATATTTTCTGTGTTTGTGAATTGTGTGCGCAGTAGCCGCACGTGCATCAACAAAGTAGTGCCAAGCATGCGCCTGTGTCATAAGTAAAGGGCTGGCTGGCTTGACCGTTAAAGGGTGCTTTAACCCCCAAAGTACACTCCAAACCAAATAACAAAATATTTTTCCTGTGTTTGTGAATTGTGTGCGCAGTAGCCACACGTGCATCAACAAAGTAGTGCCAAGCGTGCGCCTGTGTCATAAGTAAAGGGCTTGCTGGCTTGACCGTTAAAGGGTGCTGTAACCCCCAAAGTACACTCCAAACCAAATAACAAAATATTTTTTCTGTGTTTGTGAATTGTGTGCGCAGTAGCCGCACATGCATCAACAAAGTAGTGCCAAGCGTGCGCCTGTGTCATAAGTAAAGGGCCGGGTGGCTTGACCATTAAAGGGTGCTGTAACCCCCAAAGTACACTCCAAACCAAATAACAAAATATTTTTTCTGTGTTTGTGAATTGTGTGCGCAGTAGCCGCACGTGTATCAACAAAGTAGTGCCATGCGTGCGCCTGTGTCATAAGTAAAGGGCCAGCTGGCTTGACCGTTAAAGGGTGCTGTAACCCCCAAAGTACACTCCAAACCAAAAAAAATATATATATTTTCTGTGTTTGTGAATTGTGTGCGCAGTAGCCGCACGTGCATCAACAAAGTAGTGCCAAGCATGCACCTGTGTCATAAGTAAAGGGCTGGCTGGCTTGACCGTTAAAGGGTGCTGTAACCCCCAAAGTACACTCCAGTCCAAACCAAATAACAAAATATTTTTTCTGTGTTTGTGAATTGTGTGCGCAGTAGCCGCACGTGCATCAACAAAGTAGTGCCAAGCGTGCGCCTGTGTCATAAGTAAAGGGCCGGCTGGCTTGACCATTAAAGGGTGCTGTAACCCCCAAAGTACACTCCAAACCAAAAAAATATATATATTTTCTTTGTTTGTGAATTGTGTGCGCAGTAGCCGCACGTGCATCAACAAAGTAGTTCCAAGCGTGCGCCTGTGTCATAAGTAAAGGGCTGGCTGGCTTGACCGTTAAAGGGTGCTGTAAGCCCCAAAGTACACTCCAGTCCAAACCAAAAAAAAAATATTTTCTGTGTTTGTGAATTGTGTGCGCAGTAGCCGCACGTGCATCAACAAAGTAGTGCCAAGCGTGCGCCTGTGTCATAAGTAAAGGGCCGGGTGGCTTGACTGTTAAAGGGTGCTGTAACCCCCAAAGTACACTCCAAACCAAATAACAAAATATTTTTTCTGTGTTTGTGAATTGTGTGCGCAGTAGCTGCACGTGCATCAACAAAGTAGTGTCAAGCGTGCGCCTGTGTCATAGGTAAAGGGCCGGCTGGCTTGACCGTTAAAGGGTGCTGTAACCCCCAAAGTAGACTCCAGTCCAAACCAAAAGAAAATATTTTTCTGTGTTTGCGAATTGTGTGCGCAGTAGCCGCACGTGCATCAACAAAGTAGTGCCAAGCGTGCGCCTGTGTCATAAGTAAAGGGCCAGCTGGCTTGACCGGTAAAGGGTGCTGTAACCCCCAAAGTACACTCCAAACCAAATAACAAAATATTTTTTCAGTGTTTGTGAATTGTGTGCGCAGTAGCCGCACGTGCATCAACAAAGTAGTGCCAAGCGTGCGCCTGTGTCATAAGTAAAGGGCCGGCTGGCTTGACCGTTATAGGGTGCTGTAACCCCCAAAGTACACTCCAAACCAAAAAATATATATTTTCTGTGTTTGAGAATTGTGTGCGCAGTAGCTGCACGTGCATCATCAAAGTAGTGCCAAGCGTGCGCCTGTGTCATAAGTAAAGGGCCAGCTGGCTTGACCGTTAAAGGGTGCTGTAACCCCCAAAGTACACTCCAAACCAAAAAAATATATATATTTTCTGTGTTTGTGAATTGTGTGCGCAGTAGCAGCACGTGCATCAACAAAGTAGTGCCAAGCGTGCGCCTGTGTCATAAGTAAAGGGCTGGCTGGCTTGACCGTTAAAGGGTGCTGTAACCCCCAAAGTACACTCCAGTCCAAACCAAAAAAAAAATATTTTCTGTGTTTGTGAATTGTGTGCGCAGTAGCCGCACGTGCATCAACAAAGTAGTGCCAAGCGTGCGCCTGTGTCATAAGTAAAGGGCCGGCTGGCTTGACTGTTAAAGGGTGCTGTAACCCCCAAAGTACACTCCAAACCAAATAACAAAATATTTTTACTGTGTTTGTGAATTGTGTGCGCAGTAGCTGCACGTGCATCAAAAAAGTAGTGCCAAGCGTGCACCTGTGTCATAAGTAAAGGGCCGGCTGGCTTGACCATTAAAGGGTGCTGTAACCCCCAAAGTACACACCATACCCAAAAAAAAAATATTTTCTGTGTTTGTGAATTGTGTGCGCAGTAGCCACACGTGCATCAACAAAGTAGTGCCAAGCGTGCGCCTGTGTCATAAGTAAAGGGCCGGCTGGCTTGACTGTTAAAGTGTGCTGTAACCCCCAAAGTACACTCCAGTCCAAACCAAAAAAAAAAATATTTTCTGTGTTTGTGAATTGTGTGCGCAGTAGCCGCACGTGCATAAACAAAGTAGTGCCAAGCGTGCGCCTGTGTCATAAGTAAAGGGCCAGCTGGCTTCACCGCTAAAGGGTGCTGTAACCCCCAAAGTAAACTCCAAACCAAAAAAATATATATTTTCTGTGTTTGTGAATTGTGTGCGCAGTAGCCGCACGTGCATCAACAAAGTACTGCCAAGAGTGCGCCTGTGTCATAAGTAAAGGGCTGGCTGGTTTGACCGTTAAAGGGTGCTGTAACCCCCAAAGTACACTCCAGTCCAAACCAAAAAAAAAATATTTTCTGTGTTTGTGAATTGTGTGCGCAGTAGCCGCACGTGCATCAACAAAGTAGTGCCAAGCGTGCGCCTGTGTCATAAGTAAAGGGCTGGCTGGCTTGACCGTTAAAGGGTGCTGTAACCCCCAAAGTACACTCCAGTCCAAACAAAAAAAAAAATATTTTCTGTGTTTGTGAATTGTGTGCGCAGTAGCCGCACTTGCATCAACAAAGTAGTGCCAAGCGTGTGCCTGTGTCATAAGTAAAGGGCCGGCTGGCTTGACCGTTAAAGGGTGCTTTAACCCCCAAAGTACACTCCAAACCAAATAACAAAATATTTTTCCTGTGTTTGTGAATTGTGTGCGCAGTAGCCACACGTGCATCAACAAAGTAGTGCCAAGCGTGCGCCTGTGTCATAAGTAAAGGGCTGGCTGGCTTGACCGTTAAAGGGTGCTGTAACCCCCAAAGTACACTCCAAACCAAATAACAAAATATTTTTTCTGTGTTTGTGAATTGTGTGCGCAGTAGCCGCACGTGCATCAACAAAGTAGTGCCAAGCGTGCGCCTGTGTCATAAGTAAAGGGCCGGGTGGCTTGACCATTAAAGGGTGCTGTAACCCCCAAAGTACACTCCAAACCAAATAACAAAATATTTTTTCTGTGTTTGTGAATTGTGTGCGCAGTAGCCGCACGTGCATCAACAAAGTAGTGCCATGCGTGCGCCTGTGTCATAAGTAAAGGGCCAGCTGGCTTGACCGTTAAAGGGTGCTGTAACCCCCAAAGTACACTCCAAACCAAAAAAATATATATATTTTCTGTGTTTGTGAATTGTGTGCGCATTAGCCGCACGTGCATCAACAAAGTAGTGCCAAGCATGCACCTGTGTCATAAGTAAAGGGCTGGCTGGCTTGACCGTTAAAGGGTGCTGTAACCCCCAAAGTACACTCCAGTCCAAACCAAATAACAAAATATTTTTTCTGTGTTTGTGAATTGTGTGCGCAGTAGCCGCACGTGCATCAACAAAGTAGTGCCAAGCGTGCGCCTGTGTCATAAGTAAAGGGCCGGCTGACTTGACCATTAAAGGGTGCTGTAACCCCCAAAGTACACTCCAAACCAAAAAAAAATATATATTTTCTGTGTTTGTGAATTGTGTGCGCAGTAGCTGCACGTGCATCAACAAAGTAGTGCCAAGCGTGCGCCTGTGTCATAAGTAAAGGGCTGGCTGGCTTGACCGTTAAAGGGTGCTGTAACCCCCAAAGTACACTCCAGTCCAAACCAAAAAAAAAATATTTTCTGTGTTTGTGAATTGTGTGCGCAGTAGCCGCACGTGCATCAACAAAGTAGTGCCAAGCGTGCGCCTGTGTCATAAGTAAAGGGCCGGCTGGCTTGACTGTTAAAGGGTGCTTTAACCCCCAAAGTACACTCCAAACCAAATAACAAAATATTTTTACTGTGTTTGTGAATTGTGTGCGCAGTAGCTGCACGTGCATCAACAAAGTAGTGCCAAGCGTGCGCCTGTGTCATAAGTAAAGGGCCAGCTGGCTTGACTGTTAAAGGGTGCTGTAACCCCCAAAGTACACACCATACCCAAAAAAAAAATATTTTCTGTGTTTGTGAATTGTGTGCGCAGTAGCCACACGTGCATCAACAAAGTAGTGCCAAGCGTGCGCCTGTGTCATAAGTAAAGGGCCGGCTGGCTTGACTGTTAAAGTGTGCTGTAACCCCCAAAGTACACTCCAGTCCAAACCAAAAAAAAAAATATTTTCTGTGTTTGTGAATTGTGTGCGCAGTAGCCGCACGTGCATAAACAAAGTAGTGCCAAGCGTGCGCCTGTGTCATAAGTAAAGGGCCAGCTGGCTTCACCGCTAAAGGGTGCTGTAACCCCCAAAGTAAACTCCAAACCAAAAAAATATATATTTTCTGTGTTTGTGAATTGTGTGCGCAGTAGCCGCACGTGCATCAACAAAGTAGTGCCAAGCGTGCGCCTGTGTCATAAGTAAAGGGCCGGCTGGCTTGACTGTTAAAGGGTGCTGTAACCCCCAAAGTACACTCCAAACCAAATAACAAAATATTTTTACTGTGTTAGTGAATTGTGTGCGCAGTAGCTGCACGTGCATCAACAAAGTAGTGCCAAGCGTGCGCCTGTGTCATAAGTAAAGGGCCGGCTGGCTTGACCGTTAAAGGGTGCTGTAACCCCCAAAGTACACACCATACCCAAAAAAAAAATATTTTCTGTGTTTGTGAATTGTGTGCGCAGTAGCCACACGTGCATCAACAAAGTAGTGCCAAGCGTGCGCCTGTGTCATAAGTAAAGGGCCGGCTGGCTTGACTGTTAAAGTGTGCTGTAACCCCCAAAGTACACTCCAGTCCAAACCAAAAAAAAAAATATTTTCTGTGTTTGTGAATTGTGTGCGCAGTAGCCGCACGTGCATAAACAAAGTAGTGCCAAGCGTGCGCCTGTGTCATAAGTAAAGGGCCAGCTGGCTTCACCACTAAAGGGTGCTGTAACCCCCAAAGTAAACTCCAAACCAAAAAAATATATATTTTCTGTGTTTGTGAATTGTGTGCGCAGTAGCCGCACGTGCATCAACAAAGTACTGCCAAGAGTGCGCCTGTGTCATAAGTAAAGGGCTGGCTGGCTTGACCGTTAAAGGGTGCTGTAACCCCCAAAGTACACTCCAGTCCAAACCAAAAAAAAAATATTTTCTGTGTTTGTGAATTGTGTGCGCAGTAGCCGCACGTGCATCAACAAAGTAGTGCCAAGCGTGCGCCTGTGTCATAAGTAAAGGGCTGGCTGGCTTGACCGTTAAAGGGTGCTGTAACCCCCAAAGTACACTCCAGTCCAAATCAAAAAAAAAATATTTTCTGTGTTTGTGAATTGTGTGCGCAGTAGCCGCACTTGCATCAACAAAGTAGTGCCAAGCGTGTGCCTGTGTCATAAGTAAAGGGCCTGCTGGCTTGACCGTTAAAGGGTGCTGTAACCCCCAAAGTACACTTCAAACCAAATAACAAAATATTTTTACTGTGTTTGTGAATAGTGTGCGCAGTAGCTGCACGTGCATCAACAAAGTAGTGCCAAGCGTGCGCCTGTGTCATAAGTAAAGGGCCGGCTGGCTTGACCGTTAAAGGGTGCTGTAACCACCAAAGTACACACCATACCCAAAAAAAAAATATTTTCTGTGTTTGTGAATTGTGTGCGCAGTAGCCACACGTGCATCAACAAAGTAGTGCCAAGCGTGCGCCTGTGTCATAAGTAAAGGGCCGGCTGGCTTGACTGTTAAAGTGTGCTGTAACCCCCAAAGTACACTCCAGTCCAAACCAAAAAAAAAAATATTTTCTGTGTTTGTGAATTGTGTGCGCAGTAGCCGCACGTGCATCAACAAAGTAGTGCCAAGCGTGCGCCTGTGTCATAAGTAAAGGGCCAGCTGGCTTCACCGCTAAAGGGTGCTGTAACCCCCAAAGTAAACTCCAAACCAAAAAAATATATATTTTCTGTGTTTGTGAATTGTGTGCGCAGTAGCCGCACGTGCATCAACAAAGTACTGCCAAGCGTGCGCCTGTGTCATAAGTAAAGGGCCGGCTGGCTTGACCGTTAAAGGGTGCTTTAACCCTCAAAGTACACTCCAAACCAAATAACAAAATATTTTTCCTGTGTTTGTGAATTGTGTGCGCAGTAGCCACACGTGCATCAACAAAGTAGTGCCAAGCGTGCGCCTGTGTCATAAGTAAAGGGCTGGCTGGCTTGACCGTTAAAGGGTGCTGTAACCCCCAAAGTACACTCCAAACCAAATAACAAAATATTTTTTCTGTGTTTGTGAATTGTGTGCGCAGTAGCCGCACGTGCATCAACAAAGTAGTGCCAAGCGTGCGCCTGTGTCATAAGTAAAGGGCCGGGTGGCTTGACCATTAAAGGGTGCTGTAACCCCCAAAGTACACTCCAAACCAAATAACAAATTTTTTTTTCTGTGTTTGTGAATTGTGTGCGCAGTAGCCGCACGTGCATCAACAAAGTAGTGCCATGCGTGCGCCTGTGTCATAAGTAAAGGGCCAGCTGGCTTGACCATTAAAGGGTGCTGTAACCCCCAAAGTACACTCCAAACCAAAAAAAAATATATATTTTCTGTGTTTGTGAATTGTGTGCGCAGTAGCCGCACGTGCATCAACAAAGTAGTGCCAAGCATGCACCTGTGTCATAAGTAAAGGGCTGGCTGGCTTGACCGTTAAAGGGTGCTGTAACCCCCAAAGTACACTCCAGTCCAAACCAAATAACAAAATATTTTTTCTGTGTTTGTGAATTGTGTGCGCAGTAGCCGCACGTGCATCAACAAAGTAGTGCCAAGCGTGCGCCTGTGTCATAAGTAAAGGGCCAGGTGGCTTGACCATTAAAGGTTGCTGTAACCCCCAAAGTACACTCCAAACCAAATAACAAAAAATTTTTTCTGTGTTTGTGAATTGTGTGCGCAGTAGCCGCACGTGCATCAACAAAGTAGTGCCATGCGTGCGCCTGTGTCATAAGTAAAGGGCCAGCTGGCTTGACCATTAAAGGGTGCTGTAACCCCCAAAGTACACTCCAAACCAAAAAAATATATATATTTTCTGTGTTTGTGAATTGTGTGCGCAGTAGCCGCACGTGCATCAACAAAGTAGTGCCAAGCATGCACCTGTGTCATAAGTAAAGGGCTGGCTGGCTTGACCGTTAAAGGGTGCTGTAACCCCCAAAGTACACTCCAGTCCAAACCAAATAACAAAATATTTTTTCTGTGTTTGTGAATTGTGTGCGCAGTAGCCGCACGTGCATCAACAAAGTAGTGCCAAGTGTGCGCCTGTGTCATAAGTAAAGGGCCGGCTGGCTTGACCATTAAAGGGTGCTGTAACCCCCAAAGTACACTCCAAACCAAAAAAAAAAATATTTTCTGTGATTGTGAATTATGTGCGCAGTAGCCGCACGTGCATCAACAAAGTAGTGCCAAGCGTGCGCCTGTGTCATAAGTAAAGGGCCAGCTGGCTTGACCGTTAAAGGGTGCTGTAACCCCCAAAGTACACTCCAAACAAAAAAAATATATTTTTTCTGTGTTTTTGTATTGGGTGCGCAGTAGCCGCAAGTGCATCAACAAAGTAGTGCCAAGCGTGCGCCTGTGTCATAAGTAAAGGGCCAGGTGGCTTGACCGTTAAAGGGTGCTGTAACCCCCAAAGTACACTCCAAACCAAATAACAAAATATTTTTTCTGTGTTTGTGAATTGTGTGCACAGTAGCCGCACGTGCATCAACAAAGTAGTGCCAAGCGTGCGCATGTGTCATAAGTAAAGGGCCGGCTGGCTTGACAGTTAAAGGGTGCTGTAACCGACAAAGTACACTCCAAACCAAATAACAAAATATTTTTTCTGTGTTTGTGAATTGTGTGCGCAGTAACCGCACGTGCATCAACAAAGTAGTGCCAAGCGTGCGCCTGTGTCATAAGTAAAGGGCCAGCTGGCATGACCGTTAAAGGGTGCTGTAACCCCCAAAGTACACTCCAAACCAAAAAAATATATATATTTTCTGTGTTTGTGAATTGTGTGCGCAGTAGCCGCACGTGCATCATCAAAGTAGTGCCAAGCGTGCACCTGTGTCATAAGTAAAGGGCCGGCTGGCTTGACCGTCAAAGGGTGCTGTAACCCCCAAAGTACACTCCATACCAAATAACATAATATTTTTCTGTGTTTGTGAATTGTGTGCGCAGTAGCCGCACGTGCATCAACAAAGTAGTGCCAAGCGTGCGCCTGTGTCATAAGTAAAGGGCCGGCTGGCTTGACCGTTAAAGGGTGCTGTAACCCCCAAAGTACACTCCAAACCAAAAAAAAATATATTTTCTGTGTTTGTGAATTGTGTGCGCAGTAGCCGCACGTGCATCAACATAGTAGTGCCAAGCGTGCGCCTGTGTCATAAGTAAAGGGCCAGCTGGCTTGACCGTTAAAGGGTGCTGTAACCCCCAAAGTACACTCCAAACCAAAAAAAAAATATTTTCTGTGTTTGTGAATTGTGTGCGCAGTAGCCGCACGTGCATCAACAAAGTAGTGCCAATCGTGCACCTGTGTCATAAGTAAAGGGCTGGCTGGCTTGACCATTAAAGGGTGCTGTAACCCCCAAAGTACACTCCAAACCAAAAAAAAAATATTTTCTGTGTTTGTGAATTGTGTGCGCAGTAGCCGCACGTGCATCATCAAAGTAGTGCCAAGCGTGCGCCTGTGTCATAAGTAAAGGGCTGGCTGACTTGACCGTTAAAGGGTGCTGTAACCCCCAATGTACACTCCAAACCAAAAAATATATATTTTTTGTGATTGTGAATTGTGTGCGCAGTAGCCGCACGTGCATCATCAAAGTAGTGCCAAGCGTGCGCCTGTGTCATAAGTAAAGGGCTGGCTGGCTTGATCGTTAAAGGGTGCTGTAACCCCCAAAGTACACTCCAAACCCCCCAAAAAAATATTTTCTGTGTTTGTGAATTGTGTGCGCAGTAGCCGCACGTGCGTCAACAAAGTAGTGCCAAGCGTGCGCCTGTGTCATAAGTAAAGGGCCGGCTGACTTGACCATTAAAGGGTGCTGTAACCCCCAAAGTACACTCCAAACCAAAAAAAAATATATATTTTCTGTGTTTGTGAATTGTGTGCGCAGTAGCCGCACGTGCATCAACAAAGTAGTGCCAAGCGTGCGCCTGTGTCATAAGTAAAGGGCTGGCTGGCTTGACTGTTAAAGGGTGCTGTAACCCCCAAAGTACACTCCAGTCCAAACCAAAAAAAAAATATTTTCTGTGTTTGTGAATTGTGTGCGCAGTAGCCGCACGTGCATCAACAAAGTAGTGCCAAGCGTGCGCCTGTGTCATAAGTAAAGGGCCGGCTGGCTTGACTGTTAAAGGGTGCTTTAACCCCCAAAGTACACTCCAAACCAAATAACAAAATATTTTTACTGTGTTTGTGAATTGTGTGCGCAGTAGCTGCACATGCATCAACAAAGTAGTGCCAAGCGTGCGCCTGTGTCATAAGTAAAGGGCCAGCTGGCTTGACTGTTAAAGGGTGCTGTAACCCCCAAAGTACACACCATACCCAAAAAAAAAATATTTTCTGTGTTTGTGAATTGTGTGCGCAGTAGCCACACGTGCATCAACAAAGTAGTGCCAAGCGTGCGCCTGTGTCATAAGTAAAGGGCCGGCTGGCTTGACTGTTAAAGTGTGCTGTAACCCCCAAAGTACACTCCAGTCCAAACCAAAAAAAAAAATATTTTCTGTGTTTGTGAATTGTGTGCGCAGTAGCCGCACGTGCATAAACAAAGTAGTGCCAAGCGTGCGCCTGTGTCATAAGTAAAGGGCCAGCTGGCTTCACCGCTAAAGGGTGCTGTAACCCCCAAAGTAAACTCCAAACCAAAAAAATATATATTTTCTGTGTTTGTGAATTGTGTGCGCAGTAGCCGCACGTGCATCAACAAAGTAGTGCCAAGCGTGCGCCTGTGTCATAAGTAAAGGGCCGGCTGGCTTGACTGTTAAAGGGTGCTGTAACCCCCAAAGTACACTCCAAACCAAATAACAAAATATTTTTACTGTGTTAGTGAATTGTGTGCGCAGTAGCTGCACGTGCATCAACAAAGTAGTGCCAAGCGTGCGCCTGTGTCATAAGTAAAGGGCCGGCTGGCTTGACCGTTAAAGGGTGCTGTAACCCCCAAAGTACACACCATACCCAAAAAAAAAATATTTTCTGTGTTTGTGAATTGTGTGCGCAGTAGCCACACGTGCATCAACAAAGTAGTGCCAAGCGTGCGCCTGTGTCATAAGTAAAGGGCCGGCTGGCTTGACTGTTAAAGTGTGCTGTAACCCCCAAAGTACACTCCAGTCCAAACCAAAAAAAAATATATTTTCTGTGTTTGTGAATTGTGTGCGCAGTAGCCGCACGTGCATAAACAAAGTTGTGCCAAGCGTGCGCCTGTGTCATAAGTAAAGGGCCAGCTGGCTTCACCGCTAAAGGGTGCTGTAACCCCCAAAGTAAACTCCAAACCAAAAAAATATATATTTTCTGTGTTTGTGAATTGTGTGCGCAGTAGCCGCACGTGCATCAACAAAGTACTGCCAAGAGTGCGCCTGTGTCATAAGTAAAGGGCTGGCTGGCTTGACCGTTAAAGGGTGCTGTAACCCCCAAAGTACACTCCAGTCCAAACCAAAAAAAAAATATTTTCTGTGTTTGTGAATTGTGTGCGCAGTAGCCGCACGTGCATCAACAAAGTAGTGCCAAGCGTGCGCCTGTGTCATAAGTAAAGGGCTGGCTGGCTTGACCGTTAAAGGGTGCTGTAACCCCCAAAGTACACTCCAGTCCAAATCAAAAAAAAAATATTTTCTGTGTTTGTGAATTGTGTGCGCAGTAGCCGCACTTGCATCAACAAAGTAGTGCCAAGCGTGTGCCTGTGTCATAAGTAAAGGGCCAGCTGGCTTGACCGTTAAAGGGTGCTGTAACCCCCAAAGTACACTTCAAACCAAATAACAAAATATTTTTACTGTGTTTGTGAATAGTGTGCGCAGTAGCTGCACGTGCATCAACAAAGTAGTGCCAAGCGTGCGCCTGTGTCATAAGTAAAGGGCCGGCTGGCTTGACCGTTAAAGGGTGCTGTAACCACCAAAGTACACACCATACCCAAAAAAAAAATATTTTCTGTGTTTGTGAATTGTGTGCGCAGTAGCCACACGTGCATCAACAAAGTAGTGCCAAGCGTGCGCCTGTGTCATAAGTAAAGGGCCGGCTGGCTTGACTGTTAAAGTGTGCTGTAACCCCCAAAGTACACTCCAGTCCAAACCAAAAAAAAAAATATTTTCTGTGTTTGTGAATTGTGTGCGCAGTAGCCGCACGTGCATCAACAAAGTAGTGCCAAGCGTGCACCTGTGTCATAAGTAAAGGGCCAGCTGGCTTCACCGCTAAAGGGTGCTGTAACCCCCAAAGTAAACTCCAAACCAAAAAAATATATATTTTCTGTGTTTGTGAATTGTGTGCGCAGTAGCCGCACGTGCATCAACAAAGTACTGCCAAGCGTGCGCCTGTGTCATAAGTAAAGGGCCGGCTGGCTTGACCGTTAAAGGGTGCTTTAACCCCCAAAGTACACTCCAAACCAAATAACAAAATATTTTTCCTGTGTTTGTGAATTGTGTGCGCAGTAGCCACACGTGCATCAACAAAGTAGTGCCAAGCGTGCGCCTGTGTCATAAGTAAAGGGCTGGCTGGCTTGACCGTTAAAGGGTGCTGTAACCCCCAAAGTACACTCCAAACCAAATAACAAAATATTTTTTCTGTGTTTGTGAATTGTGTGCGCAGTAGCCGCACGTGCATCAACAAAGTAGTGCCAAGCGTGCGCCTGTGTCATAAGTAAAGGGCCGGGTGGCTTGACCATTAAAGGGTGCTGTAACCCCCAAAGTACACTCCAAACCAAATAACAAAAAATTTTTTCTGTGTTTGTGAATTGTGTGCGCAGTAGCCGCACGTGCATCAACAAAGTAGTGCCATGCGTGCGCCTGTGTCATAAGTAAAGGGCCAGCTGGCTTGACCATTAAAGGGTGCTGTAACCCCCAAAGTACACTCCAAACCAAAAAAATATATATATTTTCTGTGTTTGTGAATTGTGTGCGCAGTAGCCGCACGTGCATCAACAAAGTAGTGCCAAGCATGCACCTGTGTCATAAGTAAAGGGCTGGCTGGCTTGACCGTTAAAGGGTGCTGTAACCCCCAAAGTACACTCCAGTCCAAACCAAATAACAAAATATTTTTTCTGTGTTTGTGAATTGTGTGCGCAGTAGCCGCACGTGCATCAACAAAGTAGTGCCAAGCGTGCGCCTGTGTCATAAGTAAAGGGCCGGGTGGCTTGACCATTAAAGGGTGCTGTAACCCCCAAAGTACACTCCAAACCAAATAACAAAAAATTTTTTCTGTGTTTGTGAATTGTGTGCGCAGTAGCCGCACGTGCATCAACAAAGTAGTGCCATGCGTGCGCCTGTGTCATAAGTAAAGGGCCAGCTGGCTTGACCATTAAAGGGTGCTGTAACCCCCAAAGTACACTCCAAACCAAAAAAATATATATATTTTCTGTGTTTGTGAATTGTGTGCGCAGTAGCCGCACGTGCATCAACAAAGTAGTGCCAAGCATGCACCTGTGTCATAAGTAAAGGGCTGGCTGGCTTGACCGTTAAAGGGTGCTGTAACCCCCAAAGTACACTCCAGTCCAAACCAAATAACAAAATATTTTTTCTGTGTTTGTGAATTGTGTGCGCAGTAGCCGCACGTGCATCAACAAAGTAGTGCCAAGCGTGCGCCTGTGTCATAAGTAAAGGGCCGGCTGGCTTGACCATTAAAGGGTGCTGTAACCCCCAAAGTACACTCCAAACCAAAAAAAAAATATTTTCTGTGATTGTGAATTATGTGCGCAGTAGCCGCACGTGCATCAACAAAGTAGTGCCAAGCGTGCGCCTGTGTCATAAGTAAAGGGCCAGCTGGCTTGACCGTTAAAGGGTGCTGTAACCCCCAAAGTACACTCCAAACAAAAAAAATATATTTGTTCTGTGTTTGTGTATTGGGTGCGCAGTAGCCGCAAGTGCATCAACAAAGTAGTGCCAAGCGTGCGCCTGTGTCATAAGTAAAGGGCCAGGTGGCTTGACCGTTAAAGGGTGCTGTAACCCCCAAAGTACACTCCAAACCAAATAACAAAATATTTTTTCTGTGTTTGTGAATTGTGTGCACAGTAGCCGCACGTGCATCAACAAAGTAGTGCCAAGCGTGCGCATGTGTCATAAGTAAAGGGCCGGCTGGCTTGACAGTTAAAGGGTGCTGTAACCCCCAAAGTACACTCCAAACCAAATAACAAAATATTTTTTCTGTGTTTGTGAATTGTGTGCGCAGTAACCGCACGTGCATCAACAAAGTAGTGCCAAGCGTGCGCCTGTGTCATAAGTAAAGGGCCAGCTGGCATGACCGTTAAAGGGTGCTGTAACCCCCAAAGTACACTCCAAACCAAAAAAATATATATATTTTCTGTGTTTGTGAATTGTGTGCGCAGTAGCCGCACGTGCATCATCAAAGTAGTGCCAAGCGTGCACCTGTGTCATAAGTAAAGGGCCGGCTGGCTTGACCGTTAAAGGGTGCTGTAACCCCCAAAGTACACTCCAGTCCAAACCAAAAAAAAAAAATATTTTCTGTGTTTGTGAATTGTGTGCGCAGTACCCGCACGTGCATCAACTAAGTAGTGCCAAGCGTGCGCCTGTGTCATATGTAAAGGGCCGGCTGGCTTGACCGTCAAAGGGTGCTGTAACCCCCAAAGTACACTCCATACCAAATAACATAATATTTTTTCTGTGTTTGTGAATTGTGTGCGCAGTAGCCGCACGTGCATCAACAAAGTAGTGCCAAGCGTGCGCCTGTGTCATAAGTAAAGGGCCGGCTGGCTTGACCGTTAAAGGGTGCTGTAACCCCCAAAGTACACTCCAAACCAAAAAAAAATATATTTTCTGTGTTTGTGAATTGTGTGCGCAGTAGCCGCACGTGCATCAACATAGTAGTGCCAAGCGTGCGCCTGTGTCATAAGTAAAGGGCCAGCTGGCTTGACCGTTAAAGGGTGCTGTAACCCCCAAAGTACACTCCAAACCAAAAAAAAAATATTTTCTGTGTTTGTGAATTGTGTGCGCAGTAGCCGCACGTGCATCAACAAAGTAGTGCCAATCGTGCACCTGTGTCATAAGTAAAGGGCTGGCTGGCTTGACCATTAAAGGGTGCTGTAACCCCCAAAGTACACTCCAAACCAAAAAAAAAATATTTTCTGTGTTTGTGAATTGTGTGCGCAGTAGCCGCACGTGCATCATCAAAGTAGTGCCAAGCGTGCGCCTGTGTCATAAGTAAAGGGCTGGCTGGCTTGACCGTTAAAGGGTGCTGTAACCCCCAATGTACACTCCAAACCAAAAAATATATTTTTTTTGTGATTGTGAATTGTGTGCGCAGTAGCCGCACGTGCATCATCAAAGTAGTGCCAAGCGTGCGCCTGTGTCATAAGTAAAGGGCTGGCTGGCTTGATCGTTAAAGGGTGCTGTAACCCCCAAAGTACACTCCAAACCCCCCAAAAAAATATTTTCTGTGTTTGTGAATTGTGTGCGCAGTAGCCGCACGTGCATCAACAAAGTAGTGCCAAGCGTGCGCCTGTGTCATAAGTAAAGGGCTGGCTGGCTTGACCATTAAAGGGTGCTGTAACCCCCAAAGTACACTACAAACCAAAAAATATATATTTTCTGTGTTTGTGAATTGTGTGCGCAGTAGCCGCACGTGCATCATCAAAGTAGTGCCAAGCGTGCGCCTGTGTCATAAGTAAAGGGCCGGCTGGCTTGATCGGTAAAGGGTGCTGTAACCCCAAAAGTACACTCCATACCCAAAAAAAAAATATTTTCTGTGTTTGTGAATTGTGTGCGCAGTAGCCGCACGTGCATCAACAAAGTAGTGTCAAGCGTGCACCTGTGTCATAAGTAAAGGGCTGGCTGGCTTGACTGTTAAAGGGTACTGTAAACCCCAAAGTACACTCCAGTCCAAACAAAAAAAAAATATATTTTCTGTGTTTGTGAATTGTGTGCGCAGTAGCCGCACATGCTTCAACAAAGTAGTGCCAAGCGTGCGCCTGTGTCATAAGTAAAGGGCCGGCTGGCTTGACCGTTAAAGGGTCCTGTAACCCCCAAAGTAAACTCCAAACCAAAAAAATATATATTTTCTGTGTTTGTGAATTGTGTGCGCAGTAGCCGCACGTGCATCATCAAAGTAGTGCCAAGCGTGTGCCTGTGTAATAAGTAAAGGGCTGGCTGGCTTGATCATTAAAGGGTGCTGTAACCCCCAAAGTACACTCCAAACCCCCCAAAAAAATATTTTCTGTGTTTGTGAATTGTGTGTGCAGTAGCCGCAAGTGCATCAACAAAGTAGTGCCAAGCGTGCGCCTGTGTCATAAGTAAAGGGCTGGCTGGCATGACCATTAAAGGGTACTGTAACCCCCAAAGTACACTCCAAACCAAAAAATATATATTTTCTGTGTTTGTGAAATGTGTGCGCAGTAGCCGCACGTGCATCAACAAAGTAGTGCCAAGCGTGCGCCTGTGTCATAAGTAAAGGGCCGGCTGGCTTGATCGTTAAAGGGTGCTGTAACCCCCAAAGTACACTCCATACCCAAAAACAAAATATTTTCTGTGTTTGTGAAATGTGTGCGCAGTAGCCGCACGTGCATCAACAAAGTACTGCCAAGCGTGCGCCTGTGTCATAAGTAAAGGGCTGGCTGGCTTGACCGTTAAAGGGTGCTGTAACCACCAAAGTACACTCCAGTCCAAACCAAAAAAAAAATATTTTCAGTGTTTGTGAATTGTGTGCGCAGTAGCAGCACGTGCATCAACAAAGTAGTGCCAAGCGTGCGCCTGTGTCATAAGTAAAGGGCCGGCTGGCTTGACCGGTAAAGGGTGCTGTAACCCCCAAAGTACACTCCAAACCAAAAAATATATATTTTCTGTGTTTGTGAAATGTGTGCGCAGTAGCCGCACGTGCATCAACAAAGTAGTGCCAAGCGTGCGCCTGTGTCATAAGTAAAGGGCCGGCTGGCTTGATCGTTAAAGGGTGCTGTAACCCACAATGTACACTACAAACCAACTAACAAAATATTTCTTCTGTGTTTGTGAATTGTGTGTGCAGTAGCCGCACGTGCATCAACAAAGTAGTGCCAAGCGTGCGCCTGTGTCATAAGTAAAGGGCCGATTGGCTTGACCGTTAATGGGTGCTGTAACCCCAAAGTACACTCCAAACCAAAAAAAAATATTTTCTGTGTTTGAGAATTGTGTGCGCAGTAGCCGCACGTGCATCAACAAATTAGTGCCAAGCGTGCGCCTGTGTCATAAGTAAAGGGCCGGCTGGCTTGACCGTTAAAGGGTGCTGTAACCCCAAAGTACACTCCAAACCAAAAAAAAATTTTTTTCTGTGTTTGTGAATTGTGTGCGCAGTAGCCGCACGTGCATCAACAAAATATTGCCAAGCGTGCGCCTGTGTCATAAGTAAAGGGCCAGCTGGCTTGACAATTAAAGGGTGCTGTAACCCCCAAAGTACACTCCAGTCCAAACCAAAAAAAATAATATTTTCTGTGTTTGTGAATTGCGAGCGCAGTAGCAGCACGTGCATCAACAAAGTAGTGCCAAGCGTGTGCCTGTGTCATAAGTAAAGGGCCGGCTGGCTTGACTGATAAAGGGTGCTGTAACCCCCAAAGTACACTCCAAACCAAAAAAATATATATTTTCTGTGTTTGTGAATTGTGTGCGCAGTAGCCGCACGTGCATCAACAAAGTAGTGCCAAGCGTGCGCCTGTGTCATAAGTAAAGGGCCGGCTGGCTTGACCGTTAAAGGGTGCTGTAACCCCCAAAGTACACTCCAGTCCAATCCAAAAAAAAAAATATTTTCTGTGTTTGTGAATTGTGTGCGCAGAAGCCGCAAGTGCATCAACAAAGTAGTGCCAAGCGTGCGCCTGTGTCATAAGTAAAGGGTTGGCTGGCTTGACCATTAAAGGGTGCTGTAACCCCCAAAGTACACTCCAAACCAAATAACAAAATATTTTTTCTGTGTTTGTGAATTGTGTGCGCAGTAGCCGCACGTGCATCAACAAAGCAGTGCCAAGCGTGCGCCTGTGTCATAAGTAAAGGGCCAGCTGGCTTGACAGTTAAAGGGTGCTGTAACCCCCAAAGTACACTCCAAACCAAAAAAATATATATATTTTCTGTGTTTGTAAATTGTGTGCGCAGTAGCCGCACGTGCATCATCAAAGTAGTGCCAAGCGTTCACCTGTGTCATAAGTAAAGGGCCGGCTGGCTTGACCGTTAAAGGGTGCTGTAACTCCCAAAGTACACTCCAGTCCAAACCAAAAAAAAAATATTTTCTGTGTTTGTGAATTGTGTGTGCAGTAGCCGCACGTGCATTATCAAAGTAGTGCCAAGCGTTCGCCTGTGTCATAAGTAAAGGGCCAGCTGGCTTGACCATTAAAGGGTGCTGTAACCCCCAAAGTAAACTCCAAATAAAATAACAAAATATTTTTCCTGTGTTTGTGAATTGTGTGCGCAGTAGCCACACGTGCATCAACAAAGTAGTGCCAAGTGTGCGCCTGTGTCATAAGTAAAGGGTTGGCTGGCTTGACCGTTAAAGGGTGCTGTAATGCCCAAAGTACACTCCAAACCAAATAACAAAATATTTTTTCTGTGTTTGTGAATTGTGTGCGCAGTAGCCGCACGTGCATCAACAAAGTAGTGCCAAGCGTGCGCCTGTGTCATAAGTAAAGGGCCGGCTGGCTTGACCATTAAAGGGTGCTGTAACACCCAAAGTACAATCTAAACCAAATAACAAAATATTTTTTCTGTGTTTGTGAACTGTGTGCGCAGTAGCCGCATGTGCATCAACAAAGTAGTGCCAAGCGTGCGCCTGTGTCATAAGTAAAGGGCCAGCTGGCTTGACCGTTAAAGGGTGCTGTAACCCCCAAAGTACACTCCAAACCAAAAAAATATATATATTTTCTGTGTTTGTGAATTGTGTGCGCAGTAGCCGCACGTGCATCAACAAAGTAGTGCCAAGCGTGCGCCTGTGTCATAAGTAAAGGGCTGGCTGGCTTGACCGTTAAAGGGTGCTGTAACCCCCAAAGTACACTCCAGTCCAAACCAAAAAATATATATTTTCTGTGTTTGTGAATTGTGTGCGCAGTAGCCGCACGTGCATCAACAAAGTGGTGCCAAGCGTGCGCCTGTGTCATAAGTAAAGGGCTGGCTGGCTTGACCGTTAAAGGGTGCTGTAACCCCCAAAGTACACTCCAAACCAAATACCAAAATATTTTTCCTGTGTTTGTGAATTGTGTGCGCAGTAGCCGCACGTGCATCAACAAAGTAGTGCCATGCGTGCGCCTGTGTCATAAGTAAAGGGCCAGCTGGCTTGACCGTTAAAGGGTGCTGTAACCCCCAAAGTACACTCCAAACCAAAAAAATATATATATTTTCTGTGTTTGTGAATTGTGTGCGCAGTAGCCGCACGTGCATCAACAAAGTAGTGCCAAGCATGCACCTGTGTCATAAGTAAAGGGCTGGCTGGCTTGACCGTTAAAGGGTGCTGTAACCCCCAAAGTACACTCCAGTCCAAACCAAATAACAAAATATTTTTTCTGTGTTTGTGAATTGTGTGCGCAGTAGCCGCACATGCATCAACAAAGTAGTGCCAAGCGTGCGCCTGTGTCATAAGTAAAGGGCCGGCTGGCTTGACCATTAAAGGGTGCTGTAACCCCCAAAGTACACTCCAAACCAAAAAAAAAATATTTTCTGTGATTGTGAATTATGTGCGCAGTAGCCGCACGTGCATCAACAAAGTAGTGCCAAGCGTGCGCCTGTGTCATAAGTAAAGGGCCAGCTGGCTTGACCATTAAAGGGTGCTGTAACCCCCAAAGTACACTCCAAACCAAAAAAATATATTTTTTCTGTGTTTGTGAATTGGGTGCGCAGTAGCCGCACGTGCATCAAAGAAGTAGTGCCAAGCGTGCGCCTGTGTCATAAGTAAAGGGCCAGGTGGCTTGACCGTTAAAGGGTGCTGTAACCCCCAAAGTACACTCCAAACCAAATAACAAAATATTTTTTCTGTGTTTGTGAATTGTGTGCACAGTAACTGCGCGTGCATCAACAAAGTAGTGCCAAGCATGCGCCTGTGTCATAAGTAAAGGGCCAGCTGGCATGACCGTTAAAGGGTGCTGTAACCCCCAAAGTACACTCCAAACCAAAAAAATATATATATTTTCTGTGTTTGTGAATTGTGTGCGCAGTAGCCGCACGTGCATCATCAAAGTAGTGCCAAGCGTGCGCCTGTGTCATAAGTAAATTGCCAGCTGGCTTGACCGTTAAAGGGTGCTGTAACCCCCAAAGTACACTCCAAACCAAAAAAATATATATATTTTCTGTGTTTGTGAATTGTGTGCGCAGTAACCGCACGTGCATCAACAAAGTAGTGCCAAGCGTGCGCCTGTGTCATAAGTAAAGGGCCAGCTGGCATGACCGTTAAAGGGTGCTGTAACCCCCAAAGTACACTCCAAACCAAAAAAATATATATATTTTCTGTGTTTGTGAATTGTGTGCGCATTAGCCGCACGTGCATCATCAAAGTAGTGCCAAGCGTGCACCTGTGTCATAAGTAAAGGGCCGGCTGGCTTGACCGTTAAAGGGTGCTGTCACCCCCAAAGTACACTCCAGTCCAAACCAAAAAAAAAATATTTTCTGTGTTTGTGAATTGTGTGCGCAGTACCCGCACGTGCATCAACTAAGTAGTGCCAAGCATGCGCCTGTGTCATATGTAAAGGGCCGGCTGACTTGACCGTCAAAGGGTGCTGTAACCCCCAAAGTACACTCCATACCAAATAACATAATATTTTTTCTGTGTTTGTGAATTGTGTGCGCAGTAGCCGCACGTGCATCAACAAAGTAGTGCCAAGCGTGCGCCTGTGTCATAAGTAAAGGGCCGGCTGGCTTGACCGTTAAAGGGTGCTGTAACCCCCAAAGTACACTCCAAACCAAAAAAATATATATTTTCTGTGTTTGTGAATTGTGTGCGCAGTAGCCGCACGTGCATCAACATAGTAGTGCCAAGCGTGCGCCTGTGTCATAAGTAAAGGGCCAGCTGGCTTGACCGTTAAAGGGTGCTGTAACCCCCAAAGTACACTTCAAACCAAAAAAAAAATATTTTCTGTGTTTGTGAATTGTGTGCGCAGTAGCCGCACGTGCATCAACAAAGTAGTGCCAATCGTGCACCTGTGTCATAAGTAAAGGGCTGGCTGGCTTGACCATTAAAGGGTGCTGTAACCCCCAAAGTACACTCCAAACCAAAAAAAAAATAATTTCTGTGTTTGTGAATTGTGTGCGCAGTAGCCGCACGTGCATCATCAAAGTAGTGCCAAGCGTGCGCCTGTGTCATAAGTAAAGGGCCAGCTGGCTTGACCGTTAAAGGGTGCTGTAACCCCCAAAGTACATTCTAAACCAAATAACAAAATATTTTTTCTGTGTTTGTGAATTGCGAGCGCAGTAGCAACACGTGCATCAACAAAGTAGTGCCAAGCGTGTGCCTGTGTCATAAGTAAAGGGCCGGCTGGCTTGACTGATAAAGGGTGCTGTAACCCCCAAAGTACACTCCAAACCAAAAAAATATATATTTTCTGTGTTTGTGAATTGTGTGCGCAGTAGCCGCACGTGCATCAACAAAGTAGTGCCAAGCGTGCGCCTGTGTCATAAGTAAAGGGCCGGCTGGCTTGACCATTAAAGGGTGCTGTAACCCCCAAAGTACACTCCAGTCCAATCCCAAAAAAATAATATTTTCTGTGTTTGTGAATTGTGTGCGCAGAAGCCGCAAGTGCATCAACAAAGTAGTGCCAAGCGTGCGCCTGTGTCATAAGTAAAGGGTTGGCTGGCTTGACCATTAAAGGGTGCTGTAAACCCCAAAGTACACTCCAAACCAAATAACAAAATATTTTTTCTGTGTTTGTGAATTGTGTGCGCAGTAGCCGCACGTGCATCAACAAAGTAGTGCCAAGCGTGCGCCTGTGTCATAAGTAAAGGGCCAGCTGGCTTGACAGTTAAAGGGTGCTGTAACCCCCAAAGTACACTCCAAACCAAAAAAATATATATATTTTCTGTGTTTGTAAATTGTGTGCGCAGTAGCCGCACGTGCATCATCAAAGTAGTGCCAAGCGTTCACCTGTGTCATAAGTAAAGGGCCGGCTGGCTTGACCGTTAAAGGGTGCTGTAACTCCCAAAGTACACTCCAGTCCAAACCAAAAAAAAAATATTTTCTGTGTTTGTGAATTGTGTGTGCAGTAGCCGCACATGCATTATCAAAGTAGTGCCAAGCGTTCGCCTGTGTCATAAGTAAAGGGCCAGCTGGCTTGACCGTTAAAGGGTGCTGTAACCCCCAAAGTAAACTCCAAACAAAATAACAAAATATTTTTCCTGTGTTTGTGAATTGTGTGCGCAGTAGCCACACGTGCATCAACAAAGTAGTGCCAAGTGTGCGCCTGTGTCATAAGTAAAGGGTTGGCTGGCTTGACCGTTAAAGGGTGCTGTAACCCCCAAAGTACACTCCAAACCAAATAACAAAATATTTTTTCTGTGTTTGTGAATTGTGTGCGCAGTAGCCGCACGTGCATCAACAAAGTAGTGCCAAGCGTGCGCCTGTGTCATAAGTAAAGGGCCGGCTGGCTTGACCATTAAAGGGTGCTGTCACCCCCAAAGTACAATCTAAACCAAATAACAAAATATTTTTTCTGTGTTTGTGAACTGTGTGCGCAGTAGCCGCATGTGCATCAACAAAGTAGTGCCAAGCGTGCGCCTGTGTCATAAGTAAAGGGCCAGCTGGCTTGACCGTTAAAGGGTGCTGTAACCCCCAAAGTACACTCCAAACCAAAAAAATATATATATTTTCTGTGTTTGTGAATTGTGTGCGCAGTAGCCGCACGTGCATCAACAAAGTAGTGCCAAGCGTGCGCCTGTGTCATAAGTAAAGGGCTGGCTGGCTTGACCGTTAAAGGGTGCTGTAACCCCCAAAGTACACTCCAGTCCAAACCAAAAAAAAAATATTTTCTGTGTTTGTGAATTGTGTGCGCAGTAGCCGCACGTGCATCAACAAAGTGGTGCCAAGCGTGCGCATGTGTCATAAGTAAAGGGCTGGCTGGCTTGACCGTTAAAGGGTGCTGTAACCCCCAAAGTACACTCCAAACCAAATAGCAAAATATTTTTCCTGTGTTTGTGAATTGTGTGCGCAGTAGCCGCACGTGCATCAACAAAGTAGTGCCATGCGTGCGCCTGTGTCATAAGTAAAGGGCCAGCTGGCTTGACCGTTAAAGGGTGCTGTAACCCCCAAAGTACACTCCAAACCAAAAAAAAAAATATATTTTCTGTGTTTGTGAATTGTGTGCGCAGTAGCCGCACGTGCATCAACAAAGTAGTGCCAAGCATGCACCTGTGTCATAAGTAAAGGGCTGGCTGGCTTGACCGTTAAAGGATGCTGTAACCCCCAAAGTACACTCCAGTCCAAACCAAATAACAAAATATTTTTTCTGTGTTTGTGAATTGTGTGCGCAGTAGCCGCACGTGCATCAACAAAGTAGTGCCAAGCGTGCACCTGTGTCATAAGTAAAGGGCCGGCTGGCTTGACCATTAAAGGGTGCTGTAACCCCCAAAGTACACTCCAAACCAAAAAAAAAATATTTTCTGTGATTGTGAATTATGTGCGCAGTAGCCGCACGTGCATCAACAAAGTAGTGCCAAGCGTGCGCCTGTGTCATAAGTAAAGGGCCAGCTGGATTGACCATTAAAGGGTGCTGTAACCCCCAAAGTACACTCCAAACCAAAAAAATATATTTTTTCTGTGTTTGTGAATTGGGTGCGCAGTAGCCGCACGTGCATCAACAAAGTAGTGCCAAGCGTGCGCCTGTGTCATAAGTAAAGGGCCAGGTGGCTTGACCGTTAAAGGGTGCTGTAACCCCCAAAGTACAATCCAAACCAAATAACAAAATATTTTTTCTGTGTTTGTGAATTGTGTGCACAGTAGCCGCACGTGCATCAACAAAGTAGTGCCAAGCGTGCGCCTGTGTCATAAGTAAAGGGCCGGCTGGCTTGACCGTTAAAGGGTGCTGTAACCCCCAAAGTACACTCCAAACCAAATAACAAAATATTTTTTCTGTGTTTGTGAATTGTGTGCGCAGTAACCGCACGTGCATCAACAAAGTAGTGCCAAGCATGCGCCTGTGTCATAAGTAAAGGGCCAGCTGGCATGACCGTTAAAGGGTGCTGTAACCCCCAAAGTACACTCCAAACCAAAAAAAAATATATATTTTCTGTGTTTGTGAATTGTGTGCGCAGTAGCCGCACGTGCATCATCAAAGTAGTGCAAAGCGTGCACCTGTGTCATAAGTAAAGGGCCGGCTGGCTTGACCGTTAAAGGGTGCTGTCAACCCCAAAGTACACTCCAGTCCAAACCAAAAAAAAAATATTTTCTGTGTTTGTGAATTGTGTGCGCAGTACCCGCACGTGCATCAACTAAGTAGTGCCAAGCGTGCGCCTGTGTCATATGTAAAGGGCCGGCTGGCTTGACCGTCAAAGGGTGCTGTAACCCCCAAAGTACACTCCATACCAAATAACATAATATTTTTTCTGTGTTTGTGAATTGTGTGCGCAGTAGCCGCACATGCATCAACAAAGTAGTGCCAAGCGTGCGCCTGTGTCATAAGTAAAGGGCCGGCTGGCTTGACCGTTAAAGGGTGCTGTAACCCCCAAAAGTACACTCCAAACCAAAAAAATATATATTTTCTGTGTTTGTGAATTGTGTGCGCAGTAGCCGCACGTGCATCAACATAGTAGTGCCAAGCGTGCGCCTGTGTCATAAGTAAAGGGCCAGCTGGCTTGACAGTTAAAGGGTGCTGTAACCCCCAAAGTACACTCCAAACCAAAAAAAAAATATTTTCTGTGTTTGTGAATTGTGTGCGCAGTAGCCGCACGTGCATCAACAAAGTAGTGCCAATCGTGCACCTGTGTCATAAGTAAAGGGCTGGCTTGCTTGACCATTAAAGGGTGCTGTAACCCCCAAAGTACACTCCAAACCAAAAAAAAAATATTTTCTGTGTTTGTGAATTGTGTGCGCAGTAGCCGCACGTGCATCATCAAAGTAGTGCCAAGCGTGCGCCTGTGTCATAAGTAAAGGGCCAGCTGGCTTGACCGTTAAAGGGTGCTGTAACCCCCAAAGTACACTCCAAACCAAATAACAAAATATTTTTTCTGTGTTTGTGAATTGTGTGCGCAGTTGCAGCACGTGCATCAACAAAGTAGTGCCAAGCGTGCGCCTGTGTCATAAATAAAGGGCTGGCTGGCTTGACCGTTAAAGGGTGCTGTAACCCCCAAAGTACACTCCAAACCAAAAAATATATATTTTCTGTGATTGTGAATTGTGTGCGCCGTAGCCGCACGTGCATCATCAAAGTAGTGCCAAGCGTGCGCCTGTGTCATAAGTAAAGGGCTGGCTGGCTTGACCATTAAAGGGTGCTGTAACCCCCAAAGTACACTCCAAACCAAATAACAAAATATGTTTTCTGTGTTTGTGAATTGTGTGCGCAGTAGACGCACGTGCATCAACAAAGTAGTGCCAAGCGTGCGCCTGTGTCATAAGTAAAGGGCCAGCTGGCTTGACAGTTAAAGGGTGCTGTAACCCCCAAAGTACACTCCAAACCAAAAAAATATATATATTTTCTGTGTTTGTAAATTGTGTGCGCAGTAGCCGCACGTGCATCATCAAAGTAGTGCCAAGCGTTCACCTGTGTCATAAGTAAAGGGCCAGCTGGCTTGACTGTTAAAGGGTGCTGTAACTCCCAAAGTACACTCCAGTCCAAACCAAAAAAAAAATATTTTCTGTGTTTGTGAATTGTGTGTGCAGTAGCCGCACGTGCATTATCAAAGTAGTGCCAAGCGTTCGCCTGTGTCATAAGTAAAGGGCCAGCTGGCTTGACCGTTAAAGGGTGCTGTAACCCCCAAAGTAAACTCCAAACAAAATAACAAAATATTTTTCCTGTGTTTGTGAATTGTGTGCGCAGTAGCCACACGTGCATCAACAAAGTAGTGCCAAGTGTGCGCCTGTGTCATAAGTAAAGGGTTGGCTGGCTTGACCATTAAAGGGTGCTGTAACCCCCAAAGTACACTCCAAACCAAATAACAAAATTTTTTTTCTGTGTTTGTGAATTGTGTGCGCAGTAGCCGCACGTGCATCAACAAAGTAGTGCCAAGCGTGCGCCTGTGTCATAAGTAAAGGGCCGGCTGGCTTGACCATTAAAGGGTGCTGTTACCCCCAAAGTACAATCTAAACCAAATAACAAAATATTTTTTCTGTGTTTGTGAATTGTGTGCGCAGTAGCCACACGTGCATCAACAAAGTAGTGCCAAGCGTTCGCCTGTGTCATAAGTAAAGGGCCAGCTGGCTTGACCGTTAAAGGGTGCTGTAACCCCCAAAGTACACTCCAAACCAAAAAAATATATATATTTTCTGTGTTTGTGAATTGTGTGCGCAGTAACCGCACGTGCATCAACAAAGTAGTGCCAAGCGTGCGCCTGTGTCATAAGTAAAGGGCCAGCTGGCATGACCGTTAAAGGGTGCTGTAACCCCCAAAGTACACTCCAAACCAAAAATATATATATATTTTCTGTGTTTGTGAATTGTGTGCGCATTAGCCGCACGTGCATCATCAAAGTAGTGCCAAGCGTGCACCTGTGTCATAAGTAAAGGGCCGGCTGGCTTGACCGTTAAAGGGTGCTGTCACCCCCAAAGTACACTCCAGTCCAAACCAAAAAAAAAAATATTTTCTGTGTTTGTGAATTGTGTGCGCAGTACCCGCACGTGCATCAACTAAGTAGTGCCAAGCATGCGCCTGTGTCATATGTAAAGGGCCGGCTGGCTTGACCGTCAAAGGGTGCTGTAACCCCCAAAGTACACTCCATACCAAATAACATAATATTTTTTCTGTGTTTGTGAATTGTGTGCGCAGTAGCCGCACGTGCATTAACAAAGTAGTGCCAAGCGTGCGCCTGTGTCATAAGTAAAGGGCTGGCTGGCTTGACCGTTAAAGGGTGCTGTAACCCCCAAAGTACACTCCAAACCAAAAAAATATATATTTTCTGTGTTTGTGAATTGTGTGCGCAGTAGCCGCACGTGCATCAACATAGTAGTACCAAGCGTGCGCCTGTGTCATAAGTAAAGGGCCAGCTGGCTTGACCGTTAAAGGGTGCTGTAACCCCCAAAGTACACTCCAAACCAAAAAAAAAATATTTTCTGTGTTTGTGAATTGTGTGCGCAGTAGCCGCACGTGCATCAACAAAGTAGTGCCAATCGTGCACCTGTGTCATAAGTAAAGGGCTGGCTGGCTTGACCATTAAAGGGTGCTGTAACCCCCAAAGTACACTCCAAACCAAAAAAAAAATATTTTCTGTGTTTGTGAATTGTGTGCGCAGTAGCCGCACGTGCATCATCAAAGTAGTGCCAAGCGTGCGCCTGTGTCATAAGTAAAGGGCCAGCTGGCTTGACCGTTAAAGGGTGCTGTAACCCCCAAAGTACATTCTAAACCAAATAACAAAATATTTTTACTGTGTTTGTGAATTGTGTGCGCAGTAGCCGCACGTGCATCAACAAAGTAGTGCCAAGCGTGCGCCTGTGTCATAAGTAAAGGGCTGGCTGGCTTGACTGTTAAAGGGTGCTGTAACACCCAAAGTACACTCCAATCCAAAAAATATATATTTTCTGTGATTGTGAATTGTGTGCGCAGTAGCCGCACGTGCATCATCAAAGTAGTGCCAAGCGTGCGCCTGTGTCATAAGTAAAGGGCTGGCTGGCTTGACCATTAAAGGGTGCTGTAACCCCCAAAGTACACTCCAAACCAAATAACAAAATATTTTTTCTGTGTTTGTGAATTGTGTGCGCAGTAGCCGCACGTGCATCAACAAAGTAGTGCCAAGCGTGCGCCTGTGTCATAAGTAAAGGGCCAGCTGGCTTGACAGTTAAAGGGTGCTGTAACCCCCAAAGTACACTCCAAACCAAAAAAATATATATTTTTTCTGTGTTTGTAAATTGTGTGCGCAGTAGCCGCACATGCATCATCAAAGTAGTGCCAAGCGTGCGCCTGTGTCATAAGTAAAGGGCTGGCTGGCTTGACCGTTAAAGGGTGCTGTAACCCCCAAAGTACACTCCAGTCCAAACAAAAAAAAAATATTTTCTGTGTTTGTGAATTGTGTGCGCAGTAGCCGCACGTGCATCAACAAAGTGGTACCAAGCGTGCGCCTGTGTCATAAGTAAAGGGCTGGCTGGCTTGACCGTTAAAGGGTGCTGTAACCCCCAAAGTACACTCCAAACCAAATACCAAAATATTTTTCCTGTGTTTGTGAATTGTGTGCGCAGTAGCCGCACGTGCATCAACAAAGTAGTGCCAAGCGTGCGCCTGTGTCATAAGTAAAGGGCCGGCTGGCTTGACTGTTAAAGGGTGCTGTAACCCCCAAAGTACACTCCAGTCCAAACCAAAAAAATATATATTTTCTGTGTTTGTGAATAGTGTGCGCAGTAGCTGCACGTGCATCAACAAAGTAGTGCCAAGCGTGCGCCTGTGTCATAAGTAAAGGGCCGGCTGGCTTGACCGATAAAGGGTGCTGTAACCCCCAAAGTACACACCATACCCAAAAAAAAAATATTTTCTGTGTTTGTGAATTGTGTGCGCAGTAGCCACACGTGCATCAACAAAGTAGTGCCAAGCGTGCGCCTGTGTCATAAGTAAAGGGCCGGCTGGCTTGACTGTTAAAGTGTGCTGTAACCCCCAAAGTACACTCCAGTCCAAACCAAAAAAAAAAATATTTTCTGTGTTTGTGAATTGTGTGCGCAGTAGCCGCACGTGCATCAACAAAGTAGTGCGAAGCGTGCGCCAGTGTCATAAGTAAAGGGCCAGCTGGCTTCACCGCTAAAGGGTGCTGTAACCCCCAAAGTAAACTCCAAACCAAAAAAATATATATTTTCTGTGTTTGTGAATTGTGTGCGCAGTAGCCGCACGTGCATCAACAAAGTACTGCAAAGCGTGCGCCTGTGTCATAAGTAAAGGGCCGGCTGGCTTGACCGTTAAAGGGTGCTTTAACCCCCAAAGTACACTCCAAACCAAATTTACAAAATATTTTTCCTGTGTTTGTGAATTGTGTGCGCAGTAGCCAAACGTGCATCAACAAAGTAGTGCCAAGCGTGCGCCTGTGTCATAAGTAAAGGGCTGGCTGGCTTGACCGTTAAAGGGTGCTGTAACCCCCGAAGTACACTCCAAACCAAATAACAAAATATTTTTTCTGTGTTTGTGAATTGTGTGCGCAGTAGCCGCACGTGCATCAACAAAGTAGTGCCAAGCGTGCGCCTGTGTCATAAGTAAAGGGCCAGGTGGCTTGACCATTAAAGGGTGCTGTAACCCCCAAAGTACACTCCAAACCAAATAACAAAATATTTTTTCTGTGTTTGTGAATTGTGTGCGCAGTAGCCGCACGTGCATCAACAAAGTAGTGCCATGCGTGCGCCTGTGTCATAAGTAAAGGGCCAGCTGGCTTGACCGTTAAAGGGTGCTGTAACCCCCAAAGTACACTCCAAACCAAAAAAATATATATATTTTCTGTGTTTGTGAATTGTGTGCGCAGTAGCCGCACGTGCATCATCAAAGTAGTGCCAAGCGTGTGCCTGTGTCATAAGTAAAGGGCTGGCTGGCTTGACCATTAAAGGGTGCTGTAACCCCCAAAGTACACTCCAAACCAAATAACAAAATATTTTTTCTGTGTTTGTGAATTGTGTGCGCAGTAGCCGCACGTGCATCAACAAAGTAGTGCCAAGCGTGCGCCTGTGTCATAAGTAAAGGGCCAGCTGGCTTGACAGTTAAAGGGTGCTGTAACCCCCAAAGTACACTCCAAACCAAAAAAATATATATTTTTTCTGTGTTTGTAAATTGTGTGCGCAGTAGCCGCACGTGCATCATCAAAGTAGTGCCAAGCGTGCGCCTGTGTCATAAGTAAAGGGCTGGCTGGCTTGACCGTTAAAGGGTGCTGTAACCCCCAAAGTACACTCCAGTCCAAACCAAAAAAAAAATATTTTCTGTGTTTGTGAATTGTGTGCGCAGTAGCCGCACGTGCATCAACAAAGTGGTACCAAGCGTGCGCCTGTGTCATAAGTAAAGGGCTGGCTGGCTTGACCGTTAAAGGGTGCTGTAACCCCCAAAGTACACTCCAAACCAAATACCAAAATATTTTTCCTGTGTTTGTGAATTGTGTGCGCAGTAGCCGCACGTGCATCAACAAAGTAGTGCCAAGCGTGCGCCTGTGTCATAAGTAAAGGGCCGGCTGGCTTGACTGTTAAAGGGTGCTGTAACCCCCAAAGTACACTCCAGTCCAAACCAAAAAAAAATATATTTTCTGTGTTTGTGAATAGTGTGCGCAGTAGCTGCACGTGCATCAACAAAGTAGTGCCAAGCGTGCGCCTGTGTCATAAGTAAAGGGCCAGCTGGCTTGACCGATAAAGGGTGCTGTAACCCCCAAAGTACACACCATACCCAAAAAAAAAATATTTTCTGTGTTTGTGAATTGTGTGCGCAGTAGCCACACGTGCATCAACAAAGTAGTGCCAAGCGTGCGCCTGTGTCATAAGTAAAGGGCCGGCTGGCTTGACTGTTAAAGTGTGCTGTAACCCCCAAAGTACATTCCAGTCCAAACCAAAAAAAAAATATTTTCTGTGTTTGTGAATTGTGTGCGCAGTAGCCGCACATGCATCAACAAAGTAGTGCGAAGCGTGCGCCTGTGTCATAAGTAAAGGGCCAGCTGGCTTCACCGCTAAAGGGTGCTGTAACCCCCAAAGTAAACTCCAAACCAAAAAAATATATATTTTCTGTGTTTGTGAATTGTGTGCGCAGTAGCCGCACGTGCATCAACAAAGTACTGCCAAGCGTGCGCCTGTGTCATAAGTAAAGGGCCGGCTGGCTTGACCATTAAAGGGTGCTTTAACCCCCAAAGTACACTCCAAACCAAATTTACAAAATATTTTTCCTGTGTTTGTGAATTGTGTGCGCAGTAGCCAAACGTGCATCAACAAAGTAGTGCCAAGCGTGCGCCTGTGTCATAAGTAAAGGGCTGGCTGGCTTGACCGTTAAAGGGTACTGTAACCCCAGAAGTACACTCCAAACCAAATAACAAAATATTTTTTCTGTGTTTGTGAATTGTGTGCGCAGTAGCCGCACGTGCATCAACAAAGTAGTGCCAAGCGTGCGCCTGTGTCATAAGTAAAGGGCCGGGTGGCTTGACCATTAAAGGGTGCTGTAACCCCCAAAGTACACTCCAAACCAAATAACAAAATATTTTTTCTGTGTTTGTGAATTGTGTGCGCAGAAGCCGCACGTGCATCAACAAAGTAGTGCCATGCGTGCGCCTGTGTCATAAGTAAAGGGCCAGCTGGCTTGACCGTTAAAGGGTGCTGTAACCCCCAAAGTACACTCCAAACCAAAAAAATATATATATTTTCTGTGTTTGTGAATTGTGTGCGCAGTAGCCGCACGTGCATCAACAAAGTAGTGCCAAGCATGCACCTGTGTCATAAGTAAAGGGCTGGCTGGCTTGACCGTTAAAGGGTGCTGTAACCCCCAAAGTACACTCCAGTCCAAACCAAATAACAAAATATTTTTTCTGTGTTTGTGAATTGTGTGCGCAGTAGCCGCACGTGCATCAACAAAGTAGTGCCAAGCGTGCGCCTGTGTCATAAGTAAAGGGCCGGCTGGCTTGACCATTAAAGGGTGCTGTAACCCCCAAAGTACACTCCAAACCAAAAAAAAATATTTTCTGTGATTGTGAATTATGTGCGCAGTAGCCGCACGTGCATCAACAAAGTAGTGCCAAGCGTGCGCCTGTGTCATAAGTAAAGGGCCAGCTGGCTTGACCATTAAAGGGTGCTGTAACCCCCAAAGTACACTCCAAACCAAAAAAATATATTTTTTCTGTGTTTGTGAATTGGGTGCGCAGTAGCCGCACGTGCATCAACAAAGTAGTGCCAAGCGTGCGCCTGTGTCATAAGTAAAGGGCCAGGTGGCTTGACCGCTAAAGGGTGCTGTAACCCCCAAAGTACACTCCAAACCAAATAACAAAATATTTTTTCTGTGTTTGTGAATTGTGTGCGCAGTAACCGCACGTGCATCAACAAAGTAGTGCCAAGCATGCGCCTGTGTCATAAATAAAGGGCCGGCTGGCTTGACCGTTAAAGGGTGCTGTCACCCCCAAAGTACACTCCAGTCCAAACCAAAAAAAAAATATTTTCTGTGTTTGTGAATTGTGTGCGCAGTACCCGCACGTGCATCAACTAAGTAGTGCCAAGCGTGCGCCTGTGTCATATGTAAAGGGCTGGCTGGCTTGACCGTCAAAGGGTGCTGTAACCCCCAAAGTACACTCCATACCAAATAACATAATATTTTTTCTGTGTTTGTGAATTGTGTGCGCAGTAGCCGCACATGCATCAACAAAGTAGTGCCAAGCGTGCGCCTGTGTCATAAGTAAAGGGCCGGCTGGCTTGACCGTTAAAGGGTGCTGTAACCCCCAAAGTACACTCCAAACCAAAAAAATATATATTTTCTGTGTTTGTGAATTGTGTGCGCAGTAGCCGCACGTGCATCAACATAGTAGTGCCAAGCGTGCGCCTGTGTCATAAGTAAAGGGCCAGCTGGCTTGACCGTTAAAGGGTGCTGTAACCCCCAAAGTACACTCCAAACAAAAAAAAAAATATTTTCTGTGTTTGTGAATTGTGTGCGCAGTAGCCGCACGTGCATCAACAAAGTAGTGCCAAGCGTGCGCCTGTGTCATAAGTAAAGGGCTGGCTGGCTTGACCGTTAAAGGGTGCTGTAACCCCCAAAGTACACTCCAAACCAAAAAATATATATTTTCTGTGATTGTGAATTGTGTGCGCAGTAGCCGCACGTGCATCATCAAAGTAGTGCCAAGCGTGCGCCTGTGTCATAAGTAAAGGGCTGGCTGGCTTGACCATTAAAGGGTGCTGTAACCCCCAAAGTACACTCCAAACCAAATAACAAAATATTTTTTCTGTGTTTGTGAATTGTGTGCGCAGTAGCCGCACGTGCATCAACAAAGTAGTGCCAAGCGTGCGCCTGTGTCATAAGTAAAGGGCCAGCTGGCTTGACAGTTAAAGGGTGCTGTAACCCCAAAGTACACTCCAAACCAAAAAAATATATATATTTTCTGTGTTTGTAAATTGTGTGCGCAGTAGCCGCACGTGCATCATCAAAATAGTGCCAAGCGTTCACCTGTGTCATAAGTAAAGGGCCGGCTGGCTTGACCGTTAAAGGGTGTTGTAACTCCCAAAGTACACTCCAGTCCAAACCAAAAAAAAAATATTTTCTGTGTTTGTGAATTGTGTGCGCAGTAGCCGCACGTGCATCAACAAAGTAGTGCCAATCGTGCACCTGTGTCATAAGTAAAGGGCTGGCTGGCTTGACCATTAAAGGGTGCTGTAACCCCCAAAGTACACTCCAAACCAAAAAAAAAATATTTTCTGTGTTTGTGAATTGTGTGCGCAGTAGCCGCACGTGCATCATCAAAGTAGTGCCAAGCGTGCGCCTGTGTCATAAGTAAAGGGCCAGCTGGCTTGACCGTTAAAGGGTGCTGTAACCCCCAAAGTACACTCTAAACCAAATAACAAAATATTTTTTCTGTGTTTGTGAATTGTGTCCGCAGTAACCGCACGTGCATCAACAAAGTAGTGCCAAGCGTGCGCCTGTGTCATAAGTAAAGGGCTGGCTGGCTTGACCGTTAAAGGGTGCTGTAACCCCCAAAGTACACTCCAAACCAAAAAATATATATTTTCTGTGATTGTGAATTGTGTGCGCAGTAGCCGCACGTGCATCATCAAAGTAGTGCCAAGCGTGCGCCTGTGTCATAAGTAAAGGGCTGGCTGGCTTGACCATTAAAGGGTGCTGTAACCCCCAAAGTACACTCCAAACCAAATAACAAAATATTTTTTCTGTGTTTGTGAATTGTGTGCGCAGTAGCCGCACGTGCATCAACAAAGTAGTGCCAAGCGTGCGCCTGTGTCATAAGTAAAGGGCCAGCTGGCTTGACAGTTAAAGGGTGCTGTAACCCCCAAAGTACACTCCAAACCAAAAAAAAATTTATATTTTTTCTGTGTTTGTAAATTGTGTGCGCAGTAGCCGCACGTGCATCATCAAAGTAGTGCCAAGCGTTCACCTGTGTCATAAGAAAAGGGCCAGCTGGCTTGACCATTAAAGGGTGCTGTAACTCCCAAAGTACACTCCAGTCCAAACCAAAAAAAAAATATTTTCTGTGTTTGTGAATTGTGTGTGCAGTAGCCGCACGTGCATTATCAAAGTAGTGCCAAGCGTTCGCCTGTGTCATAAGTAAAGGGCCAGCTGGCTTGACCGTTAAAGGGTGCTGTAACCCCCAAAGTAAACTCCAAACAAAATAACAAAATATTTTTCCTGTGTTTGTGAATTGTGTGCGCAATAGCCACACGTGCATCAACAAAGTAGTGCCAAGTGTGCGCCTGTGTCATAAGTAAAGGGTTGGCTGGCTTGACCATTAAAGGGTGCTGTAACCCCCAAAGTACACTCCAAACCAAATAACAAAATATTTTTTCTGTGTTTGTGAATTGTGTGCGCAGTAGCCGCACGTGCATCAACAAAGTAGTGCCAAGCGTGCGCCTGTGTCATAAGTAAAGGGCCGGCTGGCTTGACCATTAAAGGGTGCTGTAACCCCCAAAGTACAATCTAAACCAAATAACAAAATATTTTTTCTGTGTTTGTGAATTGTGTGCGCAGTAGCCGCATGTGCATCAACAAAGTAGAGCCAAGCGTGCGCCTGTGTCATAAGTAAAGGGCCAGCTGGCTTGACCGTTAAAGGGTGCTGTAACCCCCAAAGTACACTCCAAACCAAAAAAATATATATATTTTCTGTGTTTGTGAATTGTGTGCGCAGTAACCGCACGTGCATCAACAAAGTAGTGCCAAGCGTGCGCCTGTGTCATAATTAAAGGGCCAGCTGGCATGACCGTTAAAGGGTGCTGTAACCCCCAAAGTACACTCCAAACCAAAAAAAATATATATTTTCTGTGTTTGTGAATTGTGTGCGCATTAGCCGCACGTGCATCATCAAAGTAGTGCCAAGCGTGCACCTGTGTCATAAGTAAAGGGCCGGCTGGCTTGACCGTTAAAGGGTGCTGTCACCCCCAAAGTACACTCCAGTCCAAACCAAAAAAAAAATATTTTTTGTGTTTGTGAATTGTGTGCGCAGTACCCGCACGTGCATCAACTAAGTAGTGCCAAGCGTGCGCCTGTGTCATATGTAAAGGGCCGGCTGGCTTGACCGTCAATGGGTGCTGTAACCCCCAAAGTACACTCCATACCAAATAACATAATATTTTTTCTGTGTTTGTGAATTGTGTGCGCAGTAGCCGCACGTGCATCATCAAAGTAGTGCCAAGCGTGCGCCTGTGTCATAAGTAAAGGGCCAGCTGGCTTGACCGTTAAAGGGTGCTGTAACCCCCAAAGTACACTCTAAACCAAATAACAAAATATTTTTTCTGTGTTTGTGAATTGTGTCCGCAGTAGCCGCACGTGCATCAACAAAGTAGTGCCAAGCGTGCGCCTGTGTCATAAGTAAAGGGCTGGCTGGCTTGACCGTTAAAGGGTGCTGTAACCCCCAAAGTACACTCCAAACCAAAAAATATATATTTTCTGTGATTGTGAATTGTGTGCGCAGTAGCCGCAAGTGCATCATCAAAGTAGTGCCAAGCGTGCGCCTGTGTCATAAGTAAAGGGCTGGCTGGCTTGACCATTAAAGGGTGCTGTAACCCCCAAAGTACACTCCAAACCAAATAACAAAATATTTTTTCTGTGTTTGTGAATTGTGTGCGCAGTAGCCGCACGTGCATCAACAAAGTAGTGCCAATCGTGCACCTGTGTCATAAGTAAAGGGCTGGCTGGCTTGACCATTAAAGGGTGCTGTAACCCCCAAAGTACACTCCAAACCAAAAAAAAAATATTTTCTGTGTTTGTGAATTGTGTGCGCAGTAGCCGCACGTGCATCATTAAAGTAGTGCCAAGCGTGCGCCTGTGTCATAAGTAAAGGGCCAGCTGGCTTGACCGTTAAAGGGTGCTGTAACCCCCAAAGTACACTCTAAACCAAATAACAAAATATTTTTTCTGTGTTTGTGAATTGTGTCCGCAGTAGCCGCACGTGCATCAACAAAGTAGTGCCAAGCGTGCGCCTGTGTCATAAGTAAAGGGCTGGCTGGCTTGACCGTTAAAGGGTGCTGTAACCCCCAAAGTACACTCCAAACCAAAAAATATATATTTTCTGTGATTGTGAATTGTGTGCGCAGTAGCCGCACGTGCATCATCAAAGTAGTGCCAAGCGTGCGCCTGTGTCATAAGTAAAGGGCTGGCTGGCTTGACCATTAAAGGGTGCTGTAACCCCCAAAGTACACTCCAAACCAAATAACAAAATATTTTTTCTGTGTTTGTGAATTGTGTGCGCAGTAGCCGCACGTGCATCAACAAAGTAGTGCCAAGCGTGCGCCTGTGTCATAAGTAAAGGGCCAGCTGTCTTGACAGTTAAAGGGTGCTGTAACCCCCAAAGTACACTCCAAACCAAAAAAAAATTTATATTTTTTCTGTGTTTGTAAATTGTGTGCGCAGTAGCCGCACGTGCATCATCAAAGTAGTGCCAAGCGTTCACCTGTGTCATAAGAAAAGGGCCGGCTGGCTTGACCATTAAAGGGTGCTGTAACTCCCAAAGTACACTCCAGTCCAAACCAAAAAAAAAATATTTTCTGTGTTTGTGAATTGTGTGTGCAGTAGCCGCACGTGCATTATCAAAGTAGTGCCAAGCGTTCGCCTGTGTCATAAGTAAAGGGCCAGCTGGCTTGACCGTTAAAGGGTGCTGTAACCCCCAAAGTAAACTCCAAACAAAATAACAAAATATTTTTCCTGTGTTTGTGAATTGTGTGCGCAATAGCCACACGTGCATCAACAAAGTAGTGCCAAGTGTGCGCCTGTGTCATAAGTAAAGGGTTGGCTGGCTTGACCATTAAAGGGTGCTGTAACCCCCAAAGTACACTCCAAACCAAATAACAAAATATTTTTTCTGTGTTTGTGAATTGTGTGCGCAGTAGCCGCACGTGCATCAACAAAGTAGTGCCAAGCGTGCGCCTGTGTCATAAGTAAAGGGCCGGCTGGCTTGACCATTAAAGGGTGCTGTAACCCCCAAAGTACAATCTAAACCAAATAACAAAATATTTTTTCTGTGTTTGTGAATTGTGTGCGCAGTAGCCGCATGTGCATCAACAAAGTAGAGCCAAGCGTGCGCCTGTGTCATAAGTAAAGGGCCAGCTGGCTTGACCGTTAAAGGGTGCTGTAACCCCCAAAGTACACTCCAAACCAAAAAAATATATATATTTTCTGTGTTTGTAAATTGTGTGCGCAGTAGCCGCACGTGCATCATCAAAGTAGTGCCAAGCGTTCACCTGTGTCATAAGTAAAGAGCCGGCTGGCTTGACCGTTAAAGGGTGCTGTAACTCCATAAGTACACTCCAGTCCAAACCAAAAAAAAAATATTTTCTGTGTTTGTGAACTGTGTGTGCAGTAGCCGCGCGTGCATTATCAAAGTAGTGCCAAGCATTCGCCTGTGTCATAAGTAAAGGGCCAGCTGGCTTGACCGTTAAAGGGTGCTGTAACCCCCAAAGTAAACTCCAAACAAAATAACAAAATATTTTTCCTGTGTTTGTGAATTGTGTGCGCAGTAGCCACACGTGCATCAACAAAGTAGTGCCAAGTGTGCGCCTGTGTCATAAGTAAAGGGTTGGCTGGCATGACCATTAAAGGGTGCTGTAACCCCCAAAGTACACTCCAAACCAAATAACAAAATATTTTTTCTGTGTTTGTGAATTGTGTGCGCAGTAGCCGCACGTGCATCAACAAAGTAGTGCCAAGCGTGCGCCTGTGTCATAAGTAAAGGGCCGGCTGGCTTGACCATTAAAGGGTGCTGTAACCCCCAAAGTACAATCTAAACCAAATAACAAAATATTTTTTCTGTGTTTGTGAACTGTGTGCGCAGTAGCCGCATGTGCATCAACAAAGTAGTGCCAAGTGTGCGCCTGTGTCATAAGTAAAGGGCCAGCTGGCTTGACCGTTAAAGGGTGCTGTAACCCCCAAAGTACACTCCAAACCAAAAAAATATATATATTTTCTGTGTTTGTGAATTGTGTGCGCAGTAACCGCACGTGCATCAACAAAGTAGTGCCAAGCGTGCGCCTGTGTCATAATTAAAGGGCCAGCTGGCATGACCGTTAAAGGGTGCTGTAACCCCCAAAGTACACTCCAAACCAAAAAAAATATATATTTTCTGTGTTTGTGAATTGTGTGCGCATTAGCCGCACGTGCATCATCAAAGTAGTGCCAAGCGTGCACCTGTGTCATAAGTAAAGGGCCGGCTGGCTTGACCATTAAAGGGTGCTGTCACCCCCAAAGTACACTCCAGTCCAAACCAAAAAAAAAATATTTTCTGTGTTTGTGAATTGTGTGCGCAGTACCCGCACGTGCATCAACTAAGTAGTGCCAAGCGTGCGCCTGTGTCATATGTAAAGGGCCGGCTGGCTTGACCGTCAATGGGTGCTGTAACCCCCAAAGTACACTCCATACCAAATAACATAATATTTTTTCTGTGTTTGTGAATTGTGTGCGCAGTAGCCGCACGTGCATCAACAAAGTAGTGCCAAGCGTGCGCCTGTGTCATAAGTAAAGGGCCGGCCGGCTTGACCGTTAAAGGGTGCTGTAACCCCCAAAGTACACTCCAAACCAAAAAAATATATATTTTCTGTGTTTGTGAATTGTGTGCGCAGTAGCCGCACGTGCATCAACATAGTAGTGCCAAGCGTGCGCCTGTGTCATAAGTAAAGGGCCAGCTGGCTTGACCGTTAAAGGGTGCTGTATCCCCCAAAGTACACTCCAAACCAAAAAAAAAATATTTTCTGTGTTTGTGAATTGTGTGCGCAGTAGCCGCACGTGCATCAACAAAGTAGTGCCAATCGTGCACCTGTGTCATAAGTAAAGGGCTGGCTGGCTTGACCATTAAAGGGTGCTGTAACCCCCAAAGTACACTCCAAACCAAAAAAAAAATATTTTCTGTGTTTGTGAATTGTGTGCGCAGTAGCCGCACGTGCATCATCAAAGTAGTGCCAAGCGTGCGCCTGTGTCATAAGTAAAGGGCCAGCTGGCTTGACCGTTAAAGGTGCTGTAACCCCCAAAGTACACTCTAAACCAAATAACAAAATATTTTTTCTGTGTTTGTGAATTGTGTCCGCAGTAGCCGCACGTGCATCAACAAAGTAGTGCCAAGTGTGCGCCTGTGTCATAAGTAAAGGGCTGGCTGGCTTGACCGTTAAAGGGTGCTGTAACCCCCAAAGTACACTCCAAACCAAAAAATATATATTTTCTGTGATTGTGAATTGTGTGCGCAGTAGCCGCACGTGCATCATCAAAGTAGTGCCAAGCGTGCGCCTGTGTCATAAGTAAAGGGCTGGCTGGCTTGACCATTAAAGGGTGCTGTAACCCCCAAAGTACACTCCAAACCAAATAACAAAATATTTTTTCTGTGTTTGTGAATTGTGTGCGCAGTAGCCGCACGTGCATCAACAAAGTAGTGCCAAGCGTGCGCCTGTGTCATAAGTAAAGGGCCAGCTGGCTTGACAGTTAAAGGGTGCTGTAACCCCCAAAGTACACTCCAAACCAAAAAAAAATATATATTTTCTGTGTTTGTAAATTGTGTGCGCAGTAGCCGCACGTGCATCATCAAAGTAGTGCCAAGCGTTCACCTGTGTCATAAGTAAAGGGCCGGCTGGCTTGACCGTTAAAGGGTGCTGTAACTCCCAAAGTACACTCCAGTCCAAACCAAAAAAAAAATATTTTCTGTGTTTGTGAATTGTGTGTGCAGTAGCCGCACGTGCATTATCAAAGTAGTGCCAAGCGTGCGCCTGTTTCATATGTAAAGGGCCGGCTGGCTTGACCGTCAAAGGGTGCTGTAACCCCCAAAGTACACTCCATACCAAATAACATAATATTTTTTCTGTGTTTGTGAATTGTGTGCACAGTAGCCGCACGTGCATCAACAAAGTAGTGCCAAGCGTGCGCCTATGTCATAAGTAAAGGGCCGGCCGGCTTGACCGTTAAAGGGTGCTGTAACCCCCAAAGTACACTCCAAACCAAAAAAATATATATTTTCTGTGTTTGTGAATTGTGTGCGCAGTAGCCGCACGTGCATCAACATAGTAGTGCCAAGCGTGCGCCTGTGTCATAAGTAAAGGGCCAGCTGGCTTGACTGTTAAAGGGTGCTGTAACCCCCAAAAGTACACTCCAAACCAAAAAAAAAATATTTTCTGTGTTTGTGAATTGTGTGCGCAGTAGCCGCACGTGCATCAACAAAGTAGTGCCAATCGTGCACCTGTGTCATAAGTAAAGGGGTGGCTGGCTTGACCATTAAAGGGTGCTGTAACCCCCAAAGTACACTCCAAACCAAAAAAAAAATATTTTCTGTGTTTGTGAATTGTGTGCGCAGTAGCCGCACGTGCATCATCAAAGTAGTGCCAAGCGTGCGCCTGTGTCATAAGTAAAGGGCTGGCTGGCTTGACTGTTAAAGGGTGCTGTAACCCCCAAAGTACACTCTAAACCAAATAACAAAATATTTTTTCTGTGTTTGTGAATTGTGTCCGCAGTAGCCGCACGTGCATCAACAAAGTAGTGCCAAGTGTGCGCCTGTGTCATAAGTAAAGGGCTGGCTGGCTTGACCGTTAAAGGGTGCTGTAACCCCCAAAGTACACTCCAAACCAAAAAATATATATTTTCTGTGATTGTGAATTGTGTGCGCAGTAGCCGCACGTGCATCATCAAAGTAGTGCCAAGCGTGCGCCTGTGTCATAAGTAAAGGGCTGGCTGGCTTGACCATTAAAGGGTGCTGTAACCCCCAAAGTACACTCCAAACCAAATAACAAAATATTTTTTCTGTGTTTGTGAATTGTGTGCGCAGTAGCCGCACGTGCATCAACAAAGTAGTGCCAAGCGTGCGCCTGTGTCATAAGTAAACGGCCAGCTGGCTTGACAGTTAAAGGGTGCTGTAACCCCCAAAGTACACTCCAAACCAAAAAAATATATATATTTTCTGTGTTTGTAAATTTTGTGCGCAGTAGCCGCACGTGCATCATCAAAGTAGTGCCAAGCGTTCACCTGTGTCATAAGTAAAGGGCCAGCTGGCTTGACCGTTAAAGGGTGCTGTAACTCCCAAAGTACACTCCAGTCCAAACCAAAAAAAAAATATTTTCTGTGTTTGTGAATTGTGTGTGCAGTAGCCGCACGTGCATTATCAAAGTAGTGCCAAGCGTTCGCCTGTGTCATAAGTAAAGGGCCAGCTGGCTTGACCGTTAAAGGGTGCTGTAACCCCCAAAGTAAACTCCAAACAAAATAACAAAATATTTTTCCTGTGTTTGTGAATTGTGTGCGCAGTAGCCACACGTGCATCAACAAAGTAGTGCCAAGTGTGCGCCTGTGTCATAAGTAAAGGGTTGGCTGGCTTGACCATTAAAGGGTGCTGTAACCCACAAAGTACACTCCAAACCAAATAACAAAATATTTTTTCTGTGTTTGTGAATTGTGTGCGCAGTAGCCGCACGTGCATCAACAAAGTAGTGCCAAGCGTGCGCCTGTGTCATAAGTAAAGGGCCGGCTGGCTTGACCATTAAAGGGTGCTGTAACCCACAAAGTACAATCTAAACCAAATAACAAAATATTTTTTCTGTGTTTGTGAACTGTGTGCGCAGTAGCCGCATGTGCATCAACAAAGTAAAGCCAAGCGTGCGCCTGTGTCATAAGTAAAGGGCCAGCTGGCTTGACCGTTAAAGGGTGCTGTAACCCCCAAAGTACACTCCAAACCAAAAAAAAATATATATTTTCTGTGTTTGTGAATTGTGTGCGCAGTAGCCGCACGTGCATCAACAAAGTAGTGCCAAGCATGCACCTGTGTCATAAGTAAAGGGCTGGCTGGCTTGATCGTTAAAGGGTGCTATAACCCCCAAAGTACACTCCAGTCCAAACCAAATAACAAAATATTTTTTCTGTGTTTGTGAATTGTGTGCGCAGTAGCCGCACGTGCATCAACAAAGTAGTGCCAAGCGTGCGCCTGTGTCATAAGTAAAGGGCCGGCTGGCTTGACCATTAAAGGGTGCTGTAACCCCCAAAGTACACTCCAAACCAAAAAAAAAATATTTTATGTGATTGTGAATTATGTGCGCAGTAGCCGCACGTGCATCAACAAAGTAGTGCCAAGCGTGCGCCTGTGTCATAAGTAAAGGGCCAGGTGGCTTGACCATTAAAGGGTGCAGTAACCCCCAAAGTACACTCCAAACCAAATAACATAATATTTTTTCTGTGTTTGTGAATTGTGTGCACAGTAGCCGCACGTGCATCAACAAAGTAGTGCCAAGCGTGCACCTGTGTCATAAGTAAAGGGCCGGCTGGCTTGACCGTTAAAGGGTGCTGTAACCCCCAAAGTACACTCCAAACCAAATAACAAAATATTTTTTCTGTGTTTGTGAATTGTGTGCGCAGTAACCGCACGTGCATCAACAAAGTAGTGCCAAGCATGCGCCTGTGTCATAAGTAAAGGGCCAGCTGACTTGACAGTTAAAGGGTGCTGTAACCCCCAAAGTACACTCCAAACCAAAAAAATATATATATTTTCTGTGTTTGTAAATTGTGTGCGCAGTAGCCGCACGTGCATCATCAAAGTAGTGCCAAGCGTTCACCTGTGTCATAAGTAAAGGGCCGGCTGGCTTGACCGTTAAAGGGTGCTGTAACTTCCAAAGTACACTCCAGTCCAAACCAAAAAAAAAATATTTTCTGTGTTTGTGAATTGTGTGTGCAGTAGCCGCACATGCATTATCAAAGTAGTGCCAAGCGTTCGCCTGTGTCATAAGTAAAGGGCCAGCTGGCTTCACCATTAAAGGGTGCTGTAACCCCCAAAGTACACTCCAAACCAAAAAAATATGTATATTTTCTGTGTTTGTGAATTGTGTGCGCAGTAACCGCACGTGCATCAACAAAGTAGTGCCAAGCGTGCGCCTGTGTCATAAGTAAAGGGCCAGCTGGCATGACCGTTAAAGGGTGCTGTAACCCCCAAAGTACACTCCAAACCAAAAAAATATATATATTATCTGTGTTTGTGAATTGTGTGCGCATTAGCCGCACGTGCATCATCAAAGTAGTGCCAAGCGTGCACCTGTGTCATAAGTAAAGGGCCGGCTGGCTAGACCGTTAAAGGGTGCTGTCACCCCCAAAGTACACTCCAGTCCAAACCAAAAAAAAAATATTTTCTGTGTTTGTGAATTGTGTGCGCAGTACCCGCACGTGCATCAACTAAGTAGTGCCAAGCGTGCGCCTGTGTCATATGTAAAGGGCCGGCTGGCTTGACCGTCAAAGGGTGCTGTAACCCCCAAAGTACACTCCATACCAAATAACATAATATTTTTTCTGTGTTTGTGAATTGTGTGCGCAGTAGCCGCACGTGCATCAACAAAGTAGTGCCAAGCGTGCGCCTGTGTCATAAGTAAAGGGCCGGCTGGCTTGACCGTTAAAGGGTGCTGTAACCCCCAAAGTACACTCCAAACCAAAAAAATATATATTTTCTGTGTTTGTGAATTGTGTGCGCAGTAGCCGCACGTGCATCAACAAAGTAGTGCCAATCGTGCACCTGTGTCATAAGTAAAGGGCTGGCTGGCTTGACCATTAAAGGGTGCTGTAACCCCCAAAGTACACTCCAAACCAAAAAAAAAAATATTTTCTGTGTTTCTGAATTGTGTGCGCAGTAGCCGCACGTGCATCATCAAAGTAGTGCCAAGCGTGCGCCTGTGTCATAAGTAAAGGGCCAGCTGGCTTGACCGTTAAAGGGTGCTGTAACCCCCAAAGTACACTCTAAACCAAATAACAAAATATTTTTTCTGTGTTTGTGAATTGTGTGCGCAGTAGCCGCACGTGCATCAACAAAGTAGTGCCAAGCGTGCGCCTGTGTCATAAGTAAAGGGCTGGCTGGCTTGACCGTTAAAGGGTGCTGTAACCCCCAAAGTACACTCCAAACCAAAAAATATATATTTTCTGTGATTGTGAATTGTGTGCGCAGTAGCCGCACGTGCATCATCAAAGTAGTGCCAAGCGTGCGCCTGTGTCATAAGTAAAGGGCTGGCTGGCTTGACCATTAAAGGGTGCTGTAACCCCCAAAGTACACTCCAAACCAAATAACAAAATATTTTTTCTGTGTTTGTGAATTGTGTGCGCAGTAGCTGCACGTGCATCAACAAAGTAGTGCCAAGCGTGCGCCTGTGTCATAAGTAAAGGGCCAGCTGGCTTGACAGTTAAAGGGTGCTGTAACCCCCAAAGTACACTCCAAACCAAAAAAATATATATATTTTCTGTGTTTATAAATTGTGTGCGCAGTAGCCGCACGTGCATCATCAAAGTAGTGCCAAGCGTTCACCTGTGTCATAAGTAAAGGGCCGGCTGGCTTGACCGTTAAAGGGTGCTGTAACTCCCAAAGTACACTCCAGTCCAAACCAAAAAAAAAATATTTTCTGTGTTTGTGAATTGTGTGTGCAGTAGCCGCACGTGCATTATCAAAGTAGTGCCAAGCGTTCGCCTGTGTCATAAGTAAAGGGCCAGCTGGCTTGACCGTTAAAGGGTGCTGTAACCCCCAAAGTAAACTCCAAACAAAATAACAAAATATTTTTCCTGTGTTTGTGAATTGTGTGCGCAGTAGCCACACGTGCATCAACAAAGTAGTGCCAAGTGTGCGCCTGTGTCATAAGTAAAGGGTTGGCTGGCTTGACCATTAAAGGGTGCTGTAACCCCCAAAGTACACTCCAAACCAAATAACAAAATATTTTTTCTGTGTTTGTGAATTGTGTGCGCAGTAGCCGCACGTGCATCAACAAAGTAGTGCCAAGCGTGCGCCTGTGTCATAAGTAAAGGGCCAGCTGGCTTGACCATTAAAGGGTGCTGTAACCCCCAAAGTACAATCTAAACCAAATAACAAAATATTTTTTCTGTGTTTGTGAACTGTGTGCGCAGTAGCCGCATGTGCATCAACAAAGTAGAGCCAAGCGTGCGCCTGTGTCATAAGTAAAGGGCCAGCTGGCTTGACCGTTAAAGGGTGCTGTAACCCGCAAAGTACACTCCAAACCAAAAAAATATATATATTTTCTGTGTTTGTGAATTGTGTGCGCTGTAGCCGCACGTGCATCAACAAAGTAGTGCCAAGCGTGCGCCTGTGTCATAAGTAAAGGGCTGGCTGGCTTGACTGTTAAAGGGTGCTGTAATCCCCAAAGTACACTCCAGTCCAAACCAAAAAAAAAAAAAATTTCTGTGTTTGTGAATTGTGTGCGCAGTAGCCGCACGTGCATCAACAAAGTAGTGCCAAGCGTGCGCCTGTGTCATAAGTAAAGGGCTGGCTGGTTTGACCGTTAAAGGGTGCTGTAACCCCCAAAGTACACTCCAAACCAAATACCAAAATATTTTTCCTGTGTTTGTGAATTGTGTGCGCAGTAGCCGCACGTGCATCAACAAAGTAGTGCCAAGCGTGCGCCTGTGTCATAAGTAAAGGGCCGGCTGGCTTGACTGTTAAAGGGTGCTGTAACCCCCAATGTACACTCCAGTCCAAACCAAAAAAAAAAATATTTTCTGTGTTTGTGAATTGTGTGCGCAGTAGCCGCACGTGCATCAACAAAGTAGTGCCAAGCGTGCGCCTGTGTCATAAGTAAAGGGCCAGCTGGTTTGACCACTAAAGGGTGCTGTAACCCCCAAAGTAAACTCCAAACCAAAAAAATATATATTTTCTGTGTTTGTGAATTGTGTGCGCAGTAGCCGCACGTGCATCAACAAAGTAGTGCCAAGCGTGCGCCTGTGTCATAAGTAAAGGGCCAGCTGGCTTGACAGTTAAAGGGTGCTGTAACCCCCAAAGTACACTCCAAACCAAAAAAATATATATATTTTCTGTGTTTGTAAATTGTGTGCGCAGTAGCCGCACGTGCATCATCAAAGTAGTGCCAAGCGTTCACCTGTGTCATAAGTAAAGGGCCAGCTGGCTTGACCGTTAAAGGGTGCTGTAACTCCCAAAGTACACTCCAGTCCAAACCAAAAAAAAAATATTTTCTGTGTTTGTGAATTGTGTGTGCAGTAGCCGCACGTGCATTATCAAAGTAGTGCCAAGCGTTCGCCTGTGTCATAAGTAAAGGGCTGGCTGGCTTGACCGTTAAAGGGTGCTGTAACCCCCAAAGTACACTCCAACCCAAAAAATATATATTTTCTGTGATTGTGAATTGTGTGCGCAGTAGCCGCACGTGCATCATCAAAGTAGTGCCAAGCGTGCGCCTGTGTCATAAGTAAAGGGCTGGCTGGCTTGACCATTAAAGGGTGCTGTAACCCCCAAAGTACACTCCAAACCAAATAACAAAATATTTTTTCTGTGTTTGTGAATTGTGTGCGCAGTAGCCGCACGTGCATCAACAAAGTAGTGCCAAGCGTGCGCCTGTGTCATAAGTAAAGGGCCAGCTGGCTTGACAGTTAAAGGGTGCTGTAACCCCCAAAGTACACTCCAAACCAAAAAAAAATATATATTTTCTGTGTTTGTAAATTGTGTGCGCATTAGCCGCACGTGCATCATCAAAGTAGTGCCAAGCGTTCACCTGTGTCATAAGTAAAGGGCCAGCTGGCTTGACCGTTAAAGGGTGCTGTAACTCCCAAAGTACACTCCAGTCCAAACCAAAAAAAAAATATTTTCTGTGTTTGTGAATTGTGTGTGCAGTAGCCGCACGTGCATTATCAAAGTAGTGCCAAGCGTTCGCCTGTGTCATAAGTAAAGGGCCAGCTGGCTTGACCGTTAAAGGGTGCTGTAACCCCCAAAGTAAACTCCAAACAAAATAACAAAATATTTTTCCTGTGTTTGTGAATTGTGTGCGCAGTAGCCACATGTGGATCAACAAAGTAGTGCCAAGTGTGCGCCTGTGTCATAAGTAAAGGGTTGGCTGGCTTGACCATTAAAGGGTGCTGTAACCCCCAAAGTACACTCCAAACCAAATAACAAAATATTTTTTCTGTGTTTGTGAATTGTGTGCGCAGTAGCCGCACGTGCATCAACAAAGTAGTGCCAAGCGTGCGCCTGTGTCATAAGTAAAGGGCCAGCTGGCTTGACCATTAAAGGGTGCTGTAACCCCCAAAGTACAATCTAAACCAAATAACAAAATATTTTTTCTGTGTTTGTGAACTGTGTGCGCAGTAGCCGCATGTGCATCAACAAAGTAGAGCCAAGCGTGCGCCTGTGTCATAAGTAAAGGGCCAGCTGGCTTGACCATTAAAGGGTGCTGTAACCCCCAAAGTACACTCCAAACCAAAAAAATATATATATTTTCTGTGTTTGTGAATTGTGTGCGCAGTAGCCGCACGTGCATCAACAAAGTAGTGCCAAGCGTGCGCCTGTGTCATAAGTAAAGGGCTGGCTGGTTTGACCGTTAAAGGGTGCTGTAACTCCCAAAGTACACTCCAGTCCAAACCAAAAAAAAAATATTTTCTGTGTTTGTGAATTGTGTGTGCAGTAGCCGCACGTGCATTATCAAAGTAGTGCCAAGCGTTCGCCTGTGTCATAAGTAAAGGGCTGGCTGGCTTGACCGTTAAAGGGTGCTGTAACCCCCAAAGTACACTCCAACCCAAAAAATATATATTTTCTGTGATTGTGAATTGTGTGCGCAGTAGCCGCACGTGCATCATCAAAGTAGTGCCAAGCGTGCGCCTGTGTCATAAGTAAAGGGCTGGCTGGCTTGACCATTAAAGGGTGCTGTAACCCCCAAAGTACACTCCAAACCAAATAACAAAATATTTTTTCTGTGTTTGTGAATTGTGTGCGCAGTAGCCGCACGTGCATCAACAAAGTAGTGCCAAGCGTGCGCCTGTGTCATAAGTAAAGGGCCAGCTGGCTTGACAGTTAAAGGGTGCTGTAACCCCCAAAGTACACTCCAAACCAAAAAAAAATATATATTTTCTGTGTTTGTAAATTGTGTGCGCATTAGCCGCACGTGCATCATCAAAGTAGTGCCAAGCGTTCACCTGTGTCATAAGTAAAGGGCCAGCTGGCTTGACCGTTAAAGGGTGCTGTAACTCCCAAAGTACACTCCAGTCCAAACCAAAAAAAAAATATTTTCTGTGTTTGTGAATTGTGTGTGCAGTAGCCGCACGTGCATTATCAAAGTAATGCCATGCGTTCGCCTGTGTCATAAGTAAAGGGCCAGCTGGCTTGACCGTTAAAGGGTGCTGTAACCCCCAAAGTAAACTCCAAACAAAATAACAAAATATTTTTCCTGTGTTTGTGAATTGTGTGCGCAGTAGCCACACGTGGATCAACAAAGTAGTGCCAAGTGTGCGCCTGTGTCATAAGTAAAGGGTTGGCTGGCTTGACCATTAAAGGGTGCTGTAACCCCCAAAGTACACTCCAAACCAAATAACAAAATATTTTTTCTGTGTTTGTGAATTGTGTGCGCAGTAGCCGCACGTGCATCAACAAAGTAGTGCCAAGCGTGCGCCTGTGTCATAAGTAAAGGGCCAGCTGGCTTGACCATTAAAGGGTGCTGTAACCCCCAAAGTACAATCTAAACCAAATAACAAAATATTTTTTCTGTGTTTGTGAACTGTGTGCGCAGTAGCCGCATGTGCATCAACAAAGTAGAGCCAAGCGTGCGCCTGTGTCATAAGTAAAGGGCCAGCTGGCTTGACCATTAAAGGGTGCTGTAACCCCCAAAGTACACTCCAAACCAAAAAAATATATATATTTTCTGTGTTTGTGAATTGTGTGCGCAGTAGCCGCACGTGCATCAACAAAGTAGTGCCAAGCGTGCGCCTGTGTCATAAGTAAAGGGCTGGCTGGTTTGACCGTTAAAGGGTGCTGTAACCCCCAAAGTACACTCCAAACCAAATACCAAAATATTTTTCCTGTGTTTGTGAATTGTGTGCGCAGTAGCCGCACGTGCATCAACAAAGTAGTGCCAAGCGTGCGCCTGTGTCATAAGTAAAGGGCTGGCTGGCTTGACTGTTAAAGGGTGCTGTAACCCCCAAAGTACACTCCAGTCCAAACCAAAAAAAATAATATTTTCTGTGTTTGTGAATTGTGTGCGCAGTAGTCGCACGTGCATCAACAAAGTAGTGCCAAGCGTGCGCCTGTGTCATAAGTAAAGGGCCAGCTGGTTTGACCACTAAAGGGTGCTGTAACCCCCAAAGTAAACTCCAAACCAAAAAAATATATATTTTCTGTGTTTGTGAATTGTGTGCGCAGTAGCCGCACGTGCATCAACAAAGTAGTGCCAAGCGTGCGCCTGTGTCATAAGTAAATGGCCGGCTGGCTTGACCATAAAAGGGTGCTGTAACCCCCAATGTACACTACAAACCAACTTACAAAATATTTCTTCTGTGTTTGTGAATTGTGTGTGCAGTAGCCGCACGTGCATCAACAAAGTAGTGCCAAGCATGCGCCTGTGTCATAAGTAAAGGGCCAATTGGCTTGACCGTTAAGGGTGCTGTAACCCCAAAGTACACTCCAAACCAAAAAAAAATATATATTTTCTGTGTTTGTGAATTGTGTGCGCAGTAGCCGCACGTGCATCAACAAAGCAGTGCTAAGCGTGCGCCTGTGACATAAGTAAAGGGCCGGCTGGCTTGACCGTTAAAGGGTGCTGTAACCCCCAAAGTACACTCCAGTCCAAACCAAAAAAAATAATATTTTCTGTGTTTGTGAATTGCGTGCGCAGTAGCAGCACGTGCATCAACAAAGTAGTGCCAAGCGTGCGCCTGTGTCATAAGTAAAGGGCCGGCTGGCTTGACTGTTAAAGGGTGCTGTAACCCCCAAAGTACACTCCAAACCCCAAAAATATATATTTTCTGTGTTTGTGAATTGTGTGCGCAGTAGCCGCACGTGCATCAACAAAGTAGTGCCAAGCGTGCGCCTGTGTCATAAGTAAAGGGCCGGCAGGCTTGACCGTTAAGGGTGCTGTAACCCCAAAGTACACTCCAAACCAAAAAAAAATATATATTTTCTGTGTTTGTGAATTGTGTGCGCAGTAGCCGCACGTGCATCAACAAAGCAGTGCTAAGCGTGCGCCTGTGACATAAGTAAAGGGCCGGCTGGCTTGACCGTTAAAGGGTGCTGTAACCCCCAAAGTACACTCCAGTCCAAACCAAAAAAAATAATATTTTCTGTGTTTGTGAATTGCGTGCGCAGTAGCAGCACGTGCATCAACAAAGTAGTGCCAAGCGTGCGCCTGTGTCATAAGTAAAGGGCCGGCTGGCTTGACTGTTAAAGGGTGCTGTAACCCCCAAAGTACACTCCAAACCCCAAAAATATATATTTTCTGTGTTTGTGAATTGTGTGCGCAGTAGCCGCACGTGCATCATCAAAGTAGTGCCAAGCGTGCGCCTGTGTCATAAGTAAAGGGCTGGCTGGCTTGACCATTAAAGGGTGCTGTAACCCCCAAAGTACACTCCAAACCAAATAACAAAATATTTTTTCTGTGTTTGTGAATTGTGTGCGCAGTAGCCGCACGTGCATCAACAAAGTAGTGCCAAGCGTGCGCCTGTGTCATAAGTAAAGGGCCAGCTGGCTTGACAGTTAAAGGGTGCTGTAACCCCCAAAGTACACTCCAAACCAAAAAAAAATATATATTTTCTGTGTTTGTAAATTGTGTGCGCATTAGCCGCACGTGCATCATCAAAGTAGTGCCAAGCGTTCACCTGTGTCATAAGTAAAGGGCCAGCTGGCTTGACCGTTAAAGGGTGCTGTAACTCCCAAAGTACACTCCAGTCCAAACCAAAAAAAAAATATTTTCTGTGTTTGTGAATTGTGTGTGCAGTAGCCGCACGTGCATTATCAAAGTAATGCCAAGCGTTCGCCTGTGTCATAAGTAAAGGGCCAGCTGGCTTGACCGATAAAGGGTGCTGTAACCCCCAAAGTAAACTCCAAACAAAATAACAAAATATTTTTCCTGTGTTTGTGAATTGTGTGCGCAGTAGCCACACGTGGATCAACAAAGTAGTGCCAAGTGTGCGCCTGTGTCATAAGTAAAGGGTTGGCTGGCTTGACCATTAAAGGGTGCTGTAACCCCCAAAGTACACTCCAAACCAAATAACAAAATATTTTTTCTGTGTTTGTGAATTGTGTGCGCAGTAGCCGCACGTGCATCAACAAAGTAGTGCCAAGCGTGCGCCTGTGTCATAAGTAAAGGGCCAGCTGGCTTGACCATTAAAGGGTGCTGTAACCCCCAAAGTACAATCTAAACCAAATAACAAAATATTTTTTCTGTGTTTGTGAACTGTGTGCGCAGTAGCCGCATGTGCATCAACAAAGTAGAGCCAAGCGTGCGCCTGTGTCATAAGTAAAGGGCCAGCTGGCTTGACCATTAAAGGGTGCTGTAACCCCCAAAGTACACTCCAAACCAAAAAAATATATATATTTTCTGTGTTTGTGAATTGTGTGCGCAGTAGCCGCACGTGCATCAACAAAGTAGTGCCAAGCGTGCGCCTGTGTCATAAGTAAAGGGCTGGCTGGTTTGACCGTTAAAGGGTGCTGTAACCCCCAAAGTACACTCCAAACCAAATACCAAAATATTTTTCCTGTGTTTGTGAATTGTGTGCGCAGTAGCCGCACGTGCATCAACAAAGTAGTGCCAAGCGTGCGCCTGTGTCATAAGTAAAGGGCTGGCTGGCTTGACTGTTAAAGGGTGCTGTAACCCCCAAAGTACACTCCAGTCCAAACCAAAAAAAATAATATTTTCTGTGTTTGTGAATTGTGTGCGCAGTAGTCGCACGTGCATCAACAAAGTAGTGCCAAGCGTGCGCCTGTGTCATAAGTAAAGGGCCAGCTGGTTTGACCACTAAAGGGTGCTGTAACCCCCAAAGTAAACTCCAAACCAAAAAAATATATATTTTCTGTGTTTGTGAATTGTGTGCGCAGTAGCCGCACGTGCATCAACAAAGTAGTGCCAAGCGTGCGCCTGTGTCATAAGTAAATGGCCGGCTGGCTTGACCATAAAAGGGTGCTGTAACCCCCAATGTACACTACAAACCAACTTACAAAATATTTCTTCTGTGTTTGTGAATTGTGTGTGCAGTAGCCGCACGTGCATCAACAAAGTAGTGCCAAGCATGCGCCTGTGTCATAAGTAAAGGGCCAATTGGCTTGACCGTTAAGGGTGCTGTAACCCCAAAGTACACTCCAAACCAAAAAAAAATATATATTTTCTGTGTTTGTGAATTGTGTGCGCAGTAGCCGCACGTGCATCAACAAAGCAGTGCTAAGCGTGCGCCTGTGACATAAGTAAAGGGCCGGCTGGCTTGACCGTTAAAGGGTGCTGTAACCCCCAAAGTACACTCCAGTCCAAACCAAAAAAAATAATATTTTCTGTGTTTGTGAATTGCGTGCGCAGTAGCAGCACGTGCATCAACAAAGTAGTGCCAAGCGTGCGCCTGTGTCATAAGTAAAGGGCCGGCTGGCTTGACTGTTAAAGGGTGCTGTAACCCCCAAAGTACACTCCAAACCCCAAAAATATATATTTTCTGTGTTTGTGAATTGTGTGCGCAGTAGCCGCACGTGCATCAACAAAGTAGTGCCAAGCGTGCGCCTGTGTCATAAGTAAAGGGCCGGCAGGCTTGACCGTTAAAGGGTGCTGTAACCCCCAAAGTACACTCCAGTCCAATCCAAAAAAAATCATATTTTCTGTGTTTGTGAATTGTGTGCGCAGTAGCCGCACGTGCATCAACAAAGTAGTGGCAAGCGTGCGCCTGTGTCATAAGTAAAGGGCCAGCTGGCTTGACCATTAAAGGGTGCTGTAAACCCCAAAGTACACTCCAAACCAAAAAAAAAATATTTTCTGTGATTGTGAATTATGTGCGCAGTAGACGCACGTGCATCAACAAAGTAGTGCCAAGCGTGCGCCTGTGTCATAAGTAAAGGGCCGGCTGGCTTGACCGTTAAAGGGTGCTGTAATCCCCAAAGTACACTCCAAACCAAAAAAATATATTTTTTCTGTGTTTGTGAATTGGGTGCGCAGTAGCCGCACGTGCATCAACAAAGTAGTGCCAAGCGTGCGCCTGTGTCATAAGTAAAGGGCCAGCTGGCTTGACCATTAAAGGGTGCTGTAACCCACAAAGTACACTCCAAACCAAATAACAAAATATTTTTTCTGTGTTTGTGAAATGTGTGCGCAGTAGCCGCACGTGCATCAACAAAGTAGTGCCAAGCGTGTGCCTGTGTCATAAGTAAATGGCCGGCTGGCTTGACCGTTAAAGGGTGCTGTAACCCCCAAAGTAAACTCCAAACAAAATAACAAAATATTTTTCCTGTGTTTGTGAATTATGTGTGCGCAGTAGCCACACGTGCATCAACAAAGTAGTGCCAAGTGTGCGCCTGTGTCATAAGTAAAGGGTTGGCTGGCTTGACCATTAAAGGGTGCTGTAACCCCCAAAGTACACTCCAAACCAAATAACAAAATATTTTTTCTGTGTTTGTGAATTGTGTGCGCAGTAGCCGCACGTGCATCAACAAAGTAGTGCCAAGCGTGCGCCTGTGTCATAAGTAAAGGGCCAGCTGGCTTGACCATTAAAGGGTGCTGTAACCCCCAAAGTACAATCTAAACCAAATAACAAAATATTTTTTCTGTGTTTGTGAACTGTGTGCGCAGTAGCCGCATGTGCATCAACAAAGTAGAGCCAAGCGTGCGCCTGTGTCATAAGTAAAGGGCCAGCTGGCTTGACCGTTAAAGGGTGCTGTAACCCCCAAAGTACACTCCAAACCCAAAAAAAATATATATTTTCTGTGTTTGTGAATTGTGTGCGCTGTAGCCGCACGTGCATCAACAAAGTAGTGCCAAGCGTGCGCCTGTGTCATAAGTAAAGGGCTGGCTGGCTTGACCGTTAAAGGGTGCTGTATCCCCCAAAGTACACTCCAGTCCAAACCAAAAAAAAAAAAAAATTTCTGTGTTTGTGAATTGTGTGCGCAGTAGCCGCACTTGCATCAACAAAGTAGTGCCAAGCGTGCGCCTGTGTCATAAGTAAAGGGCTGGCTGGTTTGACCTTTAAAGGGTGCTGTAACCCCCAAAGTACACTCCAAACCAAATACCAAAATATTTTTCCTGTGTTTGTGAATTGTGTGCGCAGTAGCCGCACGTGCATCAACAAAGTAGTGCCAAGCGTGCGCCTGTGTCATAAGTAAAGGGCCGGCTGGCTTGACTGTTAAAGGGTGCTGTAACCCCCAAAGTACACTCCAGTCCAAACCAAAAAAAAAAATATTTTCTGTGTTTGTGAATTGTGTGCGCAGTAGCCGCACGTGCATCAACAAAGTAGTGCCAAGCGTGCGCCTGTGTCATAAGTAAAGGGCCAGCTGGTTTGACCACTAAAGGGTGCTGTAACCCCCAAAGTAAACTCCAAACCAAAAAAATATATATTTTCTGTGTTTGTGAATTGTGTGCGCAGTAGCCGCACGTGCATCAACAAAGTAGTGCCAAGCGTGCGCCTGTGTCATAAGTAAAGGGCCAGCTGGCTTGACCGTTAAAGGGTGCTGTAACCCCCAAAGTACACTCCACACCAAATAACAAAATATTTTTCCTGTGTTTGTGAATTGTGTGCGCAGTAGCCGCACGTTCATCAACAAAGTAGTGCCAAGCGTGCACCTGTGTCATAAGTAAAGGGCCGGCTGGCTTGACCGTTAAAGGGTGCTGTAACCCCCAAAGTACACTCCAGTCCAAACCAAAAAAAATTATATTTTCTGTGTTTGTGAATTGCGTGCGCAGTAGCAACACGTGCATCAACAAAGTAGTGCCAAGCGTGCGCCTGTGTTATAAGTAAAGGGCCGGCTGTCTTGACTGTTAAAGGGTGCTGTAACCCCCAAAGTACACTCCAAACCTAAAAAATATATATTTTCTGTGTTTGTGAATTGTGTGCGCAGTAGCCGCAGGTGCATCAACAAAGTAGTGCCAAGAGTGCGCCTGTGTCATAAGTAAAGGGCCGGCAGGCTTGACCGTTAAAGGGTGCTGTAACCCCCAAAGTACACTCCAGTCCAATCCAAAAAAAATCATATTTTCTGTGTTTGTGAATTGTGTGCGCAGTAGCCGCACGTGCATCAACAAAGTAGTGGCAAGCGTGCGCCTGTGTCATAAGTAAAGGGCCAGCTGGCTCGACCATTAAAGGGTGCTGTAAACCCCAAAGTACACTCCAAACCAAAAAAAAAAATATTTTCTGTGATTGTGAATTATGTGCGCAGTAGACGCACGTGCATCAACAAAGTAGTGCCAAGCGTGCGCCTGTGTCATAAGTAAAGGGCCGGCTGGCTTGACCGTTAAAGGGTGCTGTAACCCCCAAAGTACACTCCAAACCAAAATAATATATTTTTTCTGTGTTTGTGAATTGGGTGCGCAGTAGCCGCACGTGCATCAACAAAGTAGTGCCAAGCGTGCGCCTGTGTCATAAGTAAAGGGCCAGCTGGCTTGACCATTAAAGGGTGCTGTAACCCACAAAGTACACTCCAAACCAAATAACAAAATATTTTTTCTGTGTTTGTGAAATGTGTGCGCAGTAGCCGCACGTGCATCAACAAAGTAGTGCCAAGCGTGTGCCTGTGTCATAAGTAAATGGCCGGCTGGCTTGACCGTTAAAGGGTGCTGTAACCCCCAAAGTACACTCCAAACCAAATAACAAAATATTTTTTCTGTGTTTGTGAATTGTGTGCGCAGTAGCTGCACGTGCATCAACAAAGTAGTGCCAAGCGTGAACCTGTGTCATAAGTAAAGGGCCGGCTGGCTTAACCATTAAAGGGTGCTGTAACCCCCAAAGTTCACTCCAGTCCAAACCAAAAAAAAATTTTTTTCTGTGTTTGTGAATTGTGTGCGCAGTAGCCGCACGTGCATCAACAAAGTAATGCCAAGCGTGCGCCTGTGTCATAAGTAAAGGGCGGGCTGGCTTGACCGTTATAGGGTGCTGTAACCCCCAAAGTACACTCCAAACCAAAAAAATATATATTTTCTGTGTTTGTGAATTGTGTGCGCAGTAGCCGCACGTGCATCAACATAGTAGTGCCAAGCGTGCGCCTGTGTCATAAGTAAAGGGCTGGCTGGCTTGACCGTTAAAGGGTGCTGCAACCCCCATAGTACACTCCAGTCCAAACCAAAAGAAAAATTTTTTCTGTGTTTGCGAATTGTGTGCGCAGTAGCCGCAAGTGCATCAACAAAGTAGTGCCAAGCGTGCGCCTGTGTCATAAGTAAAGGGCTAGCTGGCTTGACCATTAAAGGGTGCTGTAACCCCCAAAGTACACTCCAAACCAAATAACAAAATATTTTTTCTGTGTTTGTGAATTGTGTGCGCAGTAGCCGCACGTGCATCAACAAAGTAGTGCCAAGCGTGCGCCTGTGTCATAAGTAAAGGGCTGGCTGGCTTGACTGTTAAATGGTGCTGTAACCCCCAAAGTACACTCCAGTCCAAATCAAAAAAAAAATATTTTCTGTGTTTGTGAATTGTGTGCGCAGTAGCCGCACGTGCATCAACAAAGTAGTGCCAAGCGTGCGCCTGTGTCATAAGTAAAGGGCCGGCTGGCTTGACCGTTAAAGGGTGCTGTAACCCCCAAAGTACACTCCAAACCAAATAACAAAATATTTTTCCTGTGTTTGTGAATTGTGTGCGCAGTAGCCGCACGTTCATCAACAAAGTAGTGCCAAGCGTGCGCCTGTGTCATAAGTAAAGGGCCAGCTGGCTCGACCGTTAAAGGGTGCTGTAACCCCAAAGTACACTCCAAACAAAAAAAAAAATATTTTCTGTGTTTGTGAATTGTGTGCGCAGTAGCCGCACGTGCATCAACAAAGTAGTGCCAAGGGTGCGCCTGTGTCATAAGTAAAGGGCCAGCTGGCTTGACCGTTAAAGGGTGCTGTAACCCCCAAAGTACACTCCAAACCAAAAAAATATATATTTTCTGTGTTTGTGAATTGTGTGTGCAGTAGCCGCACGTGCATCAACAAAGTAGTGCCAAGCGTGCGCCTGTGTCATAAGTACAGGGCCGGCTGGCTTGACCATAAAAGGGTGCTGTAACCCCCAATGTACACTACAAACCAACTTACAAAATATTTCTTCTGTGTTTGTGAATTGTGTGTGCAGTAGCCGCACGTGCATCAACAAAGTAGTGCCAAGCATGCGCCTGTGTCATAAGTAAAGGGCCGATTGGCTTGACCGTTAAGGGTGCTGTAACCCCAAAGTACACTCCAAACCAAAAAAATATATATATTTTCTGTGTTTGTGAATTGTGTGCGCAGTAGCCGCACGTGCATCAACAAAGCAGTGCTAAGCGTGCGCCTGTGTCATAAGTAAAGGGCCGGCTGGCTTGACCGTTAAAGGGTGCTGTAACCCCCAAAGTACACTCCAGTCCAAACCAAAAAAAATAATATTTTCTGTGTTTGTGAATTGCGTGCGCAGTAGCAGCACGTGCATCAACAAAGTAGTGCCAAGCGTGCGCCTGTGTCATAAGTAAAGGGCCGGCTGGCTTGACTGTTAAAGGGTGCTGTAACCCCCAAAGTACACTCCAAACCCCAAAAATATATATTTTCTGTGTTTGTGAATTGTGTGCGCAGTAGCCGCACGTGCATCAACAAAGTAGTGCCAAGCGTGCGCCTGTGTCATAAGTAAAGGGCCGGCAGGCTTGACCGTTAAAGGGTGCTGTAACCCCCAAAGTACACTCCAGTCCAATCCAAAAAAAATCATATTTTCTGTGTTTGTGAATTGTGTGTGCAGTAGACGCACGTGCATCAACAAAGTAGTGGCAAGCGTGCGCCTGTGTCATAAGTAAAGGGCCAGCTGGCTTGACCATTAAAGGGTGCTGTAAACCCCAAAGTACACTCCAAACCAAAAAAAAAATATTTTCTGTGATTGTGAATTATGTGCGCAGTAGACGCACGTGCATCAACAAAGTAGTGCCAAGCGTGCGCCTGTGTCATAAGTAAAGGGCTGGCTGGTTTGACCATTAAAGGGTGCTGTAACCCCCAAAGTACACTCCAAACCAAATACCAAAATATTTTTCCTGTGTTTGTGAATTGTGTGCGCAGTAGCCGCACGTGCATCAACAAAGTAGTGCCAAGCGTGCGCCTGTGTCATAAGTAAAGGGCCGGCTGGCTTGACTGTTAAAGGGTGCTGTAACCCCCAAAGTACACTCCAGTCCAAACCAAAAAAAAAAATATTTTCTGTGTTTGTGAATTGTGTGCGCAGTAGCCGCACGTGCATCAACAAAGTAGTGCCAAGCGTGCGCCTGTGTCATAAGTAAAGGGCCAGCTGGTTTGACCACTAAAGGGTGCTGTAACCCCCAAAGTAAACTCCAAACCAAAAAAATATATATTTTCTGTGTTTGTGAATTGTGTGCGCAGTAGCCGCACGTGCATCAACAAAGTAGTGCCAAGCGTGCGCCTGTGTCATAAGTAAAGGGCCAGCTGGCTTGACCGTTAAAGGGTGCTGTAACCCCCAAAGTACACTCCACACCAAATAACAAAATATTTTTCCTGTGTTTGTGAATTGTGTGCGCAGTAGCCGCACGTTCATCAACAAAGTAGTGCCAAGCGTGCGCCTGTGTCATAAGTAAAGGGCCGGCTGGCTTGACCGTTAAAGGGTGCTGTAACCCCCAAAGTACACTCCAGTCCAAACCAAAAAAAATTATATTTTCTGTGTTTGTGAATTGCGTGCGCAGTAGCAGCACGTGCATCAACAAAGTAGTGCCAAGCGTGCGCCTGTGTCATAAGTAAAGGGCCGGCTGGCTTGACTGTTAAAGGGTGCTGTAACCCCCAAAGTACACTCCAAACCTAAAAAATATATATTTTCTGTGTTTGTGAATTGTGTGCGCAGTAGCCGCAGGTGCATCAACAAAGTAGTGCCAAGAGTGCGCCTGTGTCATAAGTAAAGGGCCGGCAGGCTTGACCGTTAAAGGGTGCTGTAACCCCCAAAGTACACTCCAGTCCAATCCAAAAAAAATCATATTTTCTGTGTTTGTGAATTGTGTGCGCAGTAGCCGCACGTGCATCAACAAAGTAGTGGCAAGCGTGCGCCTGTGTCATAAGTAAAGGGCCAGCTGGCTCGACCATTAAAGGGTGCTGTAAACCCCAAAGTACACTCCAAACCAAAAAAAAAATATTTTCTGTGATTGTGAATTATGTGCGCAGTAGACGCACGTGCATCAACAAAGTAGTGCCAAGCGTGCGCCTGTGTCATAAGTAAAGGGCCGGCTGGCTTGACCATTAAAGGGTGCTGTAACCCCCAAAGTACACTCCAAACCAAAATAATATATTTTTTCTGTGTTTGTGAATTGGGTGCGCAGTAGCCGCACGTGCATCAACAAAGTAGTGCCAAGCGTGCGCCTGTGTCATAAGTAAAGGGCCAGCTGGCTTGACCATTAAAGGGTGCTGTAACCCACAAAGTACACTCCAAACCAAATAACAAAATATTTTTTCTGTGTTTGTGAAATGTGTGCGCAGTAGCCGCACGTGCATCAACAAAGTAGTGCCAAGCGTGTGCCTGTGTCATAAGTAAATGGCCGGCTGGCTTGACCGTTAAAGGGTGCTGTAACCCCCAAAGTACACTCCAAACCAAATAACAAAATATTTTTTCTGTGTTTGTGAATTGTGTGCGCAGTAGCCGCACGTGCATCAACAAAGTAGTGCCAAGCGTGAACCTGTGTCATAAGTAAAGGGCCGGCTGGCTTAACCATTAAAGGGTGCTGTAACCCCCAAAGTTCACTCCAGTCCAAAAAAAAAAAATTTTTTTTTCTGTGTTTGTGAATTGTGTGCGCAGTAGCCGCACGTGCATCAACAAAGTAATGCCAAGCGTGCGCCTGTGTCATAAGTAAAGGGCCGGCTGGCTTGACCGTTATAGGGTGCTGTAACCCCCAAAGTACACTCCAAACCAAAAAAATATATATTTTCTGTGTTTGTGAATTGTGTGCGCAGTAGCCGCACGTGCATCAACATAGTAGTGCCAAGCATGCGCCTGTGTCATAAGTAAAGGGCTGGCTGGCTTGACCGTTAAAGGGTGCTGCAACCCCCATAGTACACTCCAGTCCAAACCAAAAGAAAAATTTTTTCTGTGTTTGCGAATTGTGTGCGCAGTAGCCGCAAGTGCATCAACAAAGTAGTGCCAAGCGTGCGCCTGTGTCATAAGTAAAGGGCTAGCTGGCTTGACCGTTAAAGGGTGCTGTAACCCCCAAAGTACACTCCAAACCAAATAACAAAATATTTTTTCTGTGTTTGTGAATTGTGTGCGCAGTAGCCGCACGTGCATCAACAAAGTAGTGCCAAGCGTGCGCCTGTGTCATAAGTAAAGGGCTGGCTGGCTTGACCGTTAAATGGTGCTGTAACCCCCAAAGTACACTCCAGTCCAAATCAAAAAAAATATATTTTCTGTGTTTGTGAATTGTGTGCGCAGTAGCCGCACGTGCATCAACAAAGTAGTGCCAAGCGTGCGCCTGTGTCATAAGTAAAGGGCCGGCTGGCTTGACCGTTAAAGGGTGCTGTAACCCCCAAAGTACACTCCAAACCAAATAACAAATTATTTTTCCTGTGTTTGTGAATTGTGTGCGCAGTAGCCGCACGTTCATCAACAAAGTAGTGCCAAGCGTGCGCCTGTGTCATAAGTAAAGGGCCGGCTGGCTCGACCGTTAAAGGGTGCTGTAACCCCAAAGTACACTCCAAACAAAAAAAAAAATATTTTCTGTGTTTGTGAATTGTGTGCGCAGTAGCCGCACGTGCATCAACAAAGTAGTGCCAAGGGTGCGCCTGTGTCATAAGTAAAGGGCCAGCTGGCTTGACCGTTAAAGGGTGCTGTAACCCCCAAAGTACACTCCAAACCAAAAAAATATATATTTTCTGTGTTTGTGAATTGTGTGTGCAGTAGCCGCACGTGCATCAACAAAGTAGTGCCAAGCGTGCGCATGTGTCATAAGTAAAGGGCCGGCTGGCTTGATCATTAAAGGGTGCTGTAACCCCCAATGTACACTACAAACCAACTTACAAAATATTTCTTCTGTGTTTGTGAATTGTGTGTGCAGTAGCCGCACGTGCATCAACAAAGTAGTGCCAAGCATGCGCCTGTGTCATAAGTAAAGGGCCGATTGGCTTGACCGTTAAGGGTGCTGTAACCCCAAAGTACACTCCAAACCAAAAAAAAATATATATTTTCTGTGTTTGTGAATTGTGTGCGCAGTAGCCGCACGTGCATCAACAAAGCAGTGCTAAGCGTGCGCCTGTGTCATAAGTAAAGGGCCGGCTGGCTTGACCGTTAAAGGGTGCTGTAACCCCCAAAGTACACTCCAGTCCAAACCAAAAAAAATAATATTTTCTGTGTTTGTGAATTGCGTGCGCAGTAGCAGCACGTGCATCAACAAAGTAGTGCCAAGCGTGCGCCTGTGTCATAAGTAAAGGGCCGGCTGGCTTGACTGTTAAAGGGTGCTGTAACCCCCAAAGTACACTCCAAACCCAAAAAATATATATTTTCTGTGTTTGTGAATTGTGTGCGCAGTAGCCGCACGTGCATCAACAAAGTAGTGCCAAGCGTGCGCCTGTGTCATAAGTAAAGGGCCGGCAGGCTTGACCGTTAAAGGGTGCTGTAACCCCCAAAGTACACTCCAGTCCAATCCAAAAAAAATCATATTTTCTGTGTTTGTGAATTGTGTGTGCAGTAGACGCACGTGCATCAACAAAGTAGTGGCAAGCGTGCGCCTGTGTCATAAGTAAAGGGCCAGCTGGCTTGACCATTAAAGGGTGCTGTAAACCCCAAAGTACACTCCAAACCAAAAAAAAAATATTTTCTGTGATTGTGAATTATGTGCGCAGTAGACGCACGTGCATCAACAAAGTAGTGCCAAGCGTGCGCCTGTGTCATAAGTAAAGGGCCGGCTGGCTTGACCATTAAAGGGTGCTGTAACCCCCAAAGTACACTCCAAACCAAAAAAATATATTTTTTCTGTGTTTGTGAATTGGGTGCGCAGTAGCCGCACGTGCATCAACAAAGTAGTGCCAAGCGTGCGCCTGTGTCATAAGTAAAGGGCCAGCTGGCTTGACCATTAAAGGGTGCTGTAACCCACAAAGTACACTCCAAACCAAATAACAAAATATTTTTTCTGTGTTTGTGAAATGTGTGCGCAGTAGCCGCACGTGCATCAACAAAGTAGTGCCAAGCGTGTGCCTGTGTCATAAGTAAATGGCCGGCTGGCTTGACCGTTAAAGGGTGCTGTAACCCCCAAAGTACACTCCAAACCAAATAACAAAATATTTTTTCTGTGTTTGTGAATTGTGTGCGCAGTAGCCGCACGTGCATCAACAAAGTAGTGCCAGGCGTGAACCTGTGTCATAAGTAAAGGGCCGGCTGGCTTAACCGTTAAAGGGTGCTGTAACCCCCAAAGTTCACTCCAGTCCAAACCAAAAAAAAAATATTTTCTGTGTTTGTGAATTGTGTGCGCAGTAGCCGCACGTGCATCAACAAAGTAGTGCCAAGCGTGCGCCTGTGTCATAAGTAAAGGGCCGGCTGGCTTGACTGTTATAGGGTGCTGTAACCCCCAAAGTACACTCCAAACCAAAAAAATATATATTTTCTGTGTTTGTGAATTGTGTGCGCAGTAGCCGCACGTGCATCAACATAGTAGTGCCAAGCGTGCGCCTGTGTCATAAGTAAAGGGCTGGCTGGCTTGACCGTTAAAGGGTGTTGCAACCCCCATAGTACACTCCAGTCCAAACCAAAAGAAAATTTTTTTCTGTGTTTGTGAATTGGGTGCGCAGTAGCCGCACGTGCATCAACAAAGTAGTGCCAAGCGTGCGCCTGTGTCATAAGTAAAGGGCCAGCTGGCTTGACCATTAAAGGGTGCTGTAACCCACAAAGTACACTCCAAACCAAATAACAAAATATTTTTTCTGTGTTTGTGAAATGTGTGCGCAGTAGCCGCACGTGCATCAACAAAGTAGTGCCAAGCGTGTGCCTGTGTCATAAGTAAATGGCCGGCTGGCTTGACCGTTAAAGGGTGCTGTAACCCCCAAAGTACACTCCAAACCAAATAACAAAATATTTTTTCTGTGTTTGTGAATTGTGTGCGCAGTAGCCGCACGTGCATCAACAAAGTAGTGCCAAGTGTGCGCCTTTGTCATAAGTAAAGGGCCGGCTGGCTTGACCGTTAAAGGGTGCTGTAACCCCCAAAGTACACTCCAGTCCAAACCAAAAAAAATTATATTTTCTGTGTTTGTGAATTGCGTGCGCAGTAGCAGCACGTGCATCAACAAAGTAGTGCCAAGCGTGCGCCTGTGTCATAAGTAAAGGGCCGGCTGGCTTGACTGTTAAAGGGTGCTGTAACCCCCAAAGTACACTCCAAACCTAAAAAATATATATTTTCTGTGTTTGTGAATTGTGTGCGCAGTAGCCGCAGGTGCATCAACAAAGTAGTGCCAAGAGTGCGCCTGTGTCATAAGTAAAGGGCCGGCAGGCTTGACCGTTAAAGGGTGCTGTAACCCCCAAAGTACACTCCAGTCCAATCCAAAAAAAATCATATTTTCTGTGTTTGTGAATTGTGTGCGCAGTAGCCGCACGTGCATCAACAAAGTAGTGGCAAGCGTGCGCCTGTGTCATAAGTAAAGGGCCAGCTGGCTCGACCATTAAAGGGTGCTGTAAACCCCAAAGTACACTCCAAACCAAAAAAAAAAAAATTTTCTGTGATTGTGAATTATGTGCGCAGTAGACGCACGTGCATCAACAAAGTAGTGCCAAGCGTGCGCCTGTGTCATAAGTAAAGGGCCGGCTGGCTTGACCATTAAAGGGTGCTGTAACCCCCAAAGTACACTCCAAACCAAAATAATATATTTTTTCTGTGTTTGTGAATTGGGTGCGCAGTAGCCGCACGTGCATCAACAAAGTAGTGCCAAGCGTGCGCCTGTGTCATAAGTAAAGGGCCAGCTGGCTTGACCATTAAAGGGTGCTGTAACCCACAAAGTACACTCCAAACCAAATAACAAAATATTTTTTCTGTGTTTGTGAAATGTGTGCGCAGTAGCCGCACGTGCATCAACAAAGTAGTGCCAAGCGTGTGCCTGTGTCATAAGTAAATGGCCGGCTGGCTTGACCGTTAAAGGGTGCTGTAACCCCCAAAGTACACTCCAAACCAAATAACAAAATATTTTTTCTGTGTTTGTGAATTGTGTGCGCAGTAGCCGCATGTGCATCAACAAAGTAGTGCCAAGCGTGAACCTGTGTCATAAGTAAAGGGCCGGCTGGCTTAACCATTAAAGGGTGCTGTAACCCCCAAAGTTCACTCCAGTCCAAAAAAAAAAAAATTTTTTTTCTGTGTTTGTGAATTGTGTGCGCAGTAGCCGCACGTGCATCAACAAAGTAATGCCAAGCGTGCGCCTGTGTCATAAGTAAAGGGCCGGCTGGCTTGACCGTTATAGGGTGCTGTAACCCCCAAAGTACACTCCAAACCAAAAAAATATATATTTTCTGTGTTTGTGAATTGTGTGCGCAGTAGCCGCACGTGCATCAACATAGTAGTGCCAAGCATGCGCCTGTGTCATAAGTAAAGGGCTGGCTGGCTTGACCGTTAAAGGGTGCTGCAACCCCCATAGTACACTCCAGTCCAAACCAAAAGAAAATTTTTTTCTGTGTTTGCGAATTGTGTGCGCAGTAGCCGCAAGTGCATCAACAAAGTAGTGCCAAGCGTGCGCCTGTGTCATAAGTAAAGGGCTAGCTGGCTTGACCGTTAAAGGGTGCTGTAACCCCCAAAGTACACTCCAAACCAAATAACAAAATATTTTTTCTGTGTTTGTGAATTGTGTGCGCAGTAGCCGCACGTGCATCAACAAAGTAGTGCCAAGCGTGCGCCTGTGTCATAAGTAAAGGGCTGGCTGGCTTGACCGTTAAATGGTGCTGTAACCCCCAAAGTACACTCCAGTCCAAATCAAAAAAAAAATATTTTCTGTGTTTGTGAATTGTGTGCGCAGTAGCCGCACGTGCATCAACAAAGTAGTGCCAAGCGTGCGCCTGTGTCATAAGTAAAGGGCCGGCTGGCTTGACCGTTAAAGGGTGCTGTAACCCCCAAAGTACACTCCAAACCAAATAACAAATTATTTTTCCTGTGTTTGTGAATTGTGTGCGCAGTAGCCGCACGTTCATCAACAAAGTAGTGCCAAGCGTGCGCCTGTGTCATAAGTAAAGGGCCGGCTGGCTCGACCGTTAAAGGGTGCTGTAACCCCAAAGTACACTCCAAACAAAAAAAAAAATATTTTCTGTGTTTGTGAATTGTGTGCGCAGTAGCCGCACGTGCATCAACAAAGTAGTGCCAAGGGTGCGCCTGTGTCATAAGTAAAGGGCCAGCTGGCTTGACCATTAAAGGGTGCTGTAACCCCCAAAGTACACTCCAAACCAAAAAAAAATATATTTTCTGTGTTTGTGAATTGTGTGTGCAGTAGCCGCACGTGCATCAACAAAGTAGTGCCAAGCGTGCGCCTGTGTCATAAGTAAAGGGCCGGCTGGCTTGACCATAAAAGGGTGCTGTAACCCCCAATGTACACTACAAACCAACTTACAAAATATTTCTTCTGTGTTTGTGAATTGTGTGTGCAGTAGCCGCACGTGCATCAACAAAGTAGTGCCAAGCATGCGCCTGTGTCATAAGTAAAGGGCCGATTGGCTTGACCGTTAAGGGTGCTGTAACCCCAAAGTACACTCCAAACCAAAAAAAAAAATATATTTTCTGTGTTTGTGAATTGTGTGCGCAGTAGCCGCACGTGCATCAACAAAGCAGTGCTAAGCGTGCGCCTGTGTCATAAGTAAAGGGCCGGCTGGCTTGACCGTTAAAGGGTGCTGTAACCCCCAAAGTACACTCCAGTCCAAACCAAAAAAAATAATATTTTCTGTGTTTGTGAATTGCGTGCGCAGTAGCAGCACGTGCATCAACAAAGTAGTGCCAAGCGTGCGCCTGTGTCATAAGTAAAGGGCCGGCTGGCTTGACTGTTAAAGGGTGCTGTAACCCCCAAAGTACACTCCAAACCCAAAAAATATATATTTTCTGTGTTTGTGAATTGTGTGCGCAGTAGCCGCACGTGCATCAACAAAGTAGTGCCAAGCGTGCGCCTGTGTCATAAGTAAAGGGCCGGCAGGCTTGACCGTTAAAGGGTGCTGTAACCCCCAAAGTACACTCCAGTCCAATCCAAAAAAAATCATATTTTCTGTGTTTGTGAATTGTGTGTGCAGTAGACGCACGTGCATCAACAAAGTAGTGGCAAGCGTGCGCCTGTGTCATAAGTAAAGGGCCAGCTGGCTTGACCATTAAAGGGTGCTGTAAACCCCAAAGTACACTCCAAACCAAAAAAAAAATATTTTCTGTGATTGTGAATTATGTGCGCAGTAGACGCACGTGCATCAACAAAGTAGTGCCAAGCGTGCGCCTGTGTCATAAGTAAAGGGCCGGCTGGCTTGACCGTTAAAGGGTGCTGTAACCCCCAAAGTACACTCCAAACCAAAAAAATATATTTTTTCTGTGTTTGTGAATTGGGTGCGCAGTAGCCGCACGTGCATCAACAAAGTAGTGCCAAGCGTGCGCCTGTGTCATAAGTAAAGGGCCAGCTGGCTTGACCATTAAAGGGTGCTGTAACCCACAAAGTACACTCCAAACCAAATAACAAAATATTTTTTCTGTGTTTGTGAAATGTGTGCGCAGTAGCCGCACGTGCATCAACAAAGTAGTGCCAAGCGTGTGCCTGTGTCATAAGTAAATGGCCGGCTGGCTTGACCGTTAAAGGGTGCTGTAACCCCCAAAGTACACTCCAAACCAAATAACAAAATATTTTTTCTGTGTTTGTGAATTGTGTGCGCAGTAGCCGCACGTGCATCAACAAAGTAGTGCCAGGCGTGAACCTGTGTCATAAGTAAAGGGCCGGCTGGCTTAACCGTTAAAGGGTGCTGTAACCCCCAAAGTTCACTCCAGTCCAAACCAAAAAAAAAATATTTTCTGTGTTTGTGAATTGTGTGCGCAGTAGCCGCACGTGCATCAACAAAGTAGTGCCAAGCGTGCGCCTGTGTCATAAGTAAAGGGCCGGCTGGCTTGACTGTTATAGGGTGCTGTAACCCCCAAAGTACACTCCAAACCAAAAAAATATATATTTTCTGTGTTTGTGAATTGTGTGCGCAGTAGCCGCACGTGCATCAACATAGTAGTGCCAAGCGTGCGCCTGTGTCATAAGTAAAGGGCTGGCTGGCTTGACCGTTAAAGGGTGTTGCAACCCCCATAGTACACTCCAGTCCAAACCAAAAGAAAAATTTTTTCTGTGTTTGTGAATTGGGTGCGCAGTAGCCGCACGTGCATCAACAAAGTAGTGCCAAGCGTGCGCCTGTGTCATAAGTAAAGGGCCAGCTGGCTTGACCATTAAAGGGTGCTGTAACCCACAAAGTACACTCCAAACCAAATAACAAAATATTTTTTCTGTGTTTGTGAAATGTGTGCGCAGTAGCCGCACGTGCATCAACAAAGTAGTGCCAAGCGTGTGCCTGTGTCATAAGTAAATGGCCGGCTGGCTTGACCGTTAAAGGGTGCTGTAACCCCCAAAGTACACTCCAAACCAAATAACAAAATATTTTTTCTGTGTTTGTGAATTGTGTGCGCAGTAGCCGCACGTGCATCAACAAAGTAGTGCCAAGTTGGCCTGTGTCATAAGTAAAGGGCCGGCTGGCTTGACCGTTATAGGGTGCTGTAACCCCCAAAGTACACTCCAAACCAAAAAAATATATATTTTCTGTGTTTGTGAATTGTGTGCGCAGTAGCCGCACGTGCATCAACATAGTAGTGCCAAGCGTGCGCCTGTGTCATAAGTAAAGGGCTGTCTGGCTTGACCGTTAAAGGGTGCTGCAACCCCCATAGTACACTCCAGTCCAAACCAAAAGAAAATTTTTTTCTGTGTTTGCGAATTGTGTGCGCAGTAGCCGCAAGTGCATCAACAAAGTAGTGCCAAGCGTGCGCCTGTGTCATAAGTAAAGGGCTAGCTGGCTTGACCGTTAAAGGGTGCTGTAACCCCCAAAGAACACTCCAAACCAAATAACAAAATATTTTTTCTGTGTTTGTGAATTGTGTGCGCAGTAGCCGCACGTGCATCAACAAAGTAGTGCCAAGCGTGCGCCTGTGTCATAAGTAAAGGGCTGGCTGGCTTGACCGTTAAATGGTGCTGTAACCCCCAAAGTACACTCCAGTCCAAATCAAAAAAAATATATTTTCTGTGTTTGTGAATTGTGTGCGCAGTAGCCGCTCGTGCATCAACAAAGTAGTGCCAAGGGTGCGCCTGTGTCATAAGTAAAGGGCCAGCTGGCTTGACCGTTAAAGGGTGCTGTAACCCCCAAAGTACACTCCAAACCAAAAAAAAAAATATTTCCTGTGTTTGTGAATTGTGTGTGCAGTAGCCGCACGTGCATCAACAAAGTAGTGCCAAGCGTGCGCCTGTGTCATAAGTAAAGGGCCGGCTGGCTTGACCATAAAAGGGTGCTGTAACCCCCAATGTACACTACAAACCAACTTACAAAATATTTCTTCTGTGTTTGTGAATTGTGTGTGCAGTAGCCGCACGTGCATCAACAAAGTAGTGCCAAGCATGCGCCTGTGTCATAAGTAAAGGGCCGATTGGCTTGACCGTTAAGGGTGCTGTAACCCCAAAGTACACTCCAAACCAAAAAAAAATATATATTTTCTGTGTTTGTGAATTGTGTGCGCAGTAGCCGCACGTGCATCAACAAAGCAGTGCTAAGCGTGCGCCTGTGTCATAAGTAAAGGGCCGGCTGGCTTGACCGTTAAAGGGTGCTGTAACCCCCAAAGTACACTCCAGTCCAAACCAAAAAAAATAATATTTTCTGTGTTTGTGAATTGCGTGCGCAGTAGCAGCACGTGCATCAACAAAGTAGTGCCAAGCGTGCGCCTGTGTCATAAGTAAAGGGCCGGCTGGCTTGACTGTTAAAGGGTGCTGTAACCCCCAAAGTACACTCCAAACCCAAAAAATATATATTTTCTGTGTTTGTGAATTGTGTGCGCAGTAGCCGCACGTGCATCAACAAAGTAGTGCCAAGCGTGCGCCTGTGTCATAAGTAAAGGGCCGGCAGGCTTGACCGTTAAAGGGTGCTGTAACCCCCAAAGTACACTCCAGTCCAATCCCAAAAAAATCATATTTTCTGTGTTTGTGAATTGTGTGTGCAGTAGCCGCACGTGCATCAACAAAGTAGTGGCAAGCGTGCGCCTGTGTCATAAGTAAAGGGCCAGCTGGCTTGACCATTAAAGGGTGCTGTAAACCCCAAAGTACACTCCAAACCAAAAAAAAAATATTTTCTGTGATTGTGAATTATGTGCGCAGTAGACGCACGTGCATCAACAAAGTAGTGCCAAGCGTGCACCTGTGTCATAAGTAAAGGGCCGGCTGGCTTGACCGTTAAAGGGTGCTGTAACCCCCAAAGTACACTCCAAACCAAAAAAATATATTTTTTCTGTGTTTGTGAATTGGGTGCGCAGTAGCCGCACGTGCATCAACAAAGTAGTGCCAAGCGTGCGCCTGTGTCATAAGTAAAGGGCCAGCTGGCTTGACCATTAAAGGGTGCTGTAACCCACAAAGTACACTCCAAACCAAATAACAAAATATTTTTTCTGTGTTTGTGAAATGTGTGCGCAGTAGCCGCACGTGCATCAACAAAGTAGTGCCAAGCGTGTGCCTGTGTCATAAGTAAATGGCCGGCTGACTTGACCGTTAAGGGTGCTGTAACCCCAAAGTACACTCCAAACCAAAAAAAAATATATATTTTCTGTGTTTGTGAATTGTGTGCGCAGTAGCCGCACGTGCATCAACAAAGCAGTGCTAAGCGTGCGCCTGTGTCATAAGTAAAGGGCCGGCTGGCTTGACCGTTAAAGGGTGCTGTAACCCCCAAAGTACACTCCAGTCCAAACCAAAAAAAATAATATTTTCTGTGTTTGTGAATTGCGTGCGCAGTAGCAGCACGTGCATCAACAAAGTAGTGCCAAGCGTGCGCCTGTGTCATAAGTAAAGGGCCGGCTGGCTTGACTGTTAAAGGGTGCTGTAACCCCCAAAGTACACTCCAAACCCAAAAAATATATATTTTCTGTGTTTGTGAATTGTGTGCGCAGTAGCCGCACGTGCATCAACAAAGTAGTGCCAAGCGTGCGCCTGTGTCATAAGTAAAGGGCCGGCAGGCTTGACCGTTAAAGGGTGCTGTAACCCCCAAAGTACACTCCAGTCCAATCCAAAAAAAATCATATTTTCTGTGTTTGTGAATTGTGTGTGCAGTAGACGCACGTGCATCAACAAAGTAGTGGCAAGCGTGCGCCTGTGTCATAAGTAAAGGGCCAGCTGGCTTGACCATTAAAGGGTGCTGTAAACCCCAAAGTACACTCCAAACCAAAAAAAAAATATTTTCTGTGATTGTGAATTATGTGCGCAGTAGACGCACGTGCATCAACAAAGTAGTGCCAAGCGTGCGCCTGTGTCATAAGTAAAGGGCCGGCTGGCTTGACCGTTAAAGGGTGCTGTAACCCCCAAAGTACACTCCAAACCAAAAAAATATATTTTTTCTGTGTTTGTGAATTGGGTGCGCAGTAGCCGCACGTGCATCAACAAAGTAGTGCCAAGCGTGCGCCTGTGTCATAAGTAAAGGGCCAGCTGGCTTGACCATTAAAGGGTGCTGTAACCCACAAAGTACACTCCAAACCAAATAACAAAATATTTTTTCTGTGTTTGTGAAATGTGTGCGCAGTAGCCGCACGTGCATCAACAAAGTAGTGCCAAGCGTGTGCCTGTGTCATAAGTAAATGGCCGGCTGGCTTGACCGTTAAAGGGTGCTGTAACCCCCAAAGTACACTCCAAACCAAATAACAAAATATTTTTTCTGTGTTTGTGAATTGTGTGCGCAGTAGCCGCACGTGCATCAACAAAGTAGTGCCAGGCGTGAACCTGTGTCATAAGTAAAGGGCCGGCTGGCTTAACCGTTAAAGGGTGCTGTAACCCCCAAAGTTCACTCCAGTCCAAACCAAAAAAAAAATATTTTCTGTGTTTGTGAATTGTGTGCGCAGTAGCCGCACGTGCATCAACAAAGTAGTGCCAAGCGTGCGCCTGTGTCATAAGTAAAGGGCCGGCTGGCTTGACTGTTATAGGGTGCTGTAACCCCCAAAGTACACTCCAAACCAAAAAAATATATATTTTCTGTGTTTGTGAATTGTGTGCGCAGTAGCCGCACGTGCATCAACATAGTAGTGCCAAGCGTGCGCCTGTGTCATAAGTAAAGGGCTGGCTGGCTTGACCGTTAAAGGGTGTTGCAACCCCCATAGTACACTCCAGTCCAAACCAAAAGAAAATTTTTTTCTGTGTTTGTGAATTGGGTGCGCAGTAGCCGCACGTGCATCAACAAAGTAGTGCCAAGCGTGCGCCTGTGTCATAAGTAAAGGGCCAGCTGGCTTGACCATTAAAGGGTGCTGTAACCCACAAAGTACACTCCAAACCAAATAACAAAATATTTTTTCTGTGTTTGTGAAATGTGTGCGCAGTAGCCGCACGTGCATCAACAAAGTAGTGCCAAGCGTGTGCCTGTGTCATAAGTAAATGGCCGGCTGGCTTGACCGTTAAAGGGTGCTGTAACCCCCAAAGTACACTCCAAACCAAATAACAAAATATTTTTTCTGTGTTTGTGAATTGTGTGCGCAGTAGCCGCACGTGCATCAACAAAGTAGTGCCAAGTGTGCGCCTTTGTCATAAGTAAAGGGCCGGCTGGCTTGACCGTTAAAGGGTGCTGTAACCCCCAAAGTACACTCCAGTCCAAACCAAAAAAAATTATATTTTCTGTGTTTGTGAATTGCGTGCGCAGTAGCAGCACGTGCATCAACAAAGTAGTGCCAAGCGTGCGCCTGTGTCATAAGTAAAGGGCCGGCTGGCTTGACTGTTAAAGGGTGCTGTAACCCCCAAAGTACACTCCAAACCTAAAAAATATATATTTTCTGTGTTTGTGAATTGTGTGCGCAGTAGCCGCAGGTGCATCAACAAAGTAGTGCCAAGAGTGCGCCTGTGTCATAAGTAAAGGGCCGGCAGGCTTGACCGTTAAAGGGTGCTGTAACCCCCAAAGTACACTCCAGTCCAATCCAAAAAAAATCATATTTTCTGTGTTTGTGAATTGTGTGCGCAGTAGCCGCACGTGCATCAACAAAGTAGTGGCAAGCGTGCGCCTGTGTCATAAGTAAAGGGCCAGCTGGCTCGACCATTAAAGGGTGCTGTAAACCCCAAAGTACACTCCAAACCAAAAAAAAAATATTTTCTGTGATTGTGAATTATGTGCGCAGTAGACGCACGTGCATCAACAAAGTAGTGCCAAGCGTGCGCCTGTGTCATAAGTAAAGGGCCGGCTGGCTTGACCATTAAAGGGTGCTGTAACCCCCAAAGTACACTCCAAACCAAAATAATATATTTTTTCTGTGTTTGTGAATTGGGTGCGCAGTAGCCGCACGTGCATCAACAAAGTAGTGCCAAGCGTGCGCCTGTGTCATAAGTAAAGGGCCAGCTGGCTTGACCATTAAAGGGTGCTGTAACCCACAAAGTACACTCCAAACCAAATAACAAAATATTTTTTCTGTGTTTGTGAAATGTGTGCGCAGTAGCCGCACGTGCATCAACAAAGTAGTGCCAAGCGTGTGCCTGTGTCATAAGTAAATGGCCGGCTGGCTTGACCGTTAAAGGGTGCTGTAACCCCCAAAGTACACTCCAAACCAAATAACAAAATATTTTTTCTGTGTTTGTGAATTGTGTGCGCAGTAGCCGCATGTGCATCAACAAAGTAGTGCCAAGCGTGAACCTGTGTCATAAGTAAAGGGCCGGCTGGCTTAACCATTAAAGGGTGCTGTAACCCCCAAAGTTCACTCCAGTCCAAAAAAAAAAAAATTTTTTTTCTGTGTTTGTGAATTGTGTGCGCAGTAGCCGCACGTGCATCAACAAAGTAATGCCAAGCGTGCGCCTGTGTCATAAGTAAAGGGCCGGCTGGCTTGACCGTTATAGGGTGCTGTAACCCCCAAAGTACACTCCAAACCAAAAAAATATATATTTTCTGTGTTTGTGAATTGTGTGCGCAGTAGCCGCACGTGCATCAACATAGTAGTGCCAAGCATGCGCCTGTGTCATAAGTAAAGGGCTGGCTGGCTTGACCGTTAAAGGGTGCTGCAACCCCCATAGTACACTCCAGTCCAAACCAAAAGAAAATTTTTTTCTGTGTTTGCGAATTGTGTGCGCAGTAGCCGCAAGTGCATCAACAAAGTAGTGCCAAGCGTGCGCCTGTGTCATAAGTAAAGGGCTAGCTGGCTTGACCGTTAAAGGGTGCTGTAACCCCCAAAGTACACTCCAAACCAAATAACAAAATATTTTTTCTGTGTTTGTGAATTGTGTGCGCAGTAGCCGCACGTGCATCAACAAAGTAGTGCCAAGCGTGCGCCTGTGTCATAAGTAAAGGGCTGGCTGGCTTGACCGTTAAATGGTGCTGTAACCCCCAAAGTACACTCCAGTCCAAATCAAAAAAAAAATATTTTCTGTGTTTGTGAATTGTGTGCGCAGTAGCCGCACGTGCATCAACAAAGTAGTGCCAAGCGTGCGCCTGTGTCATAAGTAAAGGGCCGGCTGGCTTGACCGTTAAAGGGTGCTGTAACCCCCAAAGTACACTCCAAACCAAATAACAAATTATTTTTCCTGTGTTTGTGAATTGTGTGCGCAGTAGCCGCACGTTCATCAACAAAGTAGTGCCAAGCGTGCGCCTGTGTCATAAGTAAAGGGCCGGCTGGCTCGACCGTTAAAGGGTGCTGTAACCCCAAAGTACACTCCAAACAAAAAAAAAAATATTTTCTGTGTTTGTGAATTGTGTGCGCAGTAGCCGCACGTGCATCAACAAAGTAGTGCCAAGGGTGCGCCTGTGTCATAAGTAAAGGGCCAGCTGGCTTGACCATTAAAGGGTGCTGTAACCCCCAAAGTACACTCCAAACCAAAAAAAAATATATTTTCTGTGTTTGTGAATTGTGTGTGCAGTAGCCGCACGTGCATCAACAAAGTAGTGCCAAGCGTGCGCCTGTGTCATAAGTAAAGGGCCGGCTGGCTTGACCATAAAAGGGTGCTGTAACCCCCAATGTACACTACAAACCAACTTACAAAATATTTCTTCTGTGTTTGTGAATTGTGTGTGCAGTAGCCGCACGTGCATCAACAAAGTAGTGCCAAGCATGCGCCTGTGTCATAAGTAAAGGGCCGATTGGCTTGACCGTTAAGGGTGCTGTAACCCCAAAGTACACTCCAAACCAAAAAAAAATATATATTTTCTGTGTTTGTGAATTGTGTGCGCAGTAGCCGCACGTGCATCAACAAAGCAGTGCTAAGCGTGCGCCTGTGTCATAAGTAAAGGGCCGGCTGGCTTGACCGTTAAAGGGTGCTGTAACCCCCAAAGTACACTCCAGTCCAAACCAAAAAAAATAATATTTTCTGTGTTTGTGAATTGCGTGCGCAGTAGCAGCACGTGCATCAACAAAGTAGTGCCAAGCGTGCGCCTGTGTCATAAGTAAAGGGCCGGCTGGCTTGACTGTTAAAGGGTGCTGTAACCCCCAAAGTACACTCCAAACCCAAAAAATATATATTTTCTGTGTTTGTGAATTGTGTGCGCAGTAGCCGCACGTGCATCAACAAAGTAGTGCCAAGCGTGCGCCTGTGTCATAAGTAAAGGGCCGGCAGGCTTGACCGTTAAAGGGTGCTGTAACCCCCAAAGTACACTCCAGTCCAATCCAAAAAAAATCATATTTTCTGTGTTTGTGAATTGTGTGTGCAGTAGACGCACGTGCATCAACAAAGTAGTGGCAAGCGTGCGCCTGTGTCATAAGTAAAGGGCCAGCTGGCTTGACCATTAAAGGGTGCTGTAAACCCCAAAGTACACTCCAAACCAAAAAAAAAATATTTTCTGTGATTGTGAATTATGTGCGCAGTAGACGCACGTGCATCAACAAAGTAGTGCCAAGCGTGCGCCTGTGTCATAAGTAAAGGGCCGGCTGGCTTGACCGTTAAAGGGTGCTGTAACCCCCAAAGTACACTCCAAACCAAAAAAATATATTTTTTCTGTGTTTGTGAATTGGGTGCGCAGTAGCCGCACGTGCATCAACAAAGTAGTGCCAAGCGTGCGCCTGTGTCATAAGTAAAGGGCCAGCTGGCTTGACCATTAAAGGGTGCTGTAACCCACAAAGTACACTCCAAACCAAATAACAAAATATTTTTTCTGTGTTTGTGAAATGTGTGCGCAGTAGCCGCACGTGCATCAACAAAGTAGTGCCAAGCGTGTGCCTGTGTCATAAGTAAATGGCCGGCTGGCTTGACCGTTAAAGGGTGCTGTAACCCCCAAAGTACACTCCAAACCAAATAACAAAATATTTTTTCTGTGTTTGTGAATTGTGTGCGCAGTAGCCGCACGTGCATCAACAAAGTAGTGCCAGGCGTGAACCTGTGTCATAAGTAAAGGGCCGGCTGGCTTAACCGTTAAAGGGTGCTGTAACCCCCAAAGTTCACTCCAGTCCAAACCAAAAAAAAAATATTTTCTGTGTTTGTGAATTGTGTGCGCAGTAGCCGCACGTGCATCAACAAAGTAGTGCCAAGCGTGCGCCTGTGTCATAAGTAAAGGGCCGGCTGGCTTGACTGTTATAGGGTGCTGTAACCCCCAAAGTACACTCCAAACCAAAAAAATATATATTTTCTGTGTTTGTGAATTGTGTGCGCAGTAGCCGCACGTGCATCAACATAGTAGTGCCAAGCGTGCGCCTGTGTCATAAGTAAAGGGCTGGCTGGCTTGACCATTAAAGGGTGTTGCAACCCCCATAGTACACTCCAGTCCAAACCAAAAGAAAAATTTTTTCTGTGTTTGTGAATTGGGTGCGCAGTAGCCGCACGTGCATCAACAAAGTAGTGCCAAGCGTGCGCCTGTGTCATAAGTAAAGGGCCAGCTGGCTTGACCATTAAAGGGTGCTGTAACCCACAAAGTACACTCCAAACCAAATAACAAAATATTTTTTCTGTGTTTGTGAAATGTGTGCGCAGTAGCCGCACGTGCATCAACAAAGTAGTGCCAAGCGTGTGCCTGTGTCATAAGTAAATGGCCGGCTGGCTTGACCGTTAAAGGGTGCTGTAACCCCCAAAGTACACTCCAAACCAAATAACAAAATATTTTTTCTGTGTTTGTGAATTGTGTGCGCAGTAGCCGCACGTGCATCAACAAAGTAGTGCCAAGTTGGCCTGTGTCATAAGTAAAGGGCCGGCTGGCTTGACCGTTATAGGGTGCTGTAACCCCCAAAGTACACTCCAAACCAAAAAAATATATATTTTCTGTGTTTGTGAATTGTGTGCGCAGTAGCCGCACGTGCATCAACATAGTAGTGCCAAGCGTGCGCCTGTGTCATAAGTAAAGGGCTGTCTGGCTTGACCGTTAAAGGGTGCTGCAACCCCCATAGTACACTCCAGTCCAAACCAAAAGAAAATTTTTTTCTGTGTTTGCGAATTGTGTGCGCAGTAGCCGCAAGTGCATCAACAAAGTAGTGCCAAGCGTGCGCCTGTGTCATAAGTAAAGGGCTAGCTGGCTTGACCGTTAAAGGGTGCTGTAACCCCCAAAGAACACTCCAAACCAAATAACAAAATATTTTTTCTGTGTTTGTGAATTGTGTGCGCAGTAGCCGCACGTGCATCAACAAAGTAGTGCCAAGCGTGCGCCTGTGTCATAAGTAAAGGGCTGGCTGGCTTGACCGTTAAATGGTGCTGTAACCCCCAAAGTACACTCCAGTCCAAATCAAAAAAAATATATTTTCTGTGTTTGTGAATTGTGTGCGCAGTAGCCGCTCGTGCATCAACAAAGTAGTGCCAAGGGTGCGCCTGTGTCATAAGTAAAGGGCCAGCTGGCTTGACCGTTAAAGGGTGCTGTAACCCCCAAAGTACACTCCAAACCAAAAAAAAAAATATTTCCTGTGTTTGTGAATTGTGTGTGCAGTAGCCGCACGTGCATCAACAAAGTAGTGCCAAGCGTGCGCCTGTGTCATAAGTAAAGGGCCGGCTGGCTTGACCATAAAAGGGTGCTGTAACCCCCAATGTACACTACAAACCAACTTACAAAATATTTCTTCTGTGTTTGTGAATTGTGTGTGCAGTAGCCGCACGTGCATCAACAAAGTAGTGCCAAGCATGCGCCTGTGTCATAAGTAAAGGGCCGATTGGCTTGACCGTTAAGGGTGCTGTAACCCCAAAGTACACTCCAAACCAAAAAAAAAAATATATTTTCTGTGTTTGTGAATTGTGTGCGCAGTAGCCGCACGTGCATCAACAAAGCAGTGCTAAGCGTGCGCCTGTGTCATAAGTAAAGGGCCGGCTGGCTTGACCGTTAAAGGGTGCTGTAACCCCCAAAGTACACTCCAGTCCAAACCAAAAAAAATAATATTTTCTGTGTTTGTGAATTGCGTGCGCAGTAGCAGCACGTGCATCAACAAAGTAGTGCCAAGCGTGCGCCTGTGTCATAAGTAAAGGGCCGGCTGGCTTGACTGTTAAAGGGTGCTGTAACCCCCAAAGTACACTCCAAACCCAAAAAATATATATTTTCTGTGTTTGTGAATTGTGTGCGCAGTAGCCGCACGTGCATCAACAAAGTAGTGCCAAGCGTGCGCCTGTGTCATAAGTAAAGGGCCGGCAGGCTTGACCGTTAAAGGGTGCTGTAACCCCCAAAGTACACTCCAGTCCAATCCCAAAAAAATCATATTTTCTGTGTTTGTGAATTGTGTGTGCAGTAGCCGCACGTGCATCAACAAAGTAGTGGCAAGCGTGCGCCTGTGTCATAAGTAAAGGGCCAGCTGGCTTGACCATTAAAGGGTGCTGTAAACCCCAAAGTACACTCCAAACCAAAAAAAAAATATTTTCTGTGATTGTGAATTATGTGCGCAGTAGACGCACGTGCATCAACAAAGTAGTGCCAAGCGTGCACCTGTGTCATAAGTAAAGGGCCGGCTGGCTTGACCGTTAAAGGGTGCTGTAACCCCCAAAGTACACTCCAAACCAAAAAAATATATTTTTTCTGTGTTGTGAATTGGGTGCGCAGTAGCCGCACGTGCATCAACAAAGTAGTGCCAAGCGTGCGCCTGTGTCATAAGTAAAGGGCCAGCTGGCTTGACCATTAAAGGGTGCTGTAACCCACAAAGTACACTCCAAACCAAATAACAAAATATTTTTTCTGTGTTTGTGAAATGTGTGCGCAGTAGCCGCACGTGCATCAACAAAGTAGTGCCAAGCGTGTGCCTGTGTCATAAGTAAATGGCCGGCTGGCTTGACCGTTAAAGGGTGCTGTAACCCCCAAAGTACACTCCAAACCAAATAACAAAATATTTTTTCTGTGTTTGTGAATTGTGTGCGCAGTAGCCGCACGTGCATCAACAAAGTAGTGCCAAGCGTGAACCTGTGTCATAAGTAAAGGGCCGGCTGGCTTAACCGTTAAAGGGTGCTGTAACCCCCAAAGTTCACTCCAGTCCAAACCAAAAAAAAAATATTTTCTGTGTTTGTGAATTGTGTGCGCAGTAGCCGCACGTGCATCAACAAAGTAGTGCCAAGCGTGCGCCTGTGTCATAAGTAAAGGGCCGGCTGGCTTGACCGTTATAGGGTGCTGTAACCCCCAAAGTACACTCCAAACCAAAAAAATATATATTTTCTGTGTTTGTGAATTGTGTGCGCAGTAGCCCCACGTGCATCAACATAGTAGTGCCAAGCGTGCGCCTGTGTCATAAGTAAAGGGCTGGCTGGCTTGACCGTTAAAGGGTGCTGCAACCCCCATAGTACACTCCAGTCCAAACCAAAAGAAAATTTTTTTCTGTGTTTGCGAATTGTGTGCGCAGTAGCCGCACGTGCATCAACAAAGTAGTGCCAAGCGTGCGCCTGTGTCATAAGTAAAGGGCTAGCTGGCTTGACCGTTAAAGGGTGCTGTAACCCCCAAAGTACACTCCAAACCAAATAACAAAATATTTTTTCTGTGTTTGTGAATTGTGTGCGCAGTAGCCGCACGTGCATCAACAAAGTAGTGCCAAGCGTGCGCCTGTGTCATAAGTAAAGGGCCGGCTGGCTTGACCGTTAAAGGGTGCTGTAACCCCCAAAGTACACTCCAAACCAAAAAATATATATTTTCTGTGTTTGTGAATTGTGTGCGCAGTAGCCACACATGCATCATCAAAGTAGTGCCAAGCGTGCGCCTGTGTCATAAGTAAAGGGCTGGCTGGCTTGACCGTTAAAGGGTGCTGTAACCCCCAAAGTAAACTCCAAACCAAAAAAATATATATGTACTGTGTTTGTGAATTGTTGTGCGCAGTAGCCGCACGTGCATCATCAAAGTAGTGCCAAGCGTGCGACTGTGTCATAAGTAAAGGGCTGGCTGGCTTGATCGTTAAAGGGTGCTGTAACCCCCAAAGTACACTCCAAACCCCCCAAAAAAATATTTTCTGTGTTTGTGAATTGTGTGCGCAGTAGCCGCACGTGCATCAACAAAGTAGTGCCAAGCGTGCGCCTGTGTCATAAGTTAAGGGCTGGCTTGACCATTAAAGGGTGCTGTAACCCCCAAAGTACACTCCAAACCAAAAAATATATATTTTCTGTGTTTGTGAATTGTGTGCGCAGTAGCCGCACGTGCATCATCAAAGTAGTGCCAAGCGTGCGCCTGTGTCATAAGTAAAGGGCCAGCTGGCTTGATCGTTAAAGGGTGCTGTAACCCCCAAAGTACACTCCATACCCAAAAAAAATATATTTTCTGTGTTTGTGAATTGTGGGCGCAATAGCCGCACGTGCATCAACAAAGTAGTGCCAAGCGTGCGCCTGTGTCATAAGTAAAGGGCTGGCTGGCTTGACCGTTAAAGGGTGCTGTAACCCCCAAAGTACACTCCAGTCCAAACCAAAAAAAAAATATTTTCTGTGTTTGTGAATTGTGTGCGCAGTAGCCGCACGTGCATCAACAAAGTAGTGCCAAGCGTGCGCCTGTGTCATAAGTAAAGGGCCGGCTGGCTTGACCGTTAAAGGGTGCTGTAACCCCCAAAGTAAACTCCAAACCAAAAATATATATATTTTCTGTGTTTGTGAATTGTGTGCGCAGTAGCCGCACGTGCATCAACAAAGTAGTGCCAAGAGTGCGCCTGTGTCATAAGTAAAGGGCCGGCTGGCTTGACCATTAAAGGGTGCTGTAACCCCCAAAGTACACTCCAAACCAAATAACAAAATATTTTTTCTGTGTTTGTGAATTGTGTGCGCAGTAGCCGCACGTGCATCAACAAAGTAGTGCCAAGCGTGCGCAAGTGTCATAAGTAAAGGGCCGGCTGGCTTGACCGTTAAAGGGTGCTGTAACCCCCAATATACACTACAAACCAACTAACAAAATATTTCTTCTGTGTTTGTGAATTGTGTGTGCAGTAGCCGCACATGCATCAACACAGTAGTGTCAAGCGTGCGCCTGTGTCATAAGTAAAGGGCCAATTGGCTTGACCGTTAAAGGGTGCTGTAACCCCAAAGTACACTCCAAACCAAAATAAAAAAATATTTTCTGTGTTTGTGAATTGTGTGCGCAGTAGCCGCATGTGCATCAACAAAGTAGTGCCAAGCGTGCGCCTGTGTCATAAGTAAAGGGCCAGCTTGCTTGACCATTAAAGGGTGCTGTAACCCCAAAGTACATGCCAAACCAAATAAGAAAATATTTTTCCTGTGTTTGTGAATTGTGTGCTCAGTAGCCGCACGTGCATCAACAAAGTAGTGCCAAGCGTGCGCCTGTGTCATAAGTAAAGGGCCGGCTGGCTTGACCGTTAAAGGGTGCTGTAACCCCCAAAGTAAACTCCAAACCAAAAAAATATATATTTTCTATGTTTGTGAATTGTGTGCGCAGTAGCCGCACGTGCATCAACAAAGTAGTGCCAAGCGTGAGCCTGTGTCATAAGTAAAGGGCCGGCTGGCTTGACCATTAAAGGGTGCTGTAACCCCCAAAGTACACTCCAAACCAAAAAAAAAAATATTTTCTGTGTTTGTGAATTGTGTGCGCAGTAGCCGCTCGTGCATCAACAAAGTAGTGCCAAGCGTGCGCCTGTGTCATAAGTAAAGGGCCGGCTGGCTTTACCGTTAAAGGGTGCTGTAACCCCCAAAGTAAACTCCAAACCAAAAAAATATATATTTTCTGTGTTTGTGAATTGTGTGCGCAGTAGCCGCACGTGCATCAACAAAGTAGTGCCAAGCGTGAGCCTGTGTCATAAGTAAAGGGCCGGCTGGCTTGACCATTAAAGGGTGCTGTAACCCCCAAAGTACACTCCAAACCAAATAACAAAATATTTTTTCTATGTTTGTGAATTGTGTGCGCAGTAGCCGCACGTGCATCAACAAAGTAGTGCCAAGCGTGCGCCTGTGTCATAAGTAAAGGGCCAGCTGGCTTGACCGTTAAAGGGTGCTGTAACCCCCAATGTACACTACAAACCAACTAACAAAATATTTCTTCTGTGTTTGTGAATTGTGTGTGCAATAGCTGCACGTGCATCAACATAGTAGTGCCAAGCGTGCGCCTGTGTCATAAGTAAAGGGCCGATTGGCTTGACCGTTAAAGGGTGCTGTAACCCCAAAGTACACTCCAAACCAAAAAAATATATATTTTCTGTGTTTGTGAATTGTGTGCGCAGTAGCCGCACATGCATCAACAAAGTAGTGCCAAGCGTGCGCCTGTGTCTTAAGTAAAGGGCCAGCTGGCTTGACCATTAAAGGGTGCTGTAACCCCCAAAGTACACGCCAAACCAAATAACAAAATATTTTTCCTATGTTTGTGAATTGTGTGCTCAGTAGCCGCACGTGCATCAACAAAGTAGTGCCAAGCGTGCGCCTGTGTCATAAGTACAGAGCCAGCTGGCTTGACCATTAAAGGCTGCTGTAACCCCAAAGTACACTCCAAACAAAAAAAAATTATTTTCTGTGTTTGTGAATTGTGTGCGCAGTAGCCACACGTGCATCAACAAAGTAGTGCCAAGGGTGCGCCTGTGTCATAAGTAAAGGGCCGGCTGGCTTGACCGTTAAAGGGTGCTGTAACCCCAAAGTACACTTCAAACAAAAACAAAAATATTTTCTGTGTTTGTGAATTGTGTGCGCTGTAGCCGCACGTGCATCAACAAAGTAGTGCCAAGCGTGCGCCTGTGTCATAAGTAAAGGGCCGATTGGCTTGACCGTTAAAGGGTGCTGTAACCCCAAAGTACACTCCAAACCAAAAAAAAAATATTTTCTGTGTTTGTGAATTGTGTGCGCAGTAGCCGCATGAGCATCAACAAAGTAGTGCCAAGCGTGCGCCTGTGTCATAAGTAAAGGGCCGGCTGGCTTGACCGTTAAATGGTGCTGTAACCCCAAAAGTACACTCCAAACCAAAAAAATATATATTTTCTGTGTTTGTGAATTGTGTGCGCAGTAGCCGCACGTGCATCAACAAAATAGTGCCAAGCGTGCGCCTGTGTCATAAGTAAAGGGCCGGCTGGCTTGACCGTTAAAGGGTGCTGTAACCCCCAAAGTACACTCCAGTCCAAACCAAAAAAAATAATATTTTCTGTGTTTGTGAATTGCGTGCGCAGTAGCAGCACGTGCATCAACAAAGTAGTGCCAAGCGTGCGCCTGTGTCATAAGTAAAGGGCCACCTGGCTTGACCGTTAAAGGGTGCTGTAACCTTCAAAGTACACTCCAAACCAAAAAAATATATATTTTCTGTGTTTGTGAATTGTGTGCGCAGTAGCCGCATGTGCATCAACAAAGTAGTGCCAAGCGTGCGCCTGTGTCATAAGTAAAGGGCCGGCTGGCTTGACCGTTATAGGGTGCTGTAACCCCCAAAGTACATTCCAAACAAAAAAAATATATATTTTCTGTGTTTGTGAATTGTGTGCGCAGTAGCCGCACGTGCATCAACATAGTAGTGCCAAGCGTGCGCCTGTGTCATAAGTAAAGGGCTGGCTGGCTTGACCGTTAAAGGGTGCTGCAACCCCCATAGTACACTCCAGTCCAAACCAAAAGAAAATTTTTTTCTGTGTTTGCGAATTGTGTGCGCAGTAGCCGCACGTGCATCAACAAAGTAGTGCCAAGCGTGCGCCTGTGTCATAAGTAAAGGGCCAGCTGGCTTGACCGTTAAAGGGTGCTGTAACCCCCAAAGTACACTCCAAACCAAATAACAAAATATTTTTCTGTGTTTGTGAATTGTGTGCGCAGTAGCCGCACGTGCATCAACAAACTAGTGCCAAGCGTGCGCCTGTGTCATAAGTAAAGGGCCGGCTGGCTTGACTGTTAAAGGGTGCTGTAACCCCCAAAGTAAACTCCAAACCAAAAAAATATATATGTTCTGTGTTTGTGAATTGTGTGCGCAGTAGCCGCACGTGCATCATCAAAGTAGTGCCAAGCGTGCGCCTGTGTCATAAGTAAAGGGCTGGCTGGATTGATCGTTAAAGGGTGCTGTAACCCCAAAAGTACACTCCAAACCCCCCCAAAAAATATTTTCTGTGTTTCTGAATTGTGTGCGCAGTAGCCGCACGTGCATCAACAAAGTAGTGCCAAGCGTGCGCCTGTGTCATAAGTTAAGGGCTGGCTTGACCATTAAAGGGTGCTGTAACCCCCAAAGTACACTCCAAACCAAAAAATATATATTTTCTGTGTTTGTGAATTGTGTGCGCAGTAGCCGCACGTGCATCAACATAGTAGTGCCATGCGTGCGCCTGTGTCATAAGTAAAGGGCCGGCTGGCTTGACCATTAAAGGGTGCTGTAACCCCCAAAGTACGCTCCAAACCAAATAACAAAATATTTTTCTGCGTTTGTGAATTGTGTGCGCAGTAGCCGCATGTCCATCAACAAAGTAGTGCCAAGCGTGCGCCTGTGTCATAAGTAAAGGGCCGGCTGGCTTGACAGTTAAAGGGTGCTGTAATCCCCAATGTACACTACAAACCAACTAACAAAATATTTCTTCTGTGTTTGTGAATTGTGTGTGCAGTAGCCGCACGTGCATCAACAAAGTAGTGCCAAGCGTGCGCCTGTGTCATAAGTAAAGGGCCGATTGGCTTGACCATTAAAGGGTGCTGTAACCCCAAAGTACACTCCAAACCAAAAGAAAAAAATATTTTCTGTGTTTGTGAATTGTGTGCGCAGTAGCCGCACGTGCATCAACAAAGTAGTGCCAAGCGTGCGCCTGTGTCATAAGTAAAGGGCCGGCTGGCTTGACCGTTAAAGGGTGCTGTAACCCCCAAAGTAAACTCCAAACCAAAAAAATATATATTTTCTGTGTTTGTGAATTGTGTGCGCAGTAGCCGCACGTGCATCAACAAAGTAGTGCCAAGCGTGCGCCTGTGTCATAAGTAAAGGGCCGGCTGGCTTGACCATTAAAGGGTGCTGTAACCCCCAAAGTACACTCCAAACCAAATAACAAAATATTTTTTCTGTGTTTGTGAATTGTGTGCGCAGTAGCCGCACGTGCATCAACAAAGTAGTGCCAAGCGTGCGCCTGTGTCATAAGTAAAGGGCCGGCTGGCTTGACCGTTAAAGGGTGCTGTAACCCCCAATGTACACTACAAACCAACTAACAAAATATTTCTTCTGTGTTTGTGAATTGTGTGCGCAGTAGCCGCACGTGCATCAACAAAGTAGTGCCAAGCGTGCGACTGTGTCATAAGTAAAGGGCAGATTGGCTTGACCGTTAAAGGGTGCTGTAACCCCAAAGTACACTCCAAACCAAAATAAAAAAATATTTTCTGTGTTTGTGAATTGTGTGCGCAGTAGCCGCACGTGCATCAACAAAGTAGTGCCAAGCGTGCGCCTGTGTCATAAGTAAAGGGCCAGCTGGCTTGACCATTAAAGGGTGCTGTAACCCCCAAAGTACACTCCAAACCAAATAACAAAATATTTTTTCTGTGTTTGTGAATTGTGTGCGCAGTAGCCGCACGTGCATCAACAAAGTAGTGCCAAGCGTGCGCCTGTGTCATAAGTAAAGGGCCAGCTGGCTTGACCGTTAAAGGGTGCTGTAACCCCCAAAGTACACTCCAAACCAAAAAATATATATTTTCTGTGTTTGTGAATTGTGTGCGCAGTAGCCGCACATGCATCATCAAAGTAGTGCCAAGCGTGCGCCTGTGTCATAAGTAAAGGGCTGGCTGGCTTGACCGTTAAAGGGTGCTGTAACCCCCAAAGTAAACTCCAAACCAAAAAAATATATATGTACTGTGTTTGTGAATTGTGGTGCGCAGTAGCCGCACGTGCATCATCAAAGTAGTGCCAAGCGTGCGACTGTGTCATAAGTAAAGGGCTGGCTGGCTTGATCATTAAAGGGTGCTGTAACCCGCCAAAGTACACTCCAAACCCCCCAAAAAAATATTTTCTGTGTTTGTGAATTGTCAGTGCGCAGTATCCGCTCGTGCATCAACAAAGTAGTGCCAAGCGTGCGCCTGTGTCATAAGTTAAGGGCTGGCTTGACCATTAAAGGGTGCTGTAACCCCCAAAGTACACTCCAAACCAAAAAATATATATTTTCTGTGTTTGTGAATTGTCGTGCGCAGTAGCCCGCACGTGCATCATCAAAGTAGTGCCAAGCGTGCGCCTGTGTCATAAGTAAAGGGCCAGCTGGCTTGATCGTTAAAGGGTGCTGTAACCCCCAAAGTACACTCCATACCCAAAAAAAATATATTTTCTGTGTTTGTGAATTGTGGGCGCAATAGCCGCACGTGCATCAACAAAGTAGTGCCAAGCGTGTGCCTGTGTCATAAGTAAAGGGCTGGCTGGCTTGACCGTTAAAGGGTGCTGTAACCCCCAAAGTACACTCCAGTCCAAACCAAAAAAAAAAATATTTTTTCTGTGTTTGTGAATTGTGTGCGCAGTAGCCGCACGTGCATCAACAAAGTAGTTCCAAGCGTGCGCCTGTGTCATAAGTAAAGGGCCGGCTGGCTTGACCGTTAAAGGGTGCTGTAACCCCCAAAGTAAACTCCAAACCAAAAATATATATATTTTCTGTGTTTGTGAATTGTGTGCGCAGTAGCCGCACGTGCATCAACAAAGTAGTGCCAAGAGTGCGCCTGTGTCATAAGTAAAGGGCCGGCTGGCTTGACCATTAAAGGGTGCTGTAACCCCCAAAGTACACTCCAAACCAAATAACAAAATATTTTTTCTGTGTTTGTGAATTGTGTGCGCAGTAGCCGCACGTGCATCAACAAAGTAGTGCCAAGCGTGCGCCTGTGTCATAAGTAAAGGGCCGGCTGGCTTGACCGTTAAAGGGTGCTGTAACCCCCAATGTACACTACAAACCAACTAACAAAATATTTCTTCTGTGTTTGTGAATTGTGTGTGCAGTAGCCGCACGTGCATCAACACAGTAGTGTCAAGCGTGCGCCTGTGTCATAAGTAAAGGGCCGATTGGCTTGACCGTTAAAGGGTGCTGTAACCCCAAAGTACACTCCAAACCAAAATAAAAAAATATTTTCTGTGTTTGTGAATTGTGTGCGCAGTAGCCGCATGTGCATCAACAAAGTAGTGCCAAGCGTGCGCCTGTGTCATAAGTAAAGGGCCAGCTTGCTTGACCATTAAAGGGTGCTGTAACCCCCAAAGTACACGCCAAACCAAATAAGAAAATATTTTTCCTGTGTTTGTGAATTGTGTGCTCAGTAGCCGCACGTGCATCAACAAAGTAGTGCCAAGCGTGCGCCTGTGTCATAAGTAAAGGGCCGGCTGGCTTGACCGTTAAAGGGTGCTGTAACCCCCAAAGTAAACTCCAAACCAAAAAAATATATATTTTCTATGTTTGTGAATTGTGTGCGCAGTAGCCGCACGTGCATCAACAAAGTAGTGCCAAGCGTGAGCCTGTGTCATAAGTAAAGGGCCGGCTGGCTTGACCATTAAAGGGTGCTGTAACCCCCAAAGTACACTCCAAACCAAAAAAAAAAATATTTTCTGTGTTTGTGAATTGTGTGCGCAGTAGCCGCTCGTGCATCAACAAAGTAGTGCCAAGCGTGCGCCTGTGTCATAAGTAAAGGGCCAGCTGGCTTGACCGTTAAAGGGTGCTGTAACCCCCAATGTACACTACAAACCAACTAACAAAATATTTCTTCTGTGTTTGTGAATTGTGTGTGCAATAGCTGCACGTGCATCAACATAGTAGTGCCAAGCGTGCGCCTGTGTCATAAGTAAAGGGCCGATTGGCTTGACCGTTAAAGGGTGCTGTAACCCCAAAGTACACTCCAAACCAAAAAAATATATATTTTCTGTGTTTGTGAATTGTGTGCGCAGTAGCCGCACATGCATCAACAAAGTAGTGCCAAGCGTTCGCCTGTGTCTTAAGTAAAGGGCCAGCTGGCTTGACCATTAAAGGGTGCTGTAACCCCCAAAGTACACGCCAAACCAAATAACAAAATATTTTTCCTGTGTTTGTGAATTGTGTGCTCAGTAGCCGCACGTGCATCAACATAGTAGTGCCAAGCGTGCGCCTGTGTCATAAGTAAAGGGCCGATTGGCTTGACCATTAAAGGGTGCTGTAACCCCAAAGTACACTCCAAACAAAAAAAAAATATTTTCTGTGTTTGTGAATTGTGTGCGCAGTAGCCACACGTGCATCAACAAAGTAGTGCCAAGGGTGCGCCTGTGTCATAAGTAAAGGGCCGGCTGGCTTGACCGTTAAAGGGTGCTGTAACCCCCAAAGTACACTTCAAACAAAAACAAAAATATTTTCTGTGTTTGTGAATTGTGTGCGCTGTAGCCGCACGTGCATCAACAAAGTAGTGCCAAGCGTGCGCCTGTGTCATAAGTAAAGGGCCGATTGGCTTGACTGTTAAAGGGTGCTGTAACCCCAAAGTACACTCCAAACCAAAAAAAAAATATTTTCTGTGTTTGTGAATTGTGTGCGCTGTAGCCGCATGAGCATCAACAAAGTAGTGCCAAGCGTGCGCCTGTGTCATAAGTAAAGGGCCGGCTGGCTTGACCGTTAAATGGTGCTGTAACCCCAAAAGTACACTCCAAACCAAAAAAATATATATTTTCTGTGTTTGTGAATTGTGTGCGCAGTAGCCGCACGTGCATCAACAAAATAGTGCCAAGCGTGCGCCTGTGTCATAAGTAAAGGGCCGGCTGGCTTGACCGTTAAAGGGTGCTGTAACCCCCAAAGTACACTCCAGTCCAAACCAAAAAAAATAATATTTTCTGTGTTTGTGAATTGCGTGCGCAGTAGCAGCACGTGCATCAACAAAGTAGTGCCAAGCGTGCGCCTGTGTCATAAGTAAAGGGCCACCTGGCTTGACCGTTAAAGGGTGCTGTAACCTTCAAAGTACACTCCAAACCAAAAAAATATATATTTTCTGTGTTTGTGAATTGTGTGCGCAGTAGCCGCATGTGCATCAACAAAGTAGTGCCAAGCGTGCGCCTGTGTCATAAGTAAAGGGCCGGCTGGCTTGACCGTTATAGGGTGCTGTAACCCCCAAAGTACATTCCAAACAAAAAAAATATATATTTTCTGTGTTTGTGAATTGTGTGCGCAGTAGCCGCACGTGCATCAACATAGTAGTGCCAAGCGTGCGCCTGTGTCATAAGTAAAGGGCTGGCTGGCTTGACCGTTAAAGGGTGCTGCAACCCCCATAGTACACTCCAGTCCAAACCAAAAGAAAATTTTTTTCTGTGTTTGCGAATTGTGTGCGCAGTAGCCGCACGTGCATCAACAAAGTAGTGCCAAGCGTGCGCCTGTGTCATAAGTAAAGGGCCAGCTGGCTTGACCGTTAAAGGGTGCTGTAACCCCCAAAGTACACTCCAAACCAAATAACAAAATATTTTTTCTGTGTTTGTGAATTGTGTGCGCAGTAGCCGCACGTGCATCAACAAAGTAGTGCCAAGCGTGCGCCTGTGTCATAAGTAAAGGGCCGGCTGGCTTGACTGTTAAAGGGTGCTGTAACCCCCAAAGTACACTCCAAACCAAAAAAAATATATTTTCTGTATTTGTGAATTGTGTGCGCCGTAGCCGCACGTGCATCATCAAAGTAGTGCCAAGCGTGCGCCTGTGTCATAAGTAAAGGGCCGGCTGGCTTGACCATTAAAGGGTGCTGTAACCCCCAAAGTAAACTCCAAACCAAAAAAATATATATGTTCTGTGTTTGTGAATTGTGTGCGCATGAGCCGCACGTGCATCATCAAAGTAGTGCCAAGCGTGCGCCTGTGTCATAAGTAAAGGGCTGGCTGGATTGATCGTTAAAGGGTGCTGTAACCCCAAAAGTACACTCCAAACCCCCCCAAAAAATATTTTCTGTGTTTCTGAATTGTGTGCGCAGTAGCCGCACGTGCATCAACAAAGTAGTGCCAAGCGTGCGCCTGTGTCATAAGTTAAGGGCTGGCTTGACCATTAAAGGGTGCTGTAACCCCCAAAATACACTCCAAACCAAAAAATATATATTTTCTGTGTTTGTGAATTGTGTGCGCAGTAGCCGCACGTGCATCATCAAAGTAGTGCCAAGCGTGCGCCTGTGTCATAAGTAAAGGGCCGGCTGGCTTGATCGTTAAAGGGTGCTGTAACCCCCAAAGTACACTCCATACCCCAAAAAAATATATTTTCTGTGTTTGTGAATTGTGTGCGCAGTAGCCGCACGTGCATCAACATAGTAGTGCCAAGCGTGCGCCTGTGTCATAAGTAAAGGGCCGGCTGGCTTGACCATTAAAGGGTGCTGTAACCCCCAAAGTACGCTCCAAACCAAATAACAAAATATTTTTTCTGCGTTTGTAAATTGTGTGCGCAGTAGCCGCACGTCCATCAACAAAGTAGTGCCAAGCGTGCGCCTGTGTCATAAGTAAAGGGCCGGCTGGCTTGACAGTTAAAGGGTGCTGTAATCCCCAATGTACACTACAAACCAACTAACAAAATATTTCTTCTGTGTTTGTGAATTGTGTGTGCAGTAGCCGCACGTGCATCAACAAAGTAGTGCCAAGCGTGCGCCTGTGTCATAAGTAAAGGGCCGATTGGCTTGACCATTAAAGGGTGCTGTAACCCCAAAGTACACTCCAAACCAAAAGAAAAAAATATTTTCTGTGTTTGTGAATTGTGTGCGCAGTAGCCGCACGTGCTTCAACAAAGTAGTGCCAAGCGTGCGCCTGTGTCATAAGTAAAGGGCCGGCTGGCTTGACCGTTAAAGGGTGCTGTAACCCCCAAAGTAAACTCCAAACCAAAAAAATATATATTTTCTGTGTTTGTGAATTGTGTGCGCAGTAGCCGCACGTGCATCAACAAAGTAGTGCCAAGCGTGCGCCTGTGTCATAAGTAAAGGGCCGGCTGGCTTGACCATTAAAGGGTGCTGTAACCCCCAAAGTACACTCCAAACCAAATAACAAAATATTTTTTCTGTGTTTGTGAATTGTGTGCGCAGTAGCCGCACGTGCATCAACAAAGTAGTGCCAAGCGTGCGCCTGTGTCATAAGTAAAGGGCCGGCTGGCTTGACCGTTAAAGGGTGCTGTAAGCCCCAATGTACACTACAAACCAACTAACAAAATATTTCTTCTGTGTTTGTGAATTGTGTGTGCAGTAGCCGCACGTGCATCAACAAAGTAGTGCCAAGCGTGCGCCTGTGTCATAAGTAAAGGGCAGATTGGCTTGACCGTTAAAGGGTGCTGTAACCCCAAAGTACACTCCAAACCAAAATAAAAAAATATTTTCTGTGTTTGTGAATTGTGTGCGCAGTAGCCGCACGTGCATCAACAAAGTAGTGCCAAGCGTGCGCCTGTGTCATAAGTAAAGGGCCAGCTGGCTTGACCATTAAAGGGTGCTGTAACCCCCAAAGTACACTCCAAACCAAATAACAAAATATTTTTCCTGTGTTTGTGAATTGTGTGCTCAGTAGCCGCACGTGCATCAACAAAGTAGTGCCAAGCGTGCGCCTGTGTCATAAGTTAAGGGCCGGCTGGCTTGTCCATTATAGGGTGCTGTAACCCCCAAAGTACACTCCAAACCAAAAAAATATATATTTTCTGTGTTTGTGAATTGTGTGCGCAGTAGCCGCACGTGCATCAACATAGTAGTGCCAAGCGTGCGCCTGTGTCATAAGTAAAGGGCTGGCTGGCTTGACCGTTAAAGGGTGCTGTAACCCCCAAAGTACACTCCAGTCCAAACCAAAAAAAAAAATATTTTCTGTGTTTGTGAAATGTGTGCGCAGTAGTCGCACGTGCATCAACAAAGTAGTGCCAAGCGTGCGCCTGTGTCATAAGTAAAGGGCCAGCTGGCTTGACCATTAAAGGGTGCTGTAACCCCCAAAGTACACGCCAAACCAAATAACAAAATATTTTTCCTGTGTTTGTGAATTGTGTGCTCAGTAGCCGTACGTGCATCAACAAAGTAGTGCCAAGCGTGCGCCAGTATCATAAGTTAAGGGCCGGCTGGCTTGTCCATTATAGGGTGCTGTAACCCCCAAAGTACACTCCAAACCAAAAAAATATATATTTTCTGTGTTTGTGAATTGTGTGCGCAGTAGCCGCACGTGCATCAACATAGTAGTGCCAAGCGTGCGCCTGTGTCATAAGTAAAGGGCCAGCTGGCTTGACCATTAAAGGGTGCTGTAACCCCCAAAGTACACGCCAAACCAAATAACAAAATATTTTTCCTGTGTTTGTGAATTGTGTGCTCAGTAGCCGTACGTGCATCAACATAGTAGTGCCAAGCGTGCGCCTGTGTCATAAGTTAAGGTCCGGCTGGCTTGTCCACTATAGGGTGCTGTAACCCCCAAAGTACACTCCAAACCAAAAAAATATATATTTTCTGTGTTTGTGAATTGTGTGCGCAGTAGCCGCATGTGCATCAACATAGTAGTGCCAAGCGTGCGCCTGTGTCATAAGTAAAGGGCTGGCTGGCTTGACCGTTAAAGGGTGCTGCAACCCCCATAGTACACTCCAGTCCAAACCAAAAGAAATTTTTTTTCTGTGTTTGCGAATTGTGTGCGCAGTAGCCGCACGTGCATCAACAAAGTAGTGCCAAGCGTGCGCCTGTGTCAAAAGTAAAGGGCCAGCTGGCTTGACCGTTAAAGGGTGCTGTAACCCCCAAAGTACACTCCAAACCAAATAACAAAATATTTTTTCTGTGTTTGTGAATTGTGTGCGCAGTAGCCGCACGTGCATCAACAAAGTAGTGCCAAGCGTGCGCCTGTGTCATAAGTAAAGGGCCGGCTGGCTTGACCATTAAAGGGTGCTGTAACCCCAAAGTACACTCCAAACAAAAAATAAATATTTTCTGTGTTTGTGAATTGTGTGCGCAGTAGCCACACGTGCATCAACAAAGTAGTGCCAAGGGTGCGCCCGTGTCATAAGTAAAGGGCCGGCTGGCTTGACCGTTAAAGGGTGCTGTAACCCCCAAAGTACACTCCAAACCAAAAAAAAAAATATTTTCTGTGTTTGTGAATTGTCGTGCGCAGTAGCCGCACGTGCATCAACAAAGTAGTGCCAAGCGTGCGCCTGTGTCATAAGTAAAGGGCCGGCTGGCTTGACTGTTAAAGGGTGCTGTAACCCCCAAAGTAAACTCCAAACCAAAAAAATATATATTTTCTGTGTTTGTGAATTGTGTGCGCAGTAGCCTCACGGGCATCAACAAAGTAGTGCCAAGCGTGCGCCTGTGTCATAAGTAAAGGGCCGGCTGGCTTGACCATTAAAGGGTGCTGTAACCCCCAAAGTACACTCCAAACCAAATAACAAAATATTTTTTCTGTGTTTGTGAATTGTGTGCGCAGTAGCCGCACGTGCATCAACAAAGTAGTGCCAAGCGTGCGCCTGTGTCATAAGTAAAGGGCCGGCTGGCTTGACCGTTAAAGGGTGCTGTAACCCCCAATGTACACTACAAACCAACTAACAAAATATTTCTTCTGTGTTTGTGAATTGTGTGTGCAGTAGCCGCACGTGCATCAACAAAGTAGTGCCAAGCGTGCGCCTGTGTCATAAGTAAAGGGCCGATTGGCTTGACCGTTAAAGGGTGCTGTAACCCCAAAGTACACTCCAAACCAAAAAAAAAAATATTTTCTGTGTTTGTGAATTGTGTGCGCAGTAGCCGCACGTGCATCAACAAAGTAGTGCCAAGCGTGCGCCTGTGTCTTAAGTAAAGGGCCAGCTGGCTTGACCGTTAAAGGGTGCTGTAACCCCCAAAGTACACTCCAACAAAAAAAAAAAAAAATTCTGTGTTTGTGAATTGTGTGCGCAGTAGCCGCACGTGCATCAACAAAGTAGTGCCAAGCGTGCGCCTGGGTCATAAGTAAAGGGCCGGCTGGCTTGACTGTTAAAGGGTGCTGTAACCCCCAAAGTACACTCCAGTCCAAACCAAAAAAAATAATATTTTCTGTGTTTGTGAATTGCGTGCGCAGTAGCAGCACGTGCATCAACAAAGTAGTGCCAAGCGTGCGCCTGTGTCATAAGTAAAGGGCCGGCTGGCTTGACCGTTAAAGGGTGCTGTAACCCCCAAAGTAAACTCCAAACCAAATAACAAAATATTTTTTCTGTGTTTGTGAATTGTGTGCGCAGTAGCCGCATGTGCATCAACAAAGTAGTGCCAAGCGTGCGCCTGTGTCATAAGTAAAGGGCCGGCTGGCTTGACCGTTAAAGGGTGCTGTAACCCCAAAGTACACTCCAAATAAAAAAAAAATATTTTCTGTGTTTGTGAATTGTGTGCGCAGTAGCCACACGTGCATCAACAAAGTAGTGCCAAGGGTGCGCCTGTGTCATAAGTAAAGGGCCGGCTGGCTTGACCGTTAAAGGGTGCTGTAACCCCCAAAGTACACTCCAAACAAAAAAGAAAATATTTTCTGTGTTTGTGAATTGTATGCGCAGTAGCTGCACGTGCATCAACAAAGTAGTGCCAAGCGTGCGCCTGTGTCATAGGTAAAGGGCCGATTGGTTGACCGTTAAAGGGTGCTGTAACCCCAAAGTACACTCCAAACCAAAAAAAAAATATTTTCTGTGTTTGTGAATTGTGTGCGCAGTAGCAGCACGAGCATCAACAAAGTAGTGCCAAGCGTGCGCCTGTGTCATAAGTAAAGGGCCAGCTGGCTTGACCGTTAAAGGGTGCTGTAACCCCCAAAGTACACTCCAACAAAAAAAAAAAAAAATTCTGTGTTTGTGAATTGTGTGCGCAGTAGCCGCACGTGCATCAACAAAGTAGTGCCAAGCGTGCGCCTGGGTCATAAGTAAAGGGCCAGCTGGCTTGTCCGTTATAGGGTGCTGTAACCCCCAAAGTACACTCCAAACCAAAAAAATATATATTTTCTGTGTTTGTGAATTGTGTGCGCAGTAGCCGCATGTGCATCAACATAGTAGTGCCAAGCGTGCGCCTGTGTCATTAGTAAAGGGCTGGCTGGCTTGACCATTAAAGGGTGCTGCAACCCCCATAGTACACTCCAGTCCAAACCAAAAGAAAAATTTTTTCTGTGTTTGCGAATTGTGTGCGCAGTAGCCGCACGTGCATCAACAAAGTAGTGCCAAGCGTGCGCCTGTGTCAAAAGTAAAGGGCCAGCTGGCTTGACCGTTAAAGGGTGCTGTAACCCCCAAAGTACATTCCAAAGCAAATAACAAAATATTTTTTCTGTGTTTGTGAATTGTGTGCGCAGTAGCCGCACGTGCATCAACAAAGTAGTGCCAAGCGTGCGCCTGTGTCATAAGTAAAGGGCAGGCTGGCTTGACCGTTAAAGGGTGCTGTAACCCCAAAGTACACTCCAAACAAAAAAAAAAATATTTTCTGTGTTTGTGAATTGTGTGCGCAGTAGCCACACGTGCATCAACAAAGTAGTGCCAAGGGTGCGCCCGTGTCATAAGTAAAGGGCCGGCTGGCTTGACCGTTAAAGGGTGCTGTAACCCCCAAAGTACACTCCAAACCAAAAAAAAAAATATTTTCTGTGTTTGTGAATTGTGTGGGCAGTAGCCGCACTTGCATCAACAAAGTAGTGCCAAGCGTGCGCCTGTGTCATAAGTAAAGGGCCGGCTGGCTTGACTGTTAAAGGGTGCTGTAACCCCCAAAGTAAACTCCAAACCAAAAAAATATATATTTTCTGTGTTTGTGAATTGTGTGCGCAGTAGTCTCACGGGCATCAACAAAGTAGTGCCAAGCGTGCGCCTGTGTCATAAGTAAAGGGCCGGCTGGCTTGACCATTAAAGGGTGCTGTAACCCCCAAAGTACACTCCAAACCAAATAACAAAATATTTTTTCTGTGTTTGTGAATTGTGTGCGCAGTAGCCGCACGTGCATCAACAAATTAGTGCCAAGCGTGCGCCTGTGTCATAAGTAAAGGGCCGGCTGGCTTGACCGTTAAAGGGTGCTGTAACCCCCAATGTACACTACAAACCAACTAACAAAATATTTCTTCTGTGTTTGTGAATTGTGTGTGCAGTAGCCGCACGTGCATCAACAAAGTAGTGCCAAGCGTGCGCCTGTGTCATAAGTAAAGGGCCGATTGGCTTGACCGTTAAAGGGTGCTGTAACCCCAAAGTACACTCCAAACCAAAAAAAAAAATATTTTCTGTGTTTGTGAATTGTGTGCGCAGTAGCCGCACGTGCATCAACAAAGTAGTGCCAAGCGTGCGCCTGTGTCTTAAGTAAAGGGCCAGCTGGCTTGACCGTTAAAGGGTGCTGTAACCCCCAAAGTACACTCCAACAAAAAAAAAAAAAAATTCTGTGTTTGTGAATTGTGTGCGCAGTAGCCGCACGTGCATCAACAAAGTAGTGCCAAGCGTGCGCCTGGGTCATAAGTAAAGGGCCGGCTGGCTTGACTGTTAAAGGGTGCTGTAACCCCCAAAGTACACTCCAGTCCAAACCAAAAAAAATAATATTTTCTGTGTTTGTGAATTGCGTGCGCAGTAGCAGCACGTGCATCAACAAAGTAGTGCCAAGCGTGCGCCTGTGTCATAAGTAAAGGGCCGGCTGGCTTGACCGTTAAAGGGTGCTGTAACCCCCAAAGTACACTCCAAACCAAATAACAAAATATTTTTTCTGTGTTTGTGAATTGTGTGCGCAGTAGCCGCATGTGCATCAACAAAGTAGTGCCAAGCGTGCGCCTGTGTCATAAGTAAAGGGCCGGCTGGCTTGACCGTTAAAGGGTGCTGTAACCCCAAAGTACACTCCAAATAAAAAAAAAATATTTTCTGTGTTTGTGAATTGTGTGCGCAGTAGCCACACGTGCATCAACAAAGTAGTGCCAAGGGTGCGCCTGTGTCATAAGTAAAGGGCCGGCTGGCTTGACCGTTAAAGGGTGCTGTAACCCCCAAAGTACACTCCAAACAAAAAAGAAAATATTTTCTGTGTTTGTGAATTGTGTGCGCAGTAGCTGCACGTGCATCAACAAAGTAGTGCCAAGCGTGCGCCTGTGTCATAGGTAAAGGGCCGATTGGCTTGACCGTTAAAGGGTGCTGTAACCCCAAAGTACACTCCAAACCAAAAAAAAAATATTTTCTGTGTTTGTGAATTGTGTGCGCAGTAGCAGCACGAGCATCAACAAAGTAGTGCCAAGCGTGCACCTGTGTCATAAGTAAAGGGCCAGCTGGCTTGACCGTTAAAGGGTGCTGTAACCCCTAAAGTACACTCCAACAAAAAAAATAAAAAATTCTGTGTTTGTGAATTGTGTGCGCAGTAGCCGCACGTGCATCAACAAAGTAGTGCCAAGCGTGCGCCTGTGTCATAAGTAAAGGGCCAGCTGGCTTGACAGTTAAAGGGTGCTGTAACCCCCAAAGTACACTCCAAACCAAAAAAAATATATTTTCTGTGTTTGTGAATTGTGTGCGCAGTAGCCGCAAGTGCATCATCAAAGTAGTGCCAAGCGTGCGCCTGTGTCATAAGTAAAGGGCTGGCTAGCTTGATCGTTAAAGGGTGCTGTAACCCCCAAAGTACACTCCAAACCCCCTAAAAAAATATTTTCTGTGTTTGTGAATTGTGTGCGCAGTAGCCGCACGTGCATCAACAAAGTAGTGCCAAGCGTGCGCCTGTGTCATAAGTAAAGGGCTGGCTGGCTTGACCATTAAAGGGTGCTGTAACCCACAAAGTACCCTCCAGTCCAAACAAAAAAATATATATTTTCTGTGTTTGTGAATTGTGTGCGCAGTAGCCGCACGTGCATCAACAAAGTAGTGCCAAGCGTGCGCCTGTGTCATAAGTAAATGGCCGGCTGGCTTGACCGTTAAAGGGTGCTGTAATCCCCAAAGTACACTCTAAACCAAATATCAAAATATTTTTCCTGTGTTTGTGAATTGTGTGCGCAGTAGCCACACGTGCATCAACAAAGTAGTGCCAAGCGTGCGCCTGTGTCATAAGTAAAGGGCCGGCTGGCTTGACCGTTAAAGGGTGCTGTAACCCCCAAAGTACACTCCAAACCAAATAACAAAATATTTTTTCTGTGTTTGTGAATTGTGTGCGCAGTAGCCGCACGTGCATCAACAAAGTTGTGCCAAGCGTGCGCCTGTGTCAAAAGTAAAGGGCCGGCTGGCTTGACCGTTAAAGGGTGCTGTAACCCCCAAAGTACACTCCAAACCAAAAAAATATATATATTTTCTGTGTTTGTGAATTGTGTGCGCAGCAGCCGCACGTGCATCAACAAAGTTGTGCCAAGCGTGCGTCTGTGTCATAAGTAAAGGGCTGGCTGGCTTGACCGTTAAAGGGAGCTGTAACTCCCAAAGTACACTCTAGTCCAGACCAAAAAAAAATATTTTCTGTGTGTGAATTGTGTGTGCAGTGGCCGCACGTGCATCAACAAAGTAGTGCCAAGCGTGCGCCTGTGTCATAAGTAAAGGGCCAGCTGGCTTGACCGTTAAAGGGTGCTGTAACCCCCAAAGTAAACTCCAAACCAAAAAAAAAATATTTTCTGTGTTTGTGAATTGTGTGCGCAGTAGCCGCACGTGCATCAACAAAGTAGTGCCAAGCGTGCGCCTGTGTCATAAGTAAAGGGCCAGCTGGCTTGACCGTTAAAGGGTGCTGTAACCCCCAAAGTAAACTCCAAACCAAAAAAAAAATATTTTCTGTGTTTGTGAATTGTGTGCGCAGTAGCCGCACGTGCATCAACAAAGTAGTGCCAAGCGTGCGCCTGTGTCATAAGTAAAGGGCCGGCTGGCTTGACCGTTAAAGGGTGCTGTAACCCCCAAAGTACACTCCAAACCAAAAAAATATATTTTTTCTGTGTTTGTGAATTGGGTGCGCAGTAGCCGCACGTGCATCAACAAAGTAGTGCCAAGCGTGCGCCTGTGTCATAAGTAAAGGGCCGGCTGGCTTGACCGTTAATGGGTGCTGTAACCCCCAAAGTACACTCCAGTCCAATCCAAAAAAAATAATATTTTCTGTGTTTGTGAATTGTGTGCGCAGTAGCCGCATGTGCATCAACAAAGTAGTGGCAAGCGTGCGCCTGTGTCATAAGTAAAGGGCCGGCTGGCTTGACCATTAAAGGGTGCTGTAACCCCCAAAGTACACTCCAAACCAAAATAAAAAAATATTTTCTGTGATTGTGAATTGTGTGCGCAGTAGACGCACGTGCATCAACAAAGTAGTGCCAAGCGTGCGCCTGTGTCATAAGTAAAGGGCCGGCTGGCTTGACCGTTAAAGGGTGCTGTAACCCCCAAAGTACACTCCAAACCAAAAAAATATATTTTTTCTGTGTTTGTGAATTGGGTGCGCAGTAGCCGCAGGTGCATCAACAAAGTAGTGCCAAGCGTGCGCCTGTGTCATAAGTAAAGGGCCAGCTGGCTTGACCGTTAAAGGGTGCTGTAACCCCCAAAGTACACTCCAGTCCAAACCAAAAAAATAATATTTTCTGTGTTTGTGAATTGCGTGCTCAGTAGCAGCACGTGCATCAACAAAGTAGTGCCAAGCGTGCGCCTGTGTCATAAGTAAAGGGCCGGCAGGCTTGACTGTTAAAGGGTGCTGTAACCCCCAAAGTAAACTCCAAACCAAAAAAATATATATTTTCTGTGTTTGTGAATTGTGTGCGCAGTAGCCGCACGTGCATCAACAAAGTAGTCACAGGCGTGCGCCTGTGTCATAAGTAAAGGGCCAGCTGGCTTGACCGTTAAAGGGTGCTGTAACCCCCAAAGTACACTCCAGTCCAATCCAAAAAAATAATATTTTCTGTGTTTGTGAATTGTGTGCGCAGTAGCCGCATGTGCATCAACAAAGTAGTGGCAAGCGTGCGCCTGTGTCATAAGTAAAGGGCCGGCTGGCTTGACCATTAAAGGGTGCTGTAACCCCCAAAGTACACTCCAAACCAAAAAAAAAAATATTTTCTGTGATTGTGAATTGTGTGCGCAGTAGACGCACGTGCATCAACAAAGTAGTGCCAAGCGTGCGCCTGTGTCATAAGTAAAGGGCCAGCTGGCTTGACCGTTAAAGGGTGCTGTAACCCCCAAAGTACACTCCAAACCCAAAAAATATATTTTTTCTGTGTTTGTGAATTGGGTGCGCAGTAGCCGCACGTGCATCAACAAAGTAGTGCCAAGCGTGCGCCTGTGTCATAAGTAAAGGGCCAGCTGGCTTGACCGTTAAAGGGTGCTGTAACCCCCAAAGTACACTCCAAACCAAATAACAAAATATTTTTTCTGTGTTTGTGAATTGTGTGCGCAGTAGCCGCATGTGCATCAACAAAGTAGTGCCAAGCGTGCGCCTGTGTCATAAGTAAAGGGCCGGCTGGCTTGACCGTTAAAGGGTGCTGTAACCCCAAAGTACACTCCAAATAAAAAAAAAATATTTTCTGTGTTTGTGAATTGTGTGCGCAGTAGCCACACGTGCATCAACAAAGTAGTGCCAAGCGTGCGCCTGTGTCATAAGTAAAGGGCCAGCTGGCTTGACCGTTAAAGGGTGCTGTAACCCCCAAAGTAAACTCCAAACCAAAAAATATATATTTTCTGTGTTTGTGAATTGTGTGCGCAGAAGCCGCACGTGCATCAACATAGTATTGCCAAGCGTGCGCCTGTGTCATAAGTAAAGGGCTGGCTGGCTTGACCGTTAAAGGGTGCTGTAACCCCCAAAGTACACTCCAGTCCAAACCATAAGAAATTTTTTTTCTGTGTTTGCGAATTGTGTGCGCAGTAGCCGCACGTGCATCAACAATGTAGTGCCAAGCGTGCGCCTGTGTCATAAGTAAAGGGCCAGCTGGCTTGACCTCTAAAGGGTGCTGTAACCCCCAAAGTACACTCCAAACCAAATAACAAAATATTTTTTCTGTGTTTGTGAATTGTGTGCGCAGTAGCCGCACGTGCATCAACAAAGTAGTGCCAAGCGTGCGCCTGTGTCATAAGTAAAGGGCCGGCTGGCTTGACTGTTAAATGGTGCTGTAACCCCCAAAGTACACTCCAAACCCCCAAAAATATATTTTCTGTGTTTGTGAATTGTGTGCGCAGTAGCCGCACGTGCATCATCAAGCTAGTGCCAAGCGTGCGCCTGTGTCATAAGTAAAGGGCCAGCTAGCTTGATCATTAAAGGGTGCTGTAACCCCCAAAGTACACTCCAAACCCCCCCAAAAAATATTTTCTGTGTTTGTGAAATGTGTGCGCAGTAGCCGCACGTGCATCAACAAAGTAGTGCCAAGCGTGCGCCTGTGTCATAAGTAAAGGGCTGGCTGGCTTGACAATTAAAGGGTGCTGTAACCCCCAAAGTACACTCCAGTCCAAACCAAAAAAAAAATATTTTCTGTGTTTGTGAATTGCGTGCGCAGTAGCAGCACGTGCATCAACAAAGTAGTGCCAAGCGTGCGCCTGTGTCATAAGTAAAGGGCTGGCTGGCTTGACTGTTAAAGGGTGCTGTAACCCCCAAAGTACACTCAAAACCAAAAAAATATATATTTTCTGTGTTTGTGAATTGTGTGCGCAGTAGCCGCACGTGCATCAACAAAGTAGTCCCAAGCGTGCGCCTGTGTCATAAGTAAAGGGCCGGCTGGCTTGACCATTAAAGGGTGCTGTAAACCCCAAAGTACACTCCAGTCCAATCCAAAAAAAATAATATTTTCTGTTTGTGAATTGTGTGCGCAGAAGCCGCACGTGCATCAACATAGTAGTGCCAAGCGTGTGCCTGTGTCATAAGTAAAGGGCTGGCTGGCTTGACCGTTAAAGGGTGCTGTAACCCCCAAAGTACACTCCAGTCCAAACCATAAGAAATTTTTTTTCTGTGTTTGCGAATTGTGTGCGCAGTAGCCGCACGTGCATCAACAATGTAGTGCCAAGCGTTCGCCTGTGTCATAAGTAAAGGGCCAGCTGGCTTGACCTCTAAAGGGTGCTGTAACCCCCAAAGTACACTCCAAACCAAATAACAAAATATTTTTTCTGTGTTTGTGAATTGTGTGCGCAGTAGCCGCACGTGCATCAACAAAGTAGTGCCAAGCGTGCGCCTGTGTCATAAGTAAAGGGCCAGCTGGCTTGACTGTTAAATGGTGCTGTAACCCCCAAAGTACACTCCAAACCCAAAAAAATATATTTTCTGTGTTTGTGAATTGTGTGCGCAGTAGCCGCACGTGCATCATCAAGCTAGTGCCAAGCGTGTGCCTGTGTCATAAGTAAAGGGCCAGCTAGCTTGATCATTAAAGGGTGCTGTAACCCCCAAAGTACACTCCAAACCCCCCCAAAAAATATTTTCTGTGTTTGTGAAATGTGTGCGCAGTAGCCGCACGTGCATCAACAAAGTAGTGCCAAGCGTGCGCCTGTGTCATAAGTAAAGGGCTGGCTGGCTTGACAATTAAAGGGTGCTGTAACCCCCAAAGTACACTCCAGTCCAAACCAAAAAAAAAATATTTTCTGTGTTTGTGAATTGCGTGCGCAGTAGCAGCACGTGCATCAACAAAGTAGTGCCAAGCGTGCGCCTGTGTCATAAGTAAAGGGCTGGCTGGCTTGACTGTTAAAGGGTGCTGTAACCCCCAAAGTACACTCAAAACCAAAAAAATATATATTTTCTGTGTTTGTGAATTGTGTGCGCAGTAGCCGCACGTGCATCAACAAAGTAGTCCCAAGCGTGCGCCTGTGTCATAAGTAAAGGGCCGGCTGGCTTGACCATTAAAGGGTGCTGTAAACCCCAAAGTACACTCCAGTCCAATCCAAAAAAAATAATATTTTCTGTGTTTGTGAATTGTGTGTGCAGTAGACGCACGTGCATCAACAAAGCAGTGGCAAGCGTGCGCCTGTGCCATAAGTAAAGGGCCGGCTGGCTTGACCATTAAAGGGTGCTGTAACCCCCAAAGTACACTCCAAACCCAAAAAAAATATATATTCTGTGATTGTGAATTGTGTGCGCAGTAGACGCACGTGCATCAACAAAGTAGTGCCAAGCGTGCGCCTGTGTCATAAGTAAAGGGCCGGCTGGCTTGACCATTAAAGGGTGCTGTAACCCCCAAAGTACACTCCAAACCAAAAAAATATATTTTTTCTGTGTTTGTGAATTGGGTGCGCAGTAGCCGCACGTGCATCAACAAAGTAGTGCCAAGCGTGCGCCTGTGTCATAAGTAAAGGGCCAGCTGGCTTGACCGTTAAAGGGTGCCGTAACCCCCAAAGTACACTCTAGTCCAAACCAAAAGAAAATTTTTTTCTGTGTTTGTGAATTGTGTGCGAAGTAGCAAGCGTGCCAAGCTAGTGTCATAAGTAAAGGGCCAGCTGGCTAGACCGTTAAAGGGTGCTGTACCCCCCAAAGTACACTCCAAACCAAATAACAAAATATTTTTTCTGTGTTTGAGAATTGTGTGCGCAGTAGCCGCACGTGCATCAACAAAGTAGTGCCAAGCGTGCGCCTGTGTCATAAGAAAAGGGCCTGCTGGCTTGACCGTTAAAGGGTGCTGTAACCTGCAATGTACACTACAAACCAACTAACAAAATATTTCTTCTTTGTTTGTGAATTATGTGTGCAGTAGCCGCACGTGCATCAACAAATTAGTGCCAAGCGTGCGCCTGTGTCATAAGTAAAGGGCTGATTGGCTTGACCGTTAAAGGGTGCTGTAACCCCAAAGTACACTCCAAACCAAAAAAAAAAATATTTTCTGTGTTTGTGAATTGTGTGCGCAGTAGCCGCACGTGCATCAACAAAGTAGTGCCAAGCATGCGCCTGTGTCATAAGTAAAGGGCTGGCTGGCTTGACCATTAAAGGGTGCTGTAACCCTCAAAGTACACTCCAGTCCAAACCAAAAAAAAAATATTTTCTGTGTTTGTGAATTGTGTGCGTAGTAGCCGCACGTGCATCAACAAAGTAGTGCCAAGCATGCGACTGTGATTGTGAATTGTGTGCGCAGTAGACACACGTGCATCAACAAAGTAGTGCCAAGCGTGCGCCTGTGTCATAAGTAAAGGGCCGGCTGGCTTGACCATTAAAGGGTGCTGTAACCCCCAAAGTAAAGGGCCGGCTGGCTTGACTGTTAAAGGGTGCTGTAACCCCCAAAGTACACTCCAAACTCCAAAGTACACTCCAAACCAAAAAAATATATATTTTCTGTGTTTGTGAATTGTGTGCGCAGTAGCCGCACGTGCATCAACAAAGTAGTCCCAAGCGTGCGCCTGTGTCATAAGAAAAGGGCCTGCTGGCTTCACCGTTAAAGGGTGCTGTTACCCCCAAAGTACACTCCAGTCCAATCCAAAAAAAATAATATTTTCTGTGATTGTGAATTGTGTGCGCAGTAGACGCACGTGCATCAACAAAGTAGTGCCAAGCATGCGCCTGTGTCATAAGTAAAGGGCCGGCTGGCTTGACCATTAAAGGGTGCTGTAACGCCCAAAGTACACTCCAAACCAAAAAAAAAAATATATTCTGTGATTGTGAATTGTGTGCGCAGCAGCCGCACGTGCATCAACAAAGTTGTGCCAAGCGTGCGTCTGTGTCATAAGTAAAGGGCTGGCTGGCTTGACCGTTAAAGGGAGCTGTAACTCCCAAAGTACACTCTAGTCCAAACCAAAAAAAAAATATTTTCTGTGTTTGTGAATTGTGTGTGCAGTGGCCGCACGTGCATCAACAAAGTAGTGCCAAGCGTGCGCCTGTGTCATAAGTAAAGGGCCAGCTGGCTTGACCGTTAAAGGGTGCTGTAACCCCCAAAGTAAACTCCAAACCAAAAAAAAAATATTTTCTGTGTTTGTGAATTGTGTGCGCAGTAGCCGCACGTGCATCAACAAAGTAGTGCCAAGCGTGCGCCTGTGTCATAAGTAAAGGGCCAGCTGGCTTGACCGTTAAAGGGTGCTGTAACCCCCAAAGTAAACTCCAAACCAAAAAAAAAATATTTTCTGTGTTTGTGAATTGTGTGCGCAGTAGCCGCACGTGCATCAACAAAGTAGTGCCAAGCGTGCGCCTGTGTCATAAGTAAAGGGCCGGCTGGCTTGACCGTTAAAGGGTGCTGTAACCCCCAAAGTACACTCCAAACCAAAAAAATATATTTTTTCTGTGTTTGTGAATTGGGTGCGCAGTAGCCGCACGTGCATCAACAAAGTAGTGCCAAGCGTGCGCCTGTGTCATAAGTAAAGGGCCGGCTGGCTTGACCGTTAATGGGTGCTGTAACCCCCAAAGTACACTCCAGTCCAATCCAAAAAAAATAATATTTTCTGTGTTTGTGAATTGTGTGCGCAGTAGCCGCATGTGCATCAACAAAGTAGTGGCAAGCGTGCGCCTGTGTCATAAGTAAAGGGCCGGCTGGCTTGACCATTAAAGGGTGCTGTAACCCCCAAAGTACACTCCAAACCAAAATAAAAAAATATTTTCTGTGATTGTGAATTGTGTGCGCAGTAGACGCACGTGCATCAACAAAGTAGTGCCAAGCGTGCGCCTGTGTCATAAGTAAAGGGCCGGCTGGCTTGACCGTTAAAGGGTGCTGTAACCCCCAAAGTACACTCCAAACCAAAAAAATAAATTTTTTCTGTGTTTGTGAATTGGGTGCGCAGTAGCCGCAGGTGCATCAACAAAGTAGTGCCAAGCGTGCGCCTGTGTCATAAGTAAAGGGCCAGCTGGCTTGACCGTTAAAGGGTGCTGTAACCCCCAAAGTACACTCCAGTCCAAACCAAAAAAATAATATTTTCTGTGTTTGTGAATTGCGTGCTCAGTAGCAGCACGTGCATCAACAAAGTAGTGCCAAGCGTGCGCCTGTGTCATAAGTAAAGGGCCGGCAGGCTTGACTGTTAAAGGGTGCTGTAACCCCCAAAGTAAACTCCAAACCAAAAAAATATATATTTTCTGTGTTTGTGAATTGTGTGCGCAGTAGCCGCACGTGCATCAACAAAGTAGTCACAGGCGTGCGCCTGTGTCATAAGTAAAGGGCCAGCTGGCTTGACCGTTAAAGGGTGCTGTAACCCCCAAAGTACACTCCAGTCCAATCCAAAAAAATAATATTTTCTGTGTTTGTGAATTGTGTGCGCAGTAGCCGCATGTGCATCAACAAAGTAGTGGCAAGCGTGCGCCTGTGTCATAAGTAAAGGGCCGGCTGGCTTGACCATTAAAGGGTGCTGTAACCCCCAAAGTACACTCCAAACCAAAAAAAAAAATATTTTCTGTGATTGTGAATTGTGTGCGCAGTAGACGCACGTGCATCAACAAAGTAGTGCCAAGCGTGCGCCTGTGTCATAAGTAAAGGGCCAGCTGGCTTGACCGTTAAAGGGTGCTGTAACCCCCAAAGTACACTCCAAACCCAAAAAATATATTTTTTCTGTGTTTGTGAATTGGGTGCGCAGTAGCCGCACGTGCATCAACAAAGTAGTGCCAAGCGTGCGCCTGTGTCATAAGTAAAGGGCCAGCTGGCTTGACCGTTAAAGGGTGCTGTAACCCCCAAAGTACACTCCAAACCAAATAACAAAATATTTTTTCTGTGTTTGTGAATTGTGTGCGCAGTAGCCGCATGTGCATCAACAAAGTAGTGCCAAGCGTGCGCCTGTGTCATAAGTAAAGGGCCGGCTGGCTTGACCGTTAAAGGGTGCTGTAACCCCAAAGTACACTCCAAATAAAAAAAAAATATTTTCTGTGTTTGTGAATTGTGTGCGCAGTAGCCACACGTGCATCAACAAAGTAGTGCCAAGCGTGCGCCTGTGTCATAAGTAAAGGGCCAGCTGGCTTGACCGTTAAAGGGTGCTGTAACCCCCAAAGTAAACTCCAAACCAAAAAATATATATTTTCTGTGTTTGTGAATTGTGTGCGCAGAAGCCGCACGTGCATCAACATAGTATTGCCAAGCGTGCGCCTGTGTCATAAGTAAAGGGCTGGCTGGCTTGACCGTTAAAGGGTGCTGTAACCCCCAAAGTACACTCCAGTCCAAACCATAAGAAATTTTTTTTCTGTGTTTGCGAATTGTGTGCGCAGTAGCCGCACGTGCATCAACAATGTAGTGCCAAGCGTGCGCCTGTGTCATAAGTAAAGGGCCAGCTGGCTTGACCTCTAAAGGGTGCTGTAACCCCCAAAGTACACTCCAAACCAAATAACAAAATATTTTTTCTGTGTTTGTGAATTGTGTGCGCAGTAGCCGCACGTGCATCAACAAAGTAGTGCCAAGCGTGCGCCTGTGTCATAAGTAAAGGGCCGGCTGGCTTGACTGTTAAATGGTGCTGTAACCCCCAAAGTACACTCCAAACCCCCAAAAATATATTTTCTGTGTTTGTGAATTGTGTGCGCAGTAGCCGCACGTGCATCATCAAGCTAGTGCTAAGCGTGCGCCTGTGTCATAAGTAAAGGGCCAGCTAGCTTGATCATTAAAGGGTGCTGTAACCCCCAAAGTACACTCCAAACCCCCCCAAAAAATATTTTCTGTGTTTGTGAAATGTGTGCGCAGTAGCCGCATGTGCATCAACAAAGTAGTGCCAAGCGTGCGCCTGTGTCATAAGTAAAGGGCTGGCTGGCTTGACAATTAAAGGGTGCTGTAACCCCCAAAGTACACTCCAGTCCAAACCAAAAAAAAAATATTTTCTGTGTTTGTGAATTGCGTGCGCAGTAGCAGCACGTGCATCAACAAAGTAGTGCCAAGCGTGCGCCTGTGTCATAAGTAAAGGGCTGGCTGGCTTGACTGTTAAAGGGTGCTGTAACCCCCAAAGTACACTCAAAACCAAAAAAATATATATTTTCTGTGTTTGTGAATTGTGTGCGCAGTAGCCGCACGTGCATCAACAAAGTAGTCCCAAGCGTGCGCCTGTGTCATAAGTAAAGGGCCGGCTGGCTTGACCATTAAAGGGTGCTGTAAACCCCAAAGTACACTCCAGTCCAATCCAAAAAAAATAATATTTTCTGTTTGTGAATTGTGTGCGCAGAAGCCGCACGTGCATCAACATAGTAGTGCCAAGCGTGTGCCTGTGTCATAAGTAAAGGGCTGGCTGGCTTGACCGTTAAAGGGTGCTGTAACCCCCAAAGTACACTCCAGTCCAAACCATAAGAAATTTTTTTTCTGTGTTTGCGAATTGTGTGCGCAGTAGCCGCACGTGCATCAACAATGTAGTGCCAAGCGTTCGCCTGTGTCATAAGTAAAGGGCCAGCTGGCTTGACCTCTAAAGGGTGCTGTAACCCCCAAAGTACACTCCAAACCAAATAACAAAATATTTTTTCTGTGTTTGTGAATTGTGTGCGCAGTAGCCGCACGTGCATCAACAAAGTAGTGCCAAGCGTGCGCCTGTGTCATAAGTAAAGGGCCAGCTGGCTTGACTGTTAAATGGTGCTGTAACCCCCAAAGTACACTCCAAACCCAAAAAAATATATTTTCTGTGTTTGTGAATTGTGTGCGCAGTAGCCGCACGTGCATCATCAAGCTAGTGCCAAGCGTGTGCCTGTGTCATAAGTAAAGGGCCAGCTAGCTTGATCATTAAAGGGTGCTGTAACCCCCAAAGTACACTCCAAACCCCCCCAAAAAATATTTTCTGTGTTTGTGAAATGTGTGCGCAGTAGCCGCACGTGCATCAACAAAGTAGTGCCAAGCGTGCGCCTGTGTCATAAGTAAAGGGCTGGCTGGCTTGACAATTAAAGGGTGCTGTAACCCCCAAAGTACACTCCAGTCCAAACCAAAAAAAAAATATTTTCTGTGTTTGTGAATTGCGTGCGCAGTAGCAGCACGTGCATCAACAAAGTAGTGCCAAGCGTGCGCCTGTGTCATAAGTAAAGGGCTGGCTGGCTTGACTGTTAAAGGGTGCTGTAACCCCCAAAGTACACTCAAAACCAAAAAAATATATATTTTCTGTGTTTGTGAATTGTGTGCGCAGTAGCCGCACGTGCATCAACAAAGTAGTCCCAAGCGTGCGCCTGTGTCATAAGTAAAGGGCCGGCTGGCTTGACCATTAAAGGGTGCTGTAAACCCCAAAGTACACTCCAGTCCAATCCAAAAAAAATAATATTTTCTGTGTTTGTGAATTGTGTGTGCAGTAGACGCACGTGCATCAACAAAGCAGTGGCAAGCGTGCGCCTGTGCCATAAGTAAAGGGCCGGCTGGCTTGACCATTAAAGGGTGCTGTAACCCCCAAAGTACACTCCAAACCCAAAAAAAATATATATTCTGTGATTGTGAATTGTGTGCGCAGTAGACGCACGTGCATCAACAAAGTAGTGCCAAGCGTGCGCCTGTGTCATAAGTAAAGGGCCGGCTGGCTTGACCATTAAAGGGTGCTGTAACCCCCAAAGTACACTCCAAACCAAAAAAATATATTTTTTCTGTGTTTGTGAATTGGGTGCGCAGTAGCCGCACGTGCATCAACAAAGTAGTGCCAAGCGTGCGCCTGTGTCATAAGTAAAGGGCCAGCTGGCTTGACCGTTAAAGGGTGCCGTAACCCCCAAAGTACACTCTAGTCCAAACCAAAAGAAAATTTTTTTCTGTGTTTGTGAATTGTGTGCGAAGTAGCAAGCGTGCCAAGCTAGTGTCATAAGTAAAGGGCCAGCTGGCAAGACCGTTAAAGGGTGCTGTACCCCCCAAAGTACACTCCAAACCAAATAACAAAATATTTTTTCTGTGTTTGAGAATTGTGTGCGCAGTAGCCGCACGTGCATCAACAAAGTAGTGCCAAGCGTGCGCCTGTGTCATAAGAAAAGGGCCTGCTGGCTTGACCGTTAAAGGGTGCTGTAACCTGCAATGTACACTACAAACCAACTAACAAAATATTTCTTCTTTGTTTGTGAATTATGTGTGCAGTAGCCGCACGTGCATCAACAAATTAGTGCCAAGCGTGCGCCTGTGTCATAAGTAAAGGGCTGATTGGCTTGACCGTTAAAGGGTGCTGTAACCCCAAAGTACACTCCAAACCAAAAAAAAAAATATTTTCTGTGTTTGTGAATTGTGTGCGCAGTAGCCGCACGTGCATCAACAAAGTAGTGCCAAGCATGCGCCTGTGTCATAAGTAAAGGGCTGGCTGGCTTGACCATTAAAGGGTGCTGTAACCCTCAAAGTACACTCCAGTCCAAACCAAAAAAAAAATATTTTCTGTGTTTGTGAATTGTGTGCGTAGTAGCCGCACGTGCATCAACAAAGTAGTGCCAAGCATGCGACTGTGATTGTGAATTGTGTGCGCAGTAGACACACGTGCATCAACAAAGTAGTCCCAAGCGTGCGCCTGTGTCATAAGAAAAGGGCCTGCTGGCTTCACCGTTAAAGGGTGCTGTTACCCCCAAAGTACACTCCAGTCCAATCCAAAAAAAATAATATTTTCTGTGATTGTGAATTGTGTGCGCAGTAGACGCACGTGCATCAACAAAGTAGTGCCAAGCATGCGCCTGTGTCATAAGTAAAGGGCCGGCTGGCTTGACCATTAAAGGGTGCTGTAACGCCCAAAGTACACTCCAAACCAAAAAAAAAAATATATTCTGTGATTGTGAATTGTGTGCGCAGTAGACGCACGTGCATCAACAAAGTAGTGCCAAGCGTGCGCCTGTGTCATAAGTAAAGGGCCGGCTGGCTTGACCGTTAAAGGGTGCTGTAACCCCCAAAGTACACTCCAAACCAAAAAAATATTTTTTTTTTGTGTTTGTGAATTGGGTGCGCAGTAGCCGCACGTGAATCAACAAAGTAGTGCCAAGGGTGCGCCTGTGTCATAAGTATAGGGCCAGCTGGCTTGACAGTTAAAGGGTGCTGTAACCCCCAAAGTACACTCCAACCCAAAAAAATATATATATTTTCTGTGTTTGTAAATTGTGTGCGCAGTAGCCGCACGTGCATCATCAAAGTAGTGCCAAGCGTGCACCTGTGTCATAAGTAAAGGGCCACCTGGCTTGACCGTTAAAGGGTGCTGTAACCCCCAAAGTAAACTCCAAACCAAAAAAAAAATATTTTCTGTGTTTGTGAATTGTGTGCGCAGTAGCCGCACGTGCATCAACAAAGTAGTGCCAAGCGTGCGCCTGTGTCATAAGTAAAGGGCCAGCTGGCTTGACCGTTAAAGGGTGCTGTAACCCCCAAAGTACACTCCAAACCAAAAAATATATATTTTCTGTGTTTGTGAATTTTGTGCGCAGAAGCCGCACGTGCATCAACATAGTAGTGCCAAGCGTGTGCCTGTGTCATAAGTAAAGGGCTGGCTGGCTTGACCGTTAAAGGGTGCTGTAACCCCCAAAGAACACTCGAGTCCAAACCAAAAGAAATTTTTTTTCTGTGTTTGCGAATTGTGTGCGCAGTAGCCGCACGTGCATCAACAATGTAGTGCCAAGCGTGCGCCTGTGTCTTAAGTAAAGGGCCAGCTGGCTTGACCGTTAAAGGGTGCTGTAACCCCCAAAGTACCCTCCAAACCAAATAACAAAATATTTTTTCTGTGTTTGTGAATTGTGTGCGCAGTAGCCGCACATGCATCAACAAAGTAGTGCCAAGCGTGCGCCTGTGTCATAAGTAAAGGGCCGGCTGGCATGACCGTTAAATGGTGCTGTAACCCCCAAAGTACCCTCCAAACCAAAAAAAATATATTTTCTGTGTTTGTGAATTGTGTGCGCAGTAGCCGCACGTGCATCATCAAGCTAGTGCCAAGCGTTCGCCTGTGTCATAAGTAAAGGGCCGGCTAGCTTGATCATTAAAGGGTGCTGTAACCCCCAAAGTACACTCCAAAACCCCCCAAAAATATTTTCTGTGTTTGTGAATTGTGTGCGCAGTAGCTGCACGTGCATCAACATAGTAGTGCCAAGCGTGCGCCTGTGTCATAAGTAAAGGGCTGGCCGGCTTGACCGTTAAAGGGTGCTGTAACCCCCAAAGAACACTCCAGTCCAAACCAAAAGATTTTTTTTTTCTGTGTTTGCGAATTGTGTGCGCAGTAGCCGCACGTGCATCAACAATGTAGTGCCAAGCGTGCGCCTGTGTCATAAGTAAAGGGCCAGCTGGCTTGACCGATAAAGGGTGCTGTAACCCCCAAAATACACTCCAAACTAAATAACAAAATATTTTCTGTGTTTCTGAATTGTGTGCGCAGTAGCCGCACGTGCATCAACAAAGTAGTGCCAAGCGTGCACCTGTGTCATAAGTAAAGGGCTGGCTGGCTTGACCATTAAAGGGTGCTGTAACCCCCAAAGTACACTCCTGTCCAAACCAAAAAGAAAAATATTTTCTGTGTTTGTGAATTGCGTGCGCAGTAGCAGCACGTGCATCAACAAAGTAGTGCCAAGCGTGCGCCTGTGTCATAAGTAAAGGGCCAGCTGGCTTGACTGTTAAAGGGTGCTGTAACCCCCAAAGTACACTCCAAACCAAAAAATTATATATTTTCTGTGTTTGTGAATTGTGTGCGCAGTAGCCGCATGTGCATCAACAAAGTAGTCCCAAGCGTGCGCCTGTGTCATAAGTAAAGGGCCGGCTGGCTTGACTGTTAAAGGGTGCTGTAACCCCCAAAGTACACTCCAAACCAAATAACAAAATATTTTTTCTGTGTTTGTGAATTGTGTGCGCAGTAGCCGTACGAGCATCAACAAAGTAGTGCCAAGCGTGCGCCTGTGTCATAAGTAAAGGGCCAGCTGGCTTGACAGTTAAAGGGTGCTGTAACCCCCAAAGTACACTCCAAACCAAAAAAATATATATATTTTCTGTGTTTGTAAATTGTGTGCGCAGTAGCCGCACGTGCATCATCAAAGTAGTGCCAAGCATGCACCTGTGTCATAAGTAAAGGGCCAGCTGGCTTGACCGTTAAAGGGTGCTGTAACCCCCAAAGTACACTCCACTCCAAACCAAAAAAAATATATTTTCTGTGTTTGTGAATTGTGTGTGCAGTAGCCGCACGTGCATCAACAAAGTAGTGCCAAGCGTGCGCCTGTGTCATAAGTAAAGGGCCGGCTGGCTTGACCATTAAAGGGTGCTGTAACCCCCAAAGTACACTCCAGTCCAATCCAAAAAAAATAATATTTTCTGTGTTTGTGAATTGTGTGTGCAGTAGCCGCACGTGCATCAACAAAGCAGTGGCAAGCGTGCGCCTGTGTCATAAGTAAAGGGCCGGCTGGCTTGACCATTAAAGGGTGCTGTAACCCCCAAAGTACACTCCAAACCCCCCCAAAAAATATTTTCTGTGATTGTGAATTGTGTGCGCAGTAGACGCACGTGCATCAACAAAGTAGTGCCAAGCGTGCGCCTGTGTCATAAGTAAAGGGCCGGCTGGCTTGACCGTTAAAGGGTGCTGTAACCCCCAAAGTACACTCCAAACCAAAAAAATATATTTTTTCTGTGTTTGTGAATTGGGTGCGCAGTAGCCGCACGTGCATCAACAAAGTTGTGCCAAGCGTGCGCCTGTGTCATAAGTAAAGGGCTGGCTGGCTTGACTGTTAAAGGGTGCCGCAACCCCCAAAGTACACTCTAGTCCAAACCAAAAGAAATTTTTTTTCTGTGTTTGTGAATTGTGTGCGCAGTAGCCGCACGTGCATCAACAAAGTAGTGCCAAGCGTGCGCCTGTGTCATAAGTAAAGGGCCAGCTGGCTTGACCGTTAAAGGGTGCTGTAACCCCCAAAGTACACTCCAAACCAAATAACAAAATATTTTTTCTGTGTTTGAGAATTGTGTGCGCAGTAGCCGCACGTGCATCAACAAAGTAGTGCCAAGCGTGCTCCTGTGTCATAAGTAAAGGGCCTGCTGGCTTGACCGTTAAAGGGTGCTGTAACCCGCAATGTACACTACAAACCAACTAACAAAATATTTCTTCTTTGTTTGTGAATTGTGTGTGCAGTAGCCGCACGTGCATCAACAAAGTAGTGCCAAGCGTGCGCCTGTGTCATAAGTAAAGTGCCGATTGGCTTGACCGTTAAAGGGTGCTGTAACCAAAAAGTACTCTCCAAACCAAAAAAAAAATATTTTCTGTGTTTGTGAACTGTGTGCGCAGTAGCCGCACGTGCATCAACAAAGTAGTGCCAAGCGTGCGCCTGTGTCATAAGTAAAGGGCTGGCCTGCTTGACCGTTAAAGGGTGCTGTAACCCCCAAAGTACACTCCAAACCAAAAAATATATATTTTCTGTGTTTGTGAATTGTGTGCGCAGAAGCCGCTCGTGCATCAACATAGTAGTGCCAAGCGTGCGCCTGTGTCATAAGTAAATGGCTGGCTGGCTTGACCGTTAAAGGGTGCTGTAACCCCCAAAGAACACTCCAGTCCAAACCAAAAGAAAATTTTTTTCTGTGTTTGCGAATCGTGTGCGCAGTAGCCGCACGTGCATCAACAATGTAGTGCCAAGCGTGCGCCTGTGTCATAAGTAAAGGGCCAGCTGGCTTGACCGTTAAAGGGTGCTGTAACCCCCAAAGTACCCTCCAAACCAAATAACAAAATATTTTTTCTGTGTTTGTGAATTGTGTGCGCAGTAGCCGCACGTGCATCAACAAAGTAGTGCCAAGCGTGAGCCTGTGTCATAAGTAAAGGGCCGGCTGGCTTGACCGTTAAATGGTGCTGTAACCCCCAAAGTACCCTCCAAACCAAAAAAAATATATTTTCTGTGTTTGTGAATTGTGTGCGCAGTAGCCGCACGTGCATCATCAAGCTAGTGCCAAGCGTGCGCCTGTGTCATAAGTAAAGGGCCGGCTAGCTTGATCATTATAGGGTGCTGTAACCCCCAAAGTACACTCCAAAACCCCCAAAAAATATTTTCTGTGTTTGTGAATTGTGTGCGCAGTAGCTGTACGTGCATCAACATAGTAGTGCCAAGCGTGCGCCTGTGTCATAAGTAAAGGGCTGGCCGGCTTGACCGTTAAAGGGTGCTGTAACCCCCAAAGAACACTCCAGTCCAAACCAAAAGAATTTTTTTTTCTGTGTATGCGAATTGTGTGCGCAGTAGCCGCACGTGCATCAACAATGTAGTGCCAAGCGTGCGCCTGTGTCATAAGTAAAGGGCAAGCTGGCTTGACCGATAAAGGGTGCTGTAACCCCCAAAATACACTCCAAACCAAATAACAAAATATTTTCTGTGTTTCTGAATTGTGTGCGCAGTAGCCGCACGTGCATCAACAAAGTAGTGCCAAGCGTGCACCTGTGTCATAAGTAAAGGGCTGGCTGGCTTGACCATTAAAGGGTGCTGTAACCCCCAAAGTACACTCCAGTCCAAACCAAAAAGAAAAATATTTTCTGTGTTTGTGAATTGCGTGCGCAGTAGCAGCACGTGCATCAACAAAGTAGTGCCAAGCGTGCGCCTGTGTCATAAGTAAAGGGCCAGCTGGCTTGACTGTTAAAGGGTGCTGTAACCCCCAAAGTACACTCCAAACCAAAAAAATTATATATTTTCTGTGTTTGTGAATTGTGTGCGCAGTAGCCGCATGTGCATCAACAAAGTAGTCCCAAGCGTGCGCCTGTGTCATAAGTAAAGGGCCGGCTGGCTTGACTGTTAAAGGGTGCTGTAACCCCCAAAGTACACTCCAAACCAAATAACAAAATATTTTTTCTGTGTTTGTGAATTGTGTGCGCAGTAGCCGTACGAGCATCAACAAAGTAGTGCCAAGCGTGCGCCTGTGTCATAAGTAAAGGTCCAGCTGGCTTGACAGTTAAAGGGTGCTGTAACCCCCAAAGTACACTCCAAACCAAAAAAATATATATATTTTCTGTGTTTGTAAATTGTGTGCGCAGTAGCCGCACGTGCATCATCAAAGTAGTGCCAAGCATGCACCTGTGTCATAAGTAAAGGGCCAGCTGGCTTGACCGTTAAAGGGTGCTGTAACCCCCAAAGTACACTCCAGTCCAAACCAAAAAAAAAATATTTTCTGTGTTTGTGAATTGTGTGCACAGTAGCCGCACGTGCATCAACAAAGTAGTGCCAAGCGTGCGCCTGTGTCAAAAGTAAAGGGCCGGCTGGCTTGACCGTTAAAGGGTGCTGTAACCTCCAAAGTACACTCCAAACCAAATAACAAAATATTTTTTCTGTGTTTGTGAATTGTGTGCGCAGTAGCCGCACGTGCATCAACAAAGTAGTGCCAAGCGTGCGTCTGTGTCATAAGTAAAGGGCCGGCTGGCTTGACCGTTAAATGGTGCTGTAACCCCCAAAGTACACTCCAAACCAAAAAATATATATTTTCTGTGTTTGTGAATTGTGTGTGCAGTAGCCGCACGTGCATCATCAAGCTAGTGCCAAGCGTGCGCCTGTGTCATAAGTAAAGGGCCGGCTAGCTTGATCATTAAAGGGTGCTGTAACCCCCAAAGTACACTCCAACCCCCCCCAAAAAATATTTTCTGTGTTTGTAAATTGTGTGCGCAGTAGCCGCACGTGCATCAACAAAGTAGTGCCAAGCGTGCGCCTGTGTCATAAGTAAAGGGCTGGCTGGCTTGACAATTAAAGGGTGCTGTAACCCCCAAAGTACACTCCAGTCCAAACCAAAAAAAAAATATTTTCTGTGTTTGTGAATTGCGTGCGCAGCAGCAGCACGTGCATCAACAAAGTAGTGCCAAGCGTGCGCCTGTGTCATAAGTAAAGGGCCGGCTGGCTTGACTGTTAAAGGGTGCTGTAACCCCCAAAGTACACTCAAAACCAAAAAAATATATATTTTCTGTGTTTGTGAATTGTGTGCGCAGTAGCCGCACGTGCATCAACAAAGTAGTCCCAAGCGTGCGCCTGTGTCATAAGTAAAGGGCCGGCTGGCTTGACCATTAAAGGGTGCTGTAACCCCCAAAGTACACTCCAGTCCAATCCAAAAAAAATAATATTTTCTGTGTTTATGAATTGTGTGCGCAGTAGCCGCACGTGCATCATCAAGCTAGTGCCAAGCGTGCGCCTGTGTCATAAGTAAAGGGCCGGCTAGCTTGATCATTAAAGGGTGCTGTAACCCCCAAAGTACACTCCAAAGCCCCCAAAAAATATTTTCTGTGTTTGTGAATTGTGTGCGCAGTAGCTGCACGTGCATCAACATAGTAGTGCCAAGCGTGCGCCTGTGTCATAAGTAAAGGGCTGGCCGGCTTGACCGTTAAAGGGTGCTGTAACCCCCAAAGAACACTCCAGTCCAAACCAAAAGAATTTTTTTTTCTGTGTATGCGAATTGTGTGCGCAGTAGCCGCACGTGCATCAACAATGTAGTGCCAAGCGTGCGCCTGTGTCATAAGTAAAGGGCCAGCTGGCTTGACCGATAAAGGGTGCTGTAACCCCCAAAATACACTCCAAACCAAATAACAAAATATTTTCTGTGTTTCTGAATTGTGTGCGCAGTAGCCGCACGTGCATCAACAAAGTAGTGCCAAGCGTGCACCTGTGTCATAAGTAAAGGGCTGGCTGGCTTGACCATTAAAGGGTGCTGTAACCCCCAAAGTACACTCCAGTCCAAACCAAAAAGAAAAATATTTTCTGTGTTTGTGAATTGCGTGCGCAGTAGCAGCACGTGCATCAAAAAAGTAGTGCCAAGCGTGCGCCTGTGTCATAAGTAAAGGGCCAGCTGGCTTGACTGTTAAAGGGTGCTGTAACCCCCAAAGTACACTCCAAACCAAAAAATTATATATTTTCTGTGTTTGTGAATTGTGTGCGCAGTAGCCGCATGTGCTTCAACAAAGTAGTCCCAAGCGTGCGCCTGTGTCATAAGTAAAGGGCCGGCTGGCTTGACTGTTAAAGGGTGCTGTAACCCCCAAAGTACACTCCAAACCAAATAACAAAATATTTTTTCTATGTTTGTGAATTGTGTGCGCAGTAGCCGTACGAGCATCAACAAAGTAGTGCCAAGCGTGCGCCTGTGTCATAAGTAAAGGGCCAGCTGGCTTGACAGTTAAAGGGTGCTGTAACCCCCAAAGTACACTCCAAACCAAAAAAATATATATATTTTCTGTATTTGTAAATTGTGTGCGCAGTAGCCGCACGTGCATCATCAAAGTAGTGCCAAGCATGCACCTGTGTCATAAGTAAAGGGCCAGCTGGCTTGACCGTTAAAGGGTGCTGTAACCCCCAAAGTACACTCCAGTCCAAACCAAAAAAAAAATATTTTCTGTGTTTGTGAATTGTGTGCGCAGTAGCCGCACGTGCATCAACAAAGTAGTGCCAAGCGTGCGCCTGTGTCAAAAGTAAAGGGCCGGCTGGCTTGACCGTTAAAGGGTGCTGTAACCTCCAAAGTACACTCCAAACCAAATAACAAAATATTTTTTCTGTGTTTGTGAATTGTGTGCGCAGTAGCCGCACGTGCATCAACAAAGTAGTGCCAAGCGTGCGTCTGTGTCATAAGTAAAGGGCCGGCTGGCTTGACCGTTAAATGGTGCTTTAACCCCCAAAGTACACTCCAAACCAAAATAAATATATTTTCTGTGTTTGTGAATTGTGTGTGCAGTAGCCGCACGTGCATCATCAAGCTAGTGCCAAGCGTGCGCCTGTGTCATAAGTAAAGGGCCGGCTAGCTTGATCATTAAAGGGTGCTGTAACCCCCAAAGTACACTCCAAACCCCCCCAAAAAATATTTTCTGTGTTTGTAAATTGTGTGCGCAGTAGCCGCACGTGCATCAACAAAGTAGTGCCAAGCGTGCGCCTGTGTCATAAGTAAAGGGCTGGCTGGCTTGACAATTAAAGGGTGCAGTAACCCCCAAAGTACACTCCAGTCCAAACCAAAAAAAAAATATTTTCTGTGTTTGTGAATTGCGTGCGCAGCAGCAGCACGTGCATCAACAAAGTAGTGCCAAGCGTGCGCCTGTGTCATAAGTAAAGGGCCGGCTGGCTTGACTGTTAAAGGGTGCTGTAACCCCCAAAGTACACTCAAAACCAAAAAAATATATATTTTCTGTGTTTGTGAATTGTGTGCGCAGTAGCCGCACGTGCATCAACAAAGTAGTCCCAAGCGTGCGCCTGTGTCATAAGTAAAGGGCCGGCTGGCTTGACCTTTAAAGGGTGCTGTAACCCCCAAAGTACACTCCAGTCCAATCCAAAAAAAATAATATTTTCTGTGTTTATGAATTGTGTGTGCAGTAGCCGTACGTGCATCAACAAAGCAGTGGCAAGCGTGCGCCTGTGTCATAAGTAAAGGGCCGGCTGGCTTGACCATTAAAGGGTGCTGTAACCCCCAAAGTACACTCCAAACCCCCCAAAAAAATATTTTCTGTGATTGTGAATTGTGTGCGCAGTAGACGCACGTGCATCAACAAAGTAGTGCCAAGCGTGCGCCTGTGTCATAAGTAAAGGGCCGGCTGGCTTGACCGTTAAAGGGTGCTGTAACCCCCAAAGTACACTCCAAACCAAAAAAATATATTTTTTCTGTGATTGTGAATTGGGTGCGCAGTAGCCGCACGTGCATCAACAAAGTAGTGCCAAGCGTGCGCCTGTGTCATAAGTAAAGGGCCGGCTGGCTTGACCGTTAAAGGGTGCCGCAACCCCCAAAGTACACTCTAGTCCAAACCAAAAGAAAATTTTTTTCTGTGTTTGTGAATTGTGTGCGCAGTAGCCGCACGTGCATCAACAAAGTAGTGCCAAGCGTGCTCCTGTGTCATAAGTAAAGGGCCTGCTGGCTTGACCGTTAAAGGGTGCTGTAACCCGCAATGTACACTACAAACCAACTAACAAAATATTTCTTCTTTGTTTGTGAATTGTGTGTGCAGTAGCAGCACGTGCATCAACAAAGTAGTGCCAAGCGTGCGCCTGTGTCATAAGTAAAGTGCCGATTGGCTTGACCGTTAAAGGGTGCTGTAACCCCAAAGTACTCTCCAAACCAAAAAAAAAATATTTTCTGTGTTTGTGAACTGTGTGCGCAGTAGCCGCACGTGCATCAACAAAGTAGTGCCAAGCGTGCGCCTGTGTCATAAGTAAAGGGCTGGCTGGCTTGACCGTTAAAGGGTGCTGTAAACCCCAAAGTACACTCCAGTCCAAACCAAAAAAAAAATATTTTCTGTGTTTGTGAATTGTGTGCGTAGTAGCCGCACGTGCATCAACAAAGTAGTGCCAAGCATGCGCCTGTGTCATAAGTAAAGGGCCGGCTGGCTTGACCATTAAAGGGTGCTGTAACCCCCAAAGTACACTCCAAACCAAATAACAAAATATTTTTCCTGTGTTTGTGAATTGTGTGCGCAGTAGCCGCAGGTGCATCAACAAAGTAGTGCCAAGCGTGCGCCTGTGTCATAAGTAAAGGGCCGGCTGGCTTGACCGTTAAAGGGTGCTGTAACCCCCAAAGTACACTCCAAACCAAAAAAAAAATATTTTCTGTGTTTGTGAATTGTGTGCGCAGTAGCCGCACGTGCATCAACAAAGTAGTGCCAAGCGTGCGCCTGTGTCATAAGTAAAGGGCCGGCAGGCTTGACCGTTAATGGGTGCTGTAATCCCCAAAGTACACTCCAGTCCAAACCAAAAAAAATAATATTTTCTGTGTTTGTGAATTGTGTGCGCAGTAGCCGCACGTGCATCAACAAAGTATTCCCAAGCGTGCGCCTGTGTCATAAGTAAAGGGCTGGCTGGCTTGACCGTTAAAGGGTGCTGTAACCCCCAAAGTACACTCCAGTCCAATCCAAAAAAAATAATATTTTCTGTGTTTGTGAATTGTGTGCGCAGTAGCCTCATGTGCATCAACAAAGTAGTGGCAAGCGTGCACCTGTGTCATAAGTAAAGGGCCGGCTGGCTTGACCATTAAAGGGTGCTGTAACCCCCAAAGTACACTCCAAACCAAAAAAATATATATTTTCTGTGATTGTGAATTGTGTGCGCAGTAGACGCACGTGCATCAACAAAGTAGTGCCAAGCGTGCGCCTGTGTCATAAGTAAAGGGCCGGCTGGCTTGACCGTTAAAGGGTGCTGTAACCCCCAAAGTAAACTCCAGTCCAAACCAAAAAAAAAATATTTTCTGTGTTTGTGAATTGTGTGCGCAGTAGCCGCACGTGCATCAACAAAGTAGTGCCAAGCGTGCGCCTGTGTCAAAAGTAAAGGGCCGGCTGGCTTGACCGTTAAAGGGTGCTGTAACCTCCAAAGTACACTCCAAACCAAATAACAAAATATTTTTTCTGTGTTTGTGAATTGTGTGCGCAGTAGCCGCACGTGCATCAACAAAGTAGTGCCAAGCGTGCGTCTGTGTCATAAGTAAAGGGCCGGCTGGCTTGACCGTTAAATGGTGCTTTAACCCCCAAAGTACACTCCAAACCAAAATAAATATATTTTCTGTGTTTGTGAATTGTGTGTGCAGTAGCCGCACGTGCATCATCAAGCTAGTGCCAAGCGTGCGCCTGTGTCATAAGTAAAGGGCCGGCTAGCTTGATCATTAAAGGGTGCTGTAACCCCCAAAGTACACTCCAAACCCCCCCAAAAAATATTTTCTGTGTTTGTAAATTGTGTGCGCAGTAGCCGCACGTGCATCAACAAAGTAGTGCCAAGCGTGCGCCTGTGTCATAAGTAAAGGGCTGGCTGGCTTGACAATTAAAGGGTGCTGTAACCCCCAAAGTACACTCCAGTCCAAACCAAAAAAAAAATATTTTCTGTGTTTGTGAATTGCGTGCGCAGCAGCAGCACGTGCATCAACAAAGTAGTGCCAAGCGTGCGCCTGTGTCATAAGTAAAGGGCCGGCTGGCTTGACTGTTAAAGGGTGCTGTAACCCCCAAAGTACACTCAAAACCAAAAAAATATATATTTTCTGTGTTTGTGAATTGTGTGCGCAGTAGCCGCACGTGCATCAACAAAGTAGTCCCAAGCGTGCGCCTGTGTCATAAGTAAAGGGCCGGCTGGCTTGACCATTAAAGGGTGCTGTAACCCCCAAAGTACACTCCAGTCCAATCCAAAAAAAATAATATTTTCTGTGTTTATGAATTGTGTGTGCAGTAGCCGTACGTGCATCAACAAAGCAGTGGCAAGCGTGCGCCTGTGTCATAAGTAAAGGGCCGGCTGGCTTGACCATTAAAGGGTGCTGTAACCCCCAAAGTACACTCCAAACCCCCCAAAAAAATATTTTCTGTGATTGTGAATTGTGTGCGCAGTAGACGCACGTGCATCAACAAAGTAGTGCCAAGCGTGCGCCTGTGTCATAAGTAAAGGGCCGGCTGGCTTGACCGTTAAAGGGTGCTGTAACCCCCAAAGTACACTCCAAACCAAAAAAATATATTTTTTCTGTGATTGTGAATTGGGTGCGCAGTAGCCGCACGTGCATCAACAAAGTAGTGCCAAGCGTGCGCCTGTGTCATAAGTAAAGGGCCGGCTGGCTTGACCGTTAAAGGGTGCCGCAACCCCCAAAGTACACTCTAGTCCAAACCAAAAGAAAATTTTTTTCTGTGTTTGTGAATTGTGTGCGCAGTAGCCGCACGTGCATCAACAAAGTAGTGCCAAGCGTGCGCCTGTGTCATAAGTAAAGGGCCAGCTGGCTTGACCGTTAAAGGGTGCTGTAACCCCCAAAGTACACTCCAAACCAAATAATAAAATATTTTTTCTGTGTTTGAGAATTGTGTGCGCAGTAGCCGCACGTGCATCAACAAAGTAGTGCCAAGCGTGCTCCTGTGTCATAAGTAAAGGGCCTGCTGGCTTGACCATTAAAGGGTGCTGTAACCCGCAATGTACACTACAAACCAACTAACAAAATATTTCTTCTTTGTTTGTGAATTGTGTGTGCAGTAGCAGCACGTGCATCAACAAAGTAGTGCCAAGCGTGCGCCTGTGTCATAAGTAAAGTGCCGATTGGCTTGACCGTTAAAGGGTGCTGTAACCCCAAAGTACTCTCCAAACCAAAAAAAAAATATTTTCTGTGTTTGTGAACTGTGTGCGCAGTAGCCGCACGTGCATCAACAAAGTAGTGCCAAGCGTGCGCCTGTGTCATAAGTAAAGGGCTGGCTGGCTTGACCGTTAAAGGGTGCTGTAAACCCCAAAGTACACTCCAGTCCAAACCAAAAAAAAAATATTTTCTGTGTTTGTGAATTGTGTGCGTAGTAGCCGCACGTGCATCAACAAAGTAGTGCCAAGCATGCGCCTGTGTCATAAGTAAAGGGCCGGCTGGCTTGACCATTAAAGGGTGCTGTAACCCCCAAAGTACACTCCAAACCAAATAACAAAATATTTTTCCTGTGTTTGTGAATTGTGTGCGCAGTAGCCGCAGGTGCATCAACAAAGTAGTGCCAAGCGTGCGCCTGTGTCATAAGTAAAGGGCCGGCTGGCTTGACCGTTAAAGGGTGCTGTAACCCCCAAAGTACACTCCAAACCAAAAAAAAAATATTTTCTGTGTTTGTGAATTGTGTGCGCAGTAGCCGCACGTGCATCAACAAAGTAGTGCCAAGCGTGCGCCTGTGTCATAAGTAAAGGGCCGGCAGGCTTGACCGTTAATGGGTGCTGTAATCCCCAAAGTACACTCCAGTCCAAACCAAAAAAAATAATATTTTCTGTGTTTGTGAATTGTGTGCGCAGTAGCCGCACGTGCATCAACAAAGTATTCCCAAGCGTGCGCCTGTGTCATAAGTAAAGGGCTGGCTGGCTTGACCGTTAAAGGGTGCTGTAACCCCCAAAGTACACTCCAGTCCAATCCAAAAAAAATAATATTTTCTGTGTTTGTGAATTGTGTGCGCAGTAGCCTCATGTGCATCAACAAAGTAGTGGCAAGCGTGCACCTGTGTCATAAGTAAAGGGCCGGCTGGCTTGACCATTAAAGGGTGCTGTAACCCCCAAAGTACATTCCAAACCAAAAAAATATATATTTTCTGTGATTGTGAATTGTGTGCGCAGTAGACGCACGTGCATCAACAAAGTAGTGCCAAGCGTGCGCCTGTGTCATAAGTAAAGGGCCGGCTGGCTTGACCGTTAAAGGGTGCTGTAACCCCCAAAGTACACTCCAAACCAAAAAAAAATATTTTTTTTGTGTTTGTGAATTGTGTGCGCAGTAGCCGCACGTGCATCAACAAAGTATTCCCAAGCGTGCGCCTGTGTCATAAGTAAAGGGCTGGCTGGCTTGACCGTTAAAGGGTGCTGTAACCCCCAAAGTACACTCCAGTCCAATCCAAAAAAAATAATATTTTCTGTGTTTGTGAATTGTGTGCGCAGTAGCCTCATGTGCATCAACAAAGTAGTGGCAAGCGTGCACCTGTGTCATAAGTAAAGGGCCGGCTGGCTTGACCGTTAAAGGGTGCTGTAACCCCCAAAGTACACTCCAAACCAAAAAAATATATTTTTTCTGTGATTGTGAATTGGGTGCGCAGTAGCCGCACGTGCATCAACAAAGTAGTGCCAAGCGTGCGCCTGTGTCATAAGTAAAGGGCCGGCTGGCTTGACCGTTAAAGGGTGCCGCAACCCCCAAAGTACACTCTAGTCCAAACCAAAAGAAAATTTTTTTCTGTGTTTGTGAATTGTGTGCGCAGTAGCCGCACGTGCATCAACAAAGTAGTGCCAAGCGTGCGCCTGTGTCATAAGTAAAGGGCCAGCTGGCTTGACCGTTAAAGGGTGCTGTAACCCCCAAAGTACACTCCAAACCAAATAATAAAATATTTTTTCTGTGTTTGAGAATTGTGTGCGCAGTAGCCGCACGTGCATCAACAAAGTAGTGCCAAGCGTGCTCCTGTGTCATAAGTAAAGGGCCTGCTGGCTTGACCATTAAAGGGTGCTGTAACCCGCAATGTACACTACAAACCAACTAACAAAATATTTCTTCTTTGTTTGTGAATTGTGTGTGCAGTAGCAGCACGTGCATCAACAAAGTAGTGCCAAGCGTGCGCCTGTGTCATAAGTAAAGTGCCGATTGGCTTGACCATTAAAGGGTGCTGTAACCCCAAAGTACTCTTCAAACCAAAAAAAAAATATTTTCTGTGTTTGTGAACTGTGTGCGCAGTAGCCGCACGTGCATCAACAAAGTAGTGCCAAGCATGCGCCTGTGTCATAAGTAAAGGGCTGGCTGGCTTGACCGTTAAAGGGTGCTGTAAACCCCAAAGTACACTCCAGTCCAAACCAAAAAAAAAATATTTTCTGTGTTTGTGAATTGTGTGCGTAGTAGCCGCACGTGCATCAACAAAGTAGTGCCAAGCATGCGCCTGTGTCATAAGTAAAGGGCCGGCTGGCTTGACCATTAAAGGGTGCTGTAACCCCCAAAGTACACTCCAAACCAAATAACAAAATATTTTTCCTGTGTTTGTGAATTGTGTGCGCAGTAGCCGCAGGTGCATCAACAAAGTAGTGCCAAGCGTGCGCCTGTGTCATAAGTAAAGGGCCGGCTGGCTTGACCGTTAAAGGGTGCTGTAACCCCCAAAGTACACTCCAAACCAAAAAAAAAATATTTTCTGTGTTTGTGAATTGTGTGCGCAGTAGCCGCACGTGCATCAACAAAGTAGTGCCAAGCGTGCGCCTGTGTCATAAGTAAAGGGCCGGCAGGCTTGACCGTTAATGGGTGCTGTAATCCCCAAAGTACACTCCAGTCCAAACCAAAAAAAATAATATTTTCTGTGTTTGTGAATTGTGTGCGCAGTAGCCGCACGTGCATCAACAAAGTATTCCCAAGCGTGCGCCTGTGTCATAAGTAAAGGGCTGGCTGGCTTGACCGTTAAAGGGTGCTGTAACCCCCAAAGTACACTCCAGTCCAATCCAAAAAAAATAATATTTTCTGTGTTTGTGAATTGTGTGCGCAGTAGCCTCATGTGCATCAACAAAGTAGTGGCAAGCGTGCACCTGTGTCATAAGTAAAGGGCCGGCTGGCTTGACCATTAAAGGGTGCTGTAACCCCCAAAGTACACTCCAAACCAAAAAAATATATATTTTCTGTGATTGTGAATTGTGTGCGCAGTAGACGCACGTGCATCAACAAAGTAGTGCCAAGCGTGCGCCTGTGTCATAAGTAAAGGGCCGGCTGGCTTGACCGTTAAAGGGTGCTGTAACCCCCAAAGTACACTCCAAACCAAAAAAAAATATTTTTTTTGTGTTTGTGAATTGTGTGCGCAGTAGCCGCACGTGCATCAACAAAGTATTCCCAAGCGTGCGCCTGTGTCATAAGTAAAGGGCTGGCTGGCTTGACCGTTAAAGGGTCCTGTAACCCCCAAAGTACACTCCAGTCCAATCCAAAAAAAATAATATTTTCTGTGTTTGTGAATTGTGTGCGCAGTAGCCTCATGTGCATCAACAAAGTAGTGGCAAGCGTGCACCTGTGTCATAAGTAAAGGGCCGGCTGGCTTGACCATTAAAGGGTGCTGTAACCCCCAAAGTACACTCCAAACCAAAAAAAAATATATTTTCTGTGATTGTGAATTGTGTGCGCAGTAGACGCACGTGCATCAACAAAGTAGTGCCAAGCGTGCGCCTGTGTCATAAGTAAAGGGCCGGCTGGCTTGACCGTTAAAGGGTGCTGTAACCCCCAAAGTACACTCCAAACCAAAAAAAAATATTTTTTTTGTGTTTGTGAATTGGGTGCGCAGTAGCCGCACGTGCATCATCAAAGTAGTGCCAAGCGTGCACCTGTGTCATAAGTAAAGGGCCAGCTGGCTTGACCATTAAAGGGTGCTGTAACCCCCAAAGTACACTCCAGTCCAAACCAAAAAAAAATATTTTCTGTGTTTGTGAATTGTGTGCGCAGTAGCCGCACGTGCATCAACAAAGTAGTGCCAAGCGTGCGCCTGTGTCATAAGTATAGGGCCACCTGGCTTGACCATTAAAGGGTGCTGTAACCCCCAAAGTAAACTCCAAACCAAAAAAAAAATATTTTCTGTGTTTGTGAATTGTGTGCGCAGTAGCCGCACGTGCATCAACAAAGTAGTGCCAAGCGTGCGCCTGTGTCATAAGTAAAGGGCCAGCTGCCTTGACCGTTAAAGGGTGCTGTAACCCCCAAAGTACACTCCAAACCAAAAAATATATATTTTCTGTGTTTGTGAATTGTGTGCGCAGAAGCCGCACGTGCATCAACAAAGTAGTGCCAAGCGTGCGCCTGTGTCATAAGTAAAGGGCTGGCTGGCTTGACCATTAAAGGTTGCTGTAACCCCCAAAGAACACTCCAGTCCAAACCAAAAGAAATTTTTTTTCTGTGTTTGCGAATTGTGTGCGCAGTAGCCGCACGTGCATTAACAATGTAGTGCCAAGCGTGCGCCTGTGTCATAAGTAAAGGGCCAGCTGGCTTGACCATTAAATGGTGCTGTAACCCCCAAAGTACCCTCCAAACCAAAAAAAATATATTTTCTGTGTTTGTGAATTGTGTGCGCTGTAGCCGCACGTGCATCATCAAGCTAGTGCCAAGCGTGCGCCTGTGTCATAAGTAAAGGGCCAGCTAGCTTGATCATTAGAGGGTGCTGTAACCCCCAAAGTACACTCCAAACCCCCCCAAAAAATATTTTCTGTGTTTGTGAATTGTGTGCGCAGTAGCCGCACGTGCATCAACATAGTAGTGCCAAGCGTTCGCCTGTGTCATAAGTAAAGGGCTGGCTGGCTTGACCATTAAAGGGTGCTGTAACCCCCAAAAGAACACTCCAGTCCAAACAAAAAGAAAATTTTTTTTTTGTTTGCGAATTGTGTGCGCAGTAGCCGCACGTGCATCAACAATGTAGTGCCAAGCGTGCGCCTGTGTCATAAGTAAAGGGCCAGCTGGCTTGACCGTTAAAGGGTGCTGTAACCCCCAAAGTACACTCCAAACCAAATAACAAAATATTTTCTGTGTTTCTGAATTGTGTGCGCAGTAGCCGCACGTGCATCAACAAAGTAGTGCCAAGCGTGCACCTGTGTCATAAGTAAAGGGCTGGCTGGCTTGACAATTAAAGGGTGCTGTAACCCCCAAAGTACACTCCAGTCCAAACCAAAAAGAAAAATATTTTCTGTGTTTGTGAATTGCGTGCGCAGTAGCAGCACGTGCATCAACAAAGTAGTGCCAAGCGTGCGCCTGTGTCATAAGTAAAGGGCCGGCTGGCTTGACTGTTAAAGGGTGCTGTAACCCCCAAAGTACACTCCAAACCAAATAACAAAATATTTTTTCTGTGTTTGTGAAATGTGTGCGCAGTAGCCGCACGTGCATCAACAAAGTAGTGCCAAGCGTGTGCCTGTGTCATAAGTAAAGGGCCAGCTGGCTTGACAGTTAAAGGGTGCTGTAACCCCCAAAGTACACTCCAAACCAAAAAAATATATATATTTTCTGTGTTTGTAAATTGTGTGCGCAGTAGCTGCACGTGCATCATCAAAGTAGTGCCAAGCGTGCACCTGTGTCATAAGTAAAGGGCCAGCTGGCTTGACCGTTAAAAGGTGCTGTAACCCCCAAAGTACACTCCAGTCCAAACCAAAAAAAAAATATTTTCTGTTTGTGAATTGTGTGCGCAGTAGCCTCACGTGCATCAACAAAGTAGTGCCAAGCGTGCGCCTGTGTCATAAGTAAAGGGCCGGCTGGCTTGACCGTTAAAGGGTGCTGTAACCCCCAAAGTAAACTTCAAACCAAAAAAAAAATATTTTCTGTGTTTGTGAATTGTGTGCGCAGTAGCCGCACGTGCATCAACAATGTAGTGCCAAGCGTGCGCCTGTGTCATAAGTAAAGGGCTGGCTGGCTTGACCATTAAAGGGTGCTGTAACCCCAAAAGTACACTCCAAACCAAAAAAATATATATTTTCTGTGTTTGTGAATTGTGTGCGCAGAAGCCGCACGTGCATCAACATAGTAGTGCCAAGCATGCGCCTGTGTCATAAGTAAACGGCTGGCTGGCTTGACCGTTAAAGGGTGCTGTAACCCCCAAAGTACACTCCAGTCCAAACCAAAAGAAATTTTTTTTCTGTGTTTGCGAATTGTGTGCACAGTAGCCTCACGCGCATCAACAATGTAGTGCCAAGCGTGCGCCTGTGTCATAAGTAAAGGGCAAGCTGGCTTGACCGTTAAAGGGTGCTGTAACCCCCAAAGTACACTCCAAACCAAATAACAAAATATTTTTTCTGTGTTTGTGAATTGTGTGCGCAGTAGCAGCACGTGCATCAACAAAGTAGTGCCAAGCGTGCGCCTGTGTCATAAGTAAAGGGCTGGCAGGCTTGACTATTAAAGGGTGCTGTAACCCCCAAAGTACACTCCAGTCCAAACCAAAAAAAATAATATTTTCTGTGTTTGTGAATTGTGTGCGCAGTAGCCGCACGTGCATCAACAAAGTAGTGCCAAGCGTGCGCCTGTGTCATAAGTAAAGGGCCGGCTGGCTTGACCATTAAAGGGTGCTGTAACCCCCAAAGTAAACTCCAAACCAAAAAAATATATATTTTCTGTGTTTGTGAATTGTGTGCGCAGTAGCCGCACGTGCATCAACAAAGTAGTGCCAAGCGTGCGCCTGTGTCATAAGTAAAGGGCCGGCTGGCTTGACCGTTAAAGGGTGCTGTAACCCCCAAAGTACACTCCAAACCAAATAACAAAATATTTTTCCTGGGTTTGTGAATTGTGTGCGCTGTAGCCGCACGTGCAACAACAAGGTAGTGCCAAGCGTGCGCCTGTGTCATAAGTAAAGGGCCGGCTGGCTTGACCGTTAAATGGTGCTGTAACCCCCAAAGTACACTCCAAACCCCAAAAAATATATTTTCTGTGTTTGTGAATTGTGTGCGCAGTAGCCGCACTTGCATCAACAAAGTAGTGGCAAGCGTGCGCCTGTGTCATAAGTAATGGGCCGGCTGGCTTGACCATTAGAGGGTGCTGTAACCCCCAAAGTACACTCCAAACCAAAAAAATATATATTTTCTGTGATTGTGAATTGTGTGCGCAGTAGACGCACGTGCATCAACAAAGTAGTGCCAAGCGTGCGCCTGTGTCATAAGTAAAGGGCCGGCTGGCTTGACCGTTAAAGGGTGCTGTAACCCCAAAAGTACACTCCAAACCAAAAAAATATATTTTTCTGTGTTTGTGAATTGGGTGCGCAGTAGCCGCACGTGTATCAACAAAGTAGTGCCAAGCGTGCGCCTGTGTCATAAGTAAAGGGCCGGCTGGCTTGACCGTTAAAGGGTGCTGTAACCCCCAAAGTACACTCCAAAACAAATAACAAAATATTTTTTCTGTGTTTGTGAATTGTGTGCGCAGTAGCCGCACGTGCATCAACAAAGTAGTGCCAAGCGTGCACCAGTGTCATAAGTAAAGGGCCAGCTGGCTTGACCGTTAAAGGGTGCTGTAACCCCCAAAGTACACTCCAAACCAAAAAAAAAATATTTTCTGTGTTTGTGAATTGTGTACGCACTAGCCGCATGTGCATCAACAAAGTAGTGCCAAGCGTGCGCCTGTGTCATAAGTAAAGGGCCGGCTGGCTTGACCGTTAAAGGGTGCTGTAACCCCCAAAGTAAACTCCAAACCAAAAAAAAAATATTTTCTGTGTTTGTGAATTGTGTGCGCAGTAGCCGCACGTGCATCAACAAAGTAGTGCCAAGCGTGCGCCTGTGTCATAAGTAAAGGGCCGGCTGGCTTGACCGTTAAAGGGTGCTGTAACCCCCAAAGTACACTCCAAACCAAAAAAATATATATTTTCTGTGTTTGTGAATTGTGTGCGCAGAAGCCGCACGTGCATCAACATAGTAGTGCCAAGCGTGCGCCTGTGTCATAAGTAAAGGGCTGGCTGGCTTGACCGTTAAAGGGTGCTGTAACCCCCAAAGTACACTCCAGTCCAAACCAAAAGAATTTTTTTTCTGTGTTTGCGAATTGTGTGCACAGTAGCCTCGAGTGCATCAACAATGTAGTGCCAAGCGTGCGCCTGTGTCATAAGTAAAGGGCCAGCTGGCTTGACTGTTATAGGGTGCTGTGACCCCCAAAGTACACTCCAAACCAAATAACAAAATATTTTTTCTGTGTTTGTGAATTGTGTGCGCAGTAGCTGCACGTGCATCAACAAAGTAGTGCCAAGCGTGCGCCTGTGTCATAAGTAAAGGGCCGGCTGGCTTGACCGTTAAAGGGTGCTGTAAACCCCAAAGTACACTCCAAACCAAATAAAATATATTTTCTGTTTTTGTGAATTGTGTGCGCAGTAGCCGCACGTGCATCATCAAAGTAGTGCCAAGCGTGCGCCTGTGTCATAAGTAAAGGGCCGGCTAGCTTGATCGTTAAAGGGTGCTGTAACCCCCAAAGTACACTCCAAACCCCCCAAAAAAATATTTTCTGTGTTTGTGAATTGTGTGCACAGTAGCTACACGTGCTTCAACAAAGTAGTGCCAAGCGTGCGCCTGTGTCATAAGTAAAGGGCTGGCTGGCTTGACCATTAAAGGGTGCTGTAACCCCCAAAGTACACTCCAGTCCAATCCAAAAAAAAAATATTTTCTGTGTTTGTGAATTGTGTGCGCAGTAGCCGCACGTGCATCAACAAAGTAGTGCCAAGCGTGCGCCTGTGTCATAAGTAAAGGGCCGGCTGGCTTGACCATTAAAGGGTGCTGTAACCCCCAAAGTAAACTCCAAACCAAAAAAATAATATTTTCTGTGTTTGTGAATTGTGTGTGCAGTAGCCGCACGTGCATCAACAAAGTAGTGGCAAGCGTGCGCCTGTGTCATAAGTAAAGGGCCGGCTGGCTTGACCATTAAAGGGTGCTGTAACCCCCAAAGTACACTCCAAACCAAAAAAATATATATTTTCTGTGATTGTGAATTGTGTGCGCAGTAGACGCACGTGCATCAACAAAGTAGTGCCAAGCGTGCGCCTGTGTCATAAGTAAAGGGCCAGCTGGCTTGACCGTTAAAGGGTGCTGTAACCCCCAAAGTACACTCCAAACCAAAAAAATATATATATTTTCTGTGTTTGTGAATTGTGTGCGTAGTAGCCACACGTGCATCAACAAAGTAGTGCCAAGCATGCGCCTGTGTCATAAGTAAAGGGCTGGCTGGCTTGACCATTAAAGGGTGCTGTAACCCCCAAAGTACACTCCAGTCCAAACCAAAAAAAAAATATTTTCTGAGTTTGTGAATTGTGTGCGTAGTAGCCGCACGTGCATCAACAAAGTAGTGCCAAGCATTCGCCTGTGTCATAAGTAAAGGGCCGGCTGGCTTGACCATTAAAGGGTGCTGTAACCCAAAAGTACACTCCAAACCAAATAACAAAATATTTTTCCTGTGTTTGTGAATTGTGTGCGCAGTAGCCGCACATGCATCAACAAAGTAGTGCCAAGCGTGCGCCTGTGTCATAAGTAAAGGGCCGGCTGGCTTGACCGTTAAAGGGTGCTGTAACCCCCAAAGTACACTACAAACCAAAAAAGAAAATATTTTCTGTGTTTGTGAATTGTGTGCGCAGTAGCTGCACGTGCATCAACAAAGTAGTGCCAAGCGTGCGCCTGTGTCATAAGTAAAGGGCCGGCTGGCTTGACCGTTAAAGGGTGCTGTAACCCCCAAAGTACACTACAGTCCAAACCAAAAGAAAATTTTTTTCTGTGTTTGTGAATTGTGTGCGCAGTAGCCGCACGTGCATCAACAAAGTAGTGCCAAGCGTGCGCCTGTGTCATAAGTAAAGGGCCAGCTGGCTTGACCGTTAAAGGTTGCTGTAACCCCCAAAGTACACTCCAAACCAAATAACAAAATATTTTTTCTGTGTTTGTGAATTGTGTGCGCAGTAGCCGCACGTGCATCAACAAAATAGTGCCAAGCGTGCGCCTGTGTCATAAGTAAAGGGCCGGCTGGCTTGACCATTAAAGGGTACTGTAACCCCCAAAGTACACTACAAACCAACTAACAATATATTTCTTCTTTGTTTGTGAATTGTGTGTGCAGTAGCCGCACGTGCATCAACAAAGTAGTGCCAAGCATGCGCCTGTGTCATAAGTAAAGGGCCAATTGGCTTGACCGTTAAAGGGTGCTGTAACCCCAAAGTACACTCCAAACCAAAAAAATATATATTTTCTGTGTTTGTGAATTGTGTGCGCAGTAGCCGCAAGTGCATCAACAAAGTAGTGCCAAGCGTGCGCCTGTGTCATAAGTAAAGGGCCGGCTGGCTTGACCGTTAAAGGGTGCTGTAACCCCCAAAGTACACTCCAGTCCAAACCAAAAAAAATAATATTATCTGTGTTTGTGAATTGCGTGCGCAGAATCAGCACGTGCATCAACAAAGTAGTGCCAAGCGTGCGCCTGTGTCATAAGTAAAGGGCCCGCTGGCTTGACCGTTAAAGGGTGCTGTAACCCCCAAAGTACACTCCAAACCAAAAAAATATATATTTTCTGTGTTTGTGAATTGTGTGAGCAGTAGCCGCACGTGCATCAACAAAGTAGTCCCAAGCGTGCGCCTGTGTCATAAGTAAAGGGCCGGCTGGCTTGACCGTTAAAGGGTGCTGTAACCCCCAAAGTACACTCCAGTCCAATCCAAAAAAAATTATATTTTCTGTGTTTGTGAATTGTGTGCGCAGTAGCCGCACGTGCATCAACAAAGTAGAGGCAAGCGTGCGCCTGTGTCATAAGTAAAGTGCCAGCTGGCTTGACCATTAAAGGGTGCTGTAACCCCCAAAGTACACTCCAAACCAAAAAAAAATATATTTTCTGTGATTGTGAATTGTGTGCGCAGTAGACACACGTGCATCAACAAAGTAGTGCCAAGCGTGCGCCTGTGTCATAAGTAAAGGGCCGGCTGGCTTGACCGTTAAAGGGTGCTGTAACCCCCAAAGTACACTCCAAACCAAAACAATATATTTTTTCTGTGTTTGTGAATTGTGTGCGCAGTAGCCGTACGTGCATCAACAAAGTAGTGCCAAGCGTGCGCCTGTGTCATAAGTAAAGGGCCGGCTGGCTTGACCGTTAAAGGGTGCTGTAACCCCCAAAGTACACTCCAGTCCAAACCAAAAAAAAAATATTTTCTGTGTTTGTGAATTGTGTGCGCAGTAGCCGCACGTGCATCAACAAAGTAGAGCCAAGCGTGCGCCTGTGTCATAAGTAAAGGGCCTGCTGGCTTGACCGTTAAAGGGTGCTGTAACCCCCAAAGTAAACTCCAAACCAAAAAAAAAATATTTTCTGTGTTTGTGAATTGTGTGCGCAGTAGCCGCAAGTGCATCAACAAAGTAGTGCCAAGCGTGCGCCTGTGTCATAAGTAAAGGGCCAGCTGGCTTGACCGTTAAAGGGTGCTGTAACCCCCAAAGTACACTCCAAACCAAAAAAATATATATATTTTCTGTGTTTGTGAATTGTGTGCGTAGTAGCCACACGTGCATCAACAAAGTAGTGCCAAGCATGCGCCTGTGTCATAAGTAAAGGGCTGGCTGGCTTGACCATTAAAGGGTGCTGTAACCCCCAAAGTACACTCCAGTCCAAACCAAAAAAAAAATATTTTCTGAGTTTGTGAATTGTGTGCGTAGTAGCCGCACGTGCATCAACAAAGTAGTGCCAAGCATTCGCCTGTGTCATAAGTAAAGGGCCGGCTGGCTTGACCATTAAAGGGTGCTGTAACCCCCAAAGTAAACTCCAAACCAAAAAAAAAATATTTTCTGTGTTTGTGAATTGTGTGCGCAGTAGCCGCACGTGCATCAACAAAGTAGTGCCAAGCGTGCGCTTGTGTAATAAGTAAAGGGCCGGCTGGCTTGACCGTTAAAGGGTGCTGTAACCCCCAAAGTACACTCCTAACCAAAAAAATATATATTTTCTGTGTTTGTGAATTGTGTGCGCAGAAGCCGCACGTGCATCAACATAGTAGTGCCAAGCGTGCGCCTGTGTCATAAGTAAAGGGCGGGCTGGCTTGACCGTTAAAGGGTGCTGTAACCCCCAAAGTACACTGCAGTCCAAACCAAAAGAAATTTTTTTTCTGTGTTTGCGAATTGTGTGCGCATTAGCAGCACGTGCATCAACAATGTAGTGCCAAGCGTGCGCCTGTGTCATAAGTAAAGGGCCAACTGGCTTGACCGTTAAAGGGTGCTGTAACCCCCAAAGTACACTCCAAACCAAATAACAAAATATTTTTTCTGTGTTTGTGAATTGTGTGCGCAGTAACCGCACGTGCATCAACAAAGTAGTGCCAAGCGTGCGCCTGTGTCATAAGTAAAGGGCCGGCTGGCTTGACCTTTAAAGGGTGCTGTAACCCCCAATGTACACTACAAACCAACTAACAAAATATTTCTTCTTTGTTTGTGAATTGTGTGTGCAGTAGCCGCACGTGCATCAACAAAGTAGTGCCAAGCGTGCGCCTGTGTCATAAGTAAAGGGCCGATTGGTTTGAGCGTTAAAGGGTGCTGTAACCCCAAAGTACACTCCAAACCAAAAAAAAAAATATTTTCTGTGTTTGTGAATTGTGTGCGCAGTAGCCGCACGTCCATCAACAAAGTAGTGCCAAGCGTGCGCCTGTGTCATAAGTAAAGGGCCGGCTGGCTTGACCGTTAAAGGGTGCTGTAACCCCCAAAGTACACTCCAAACCAAAAAAAAAATATTTTCTGTGTTTGTGAATTGTGTGTGCAGTAGCCGCACGTGCATCAACAAAGTAGTGCCAAGCGTGCGCATGTGTCATAAGTAAAGGGCCGGCTGGCTTGACCGTTAAAGGGTGCTGTAACCCCCAAAGTACACTCCAGTCCAATCCAAAAAAAATAATATTTTCTGTGTTTGTGAATTGTGTGCGCAGTAGCCGCACGTGCATCAACAAAGTAGTGCCAAGCGTGCGCCTGTGTCATAAGTAAAGGGCCGGCTGGCTTGACCGTTAAAGGGTGCTGTAACCCCCAAAGTACACTCCAAACCAAAAAAAAAATATTTTCTGTGTTTGTGAATTGTGTGCGCAGTAGCCGCACGTGCATCAACAAAGTAGTGCCAAGCGTGCGCCTGTGTCATAAGTAAAGGGCCGGCTGGCTTGACCGTTAAAGGGTGCTGTAACCCCCAAAGTACACTCCAGTCCAATCCAAAACAAATAATATTTTCTGTGTTTGTGAATTGTGTGCGCAGTAGCCGCACGTGCATCAACAAAGTATTGGCAAGCGTGCGCCTGTGTCATAAGTAAAGGGCCGGCTGGCTTGACCATTAAAGGGTGCTGTAACCGCCAAAGTACACTCCAAACCAAAAAAAAAATATATTTTCTGTGATTGTGAATTGTGTGCGCAGTAGACACACGTGCATCAACAAAGTAGTGCCAAGCGTGCGCCTGTGTCATAAGTAAAGGGCCGGCTGGCTTGACCGTTAAAGGGTGCTGTAACCCCCAAAGTACACTCCAGTCCAAACCAAAAAAAATAATATTTTCTGTGTTTGTGAATTGTGTGCGCAGTAGCCGCACGTGCATCAACAAAGTAGTGCCAAGCGTGCGCCTGTGTCATAAGTAAAGGGCCGGCTGGCTTGACTGTTAAAGGGTGCTGTAACCCCCAAAGTACACTCCAAACCAAAAAAAAAATATTTTCTGTGTTTGTGAATTGTGTGCGCAGTAGCCGCACGTGCATCAACAAAGTAGTGCCAAGCGTGCGCCTGTGTCATAAGTAAAGGGCCGGCTGGCTTGACCGTTAAAGGGTGCTGTAACCCCCAAAGTACACTCCAGTCCAATCCAAAAAAAATAATATTTTCTGTGTTTGTGAATTGTGTGCGCAGTAGCAGCACGTGCATCAACAAAGTATTGGCAAGCGTGCGCCTGTGTCATAAGTAAAGGGCCGGCTGGCTTGACCATTAAAGGGTGCTGTAACCACCAAAGTACACTCCAAACCAAAAAAAAAATATATTTTCTGTGATTGTGAATTGTGTGCACAGTAGCCTCGCGTGCATCAACAATGTAGTGCCAAGCGTGCGCCTGTGTCATAAGTAAAGGGCCAGCTGGCTTGACTGATAAAGGGTGCTGTGACCCCCAAAGTACACTCCAAACCAAATAACAAAATATTTTTTCTGTGTTTGTGAATTGTGTGCGCAGTAGCTGCACGTGCATCAACAAAGTAGTGCCAAGCGTGCGCCTGTGTCATAAGTAAAGGGCCGGCTGGCTTGACCGTTAAAGGGTGCTGTAAACCCCAAAGTACACTCCAAACCAAATAAAATATATTTTCTGTTTTTGTGAATTGTGTGCACAGTAGCTACACGTGCTTCAACAAAGTAGTGCCAAGCGTGCGCCTGTGTCATAAGTAAAGGGCTGGCTGGCTTGACCATTAAAGGGTGCTGTAACCCCCAAAGTACACTCCAGTCCAATCCAAAAAAAAAATATTTTCTGTGTTTGTGAATTGTGTGCGCAGTAGCCGCACGTGCATCAACAAAGTAGTGCCAAGCTAGCGCCTGTGTCATAAGTAAAGGGCCAGCTGGCTTGACCATTAAAGGGTGCTGTAACCCCCAAAGTAAACTCCAAACCAAAAAAATAATATTTTCTGTGTTTGTGAATTGTGTGTGCAGTAGCCGCACGTGCATCAACAAAGTAGTGGCAAGCGTGCGCCTGTGTCATAAGTAAAGGGCCGGCTGGCTTGACCATTAAAGGGTGCTGTAACCCCCAAAGTACACTCCAAACCAAAAAAATATATATTTTCTGTGATTGTGAATTGTGTGCGCAGTAGACGCACGTGCATCAACAAAGTAGTGCCAAGCATGCGCCTGTGTCATAAGTAAAGGGCTGGCTGGCTTGACCATTAAAGGGTGCTGTAACCCCCAAAGTACACTCCAGTCCAAACCAAAAAAAAAATATTTTCTGAGTTTGTGAATTGTGTGCGTAGTAGCCGCACGTGCATCAACAAAGTAGTGCCAAGCATTCGCCTGTGTCATAAGTAAAGGGCCGGCTGGCTTGACCATTAAAGGGTGCTGTAACCCCAAAGTACACTCCAAACCAAATAACAAAATATTTTTCCTGTGTTTGTGAATTGTGTGCGCAGTAGCCGCACATGCATCAACAAAGTAGTGCCAAGCGTGCGCCTGTGTCATAAGTAAAGGGCCGGCTGGCTTGACCGTTAAAGGGTGCTGTAACCCCCAAAGTACACTACAAACCAAAAAAGAAAATATTTTCTGTGTTTGTGAATTGTGTGCGCAGTAGCTGCACGTGCATCAACAAAGTAGTGCCAAGCGTGCGCCTGTGTCATAAGTAAAGGGCCGGCTGGCTTGACCGTTAAAGGGTGCTGTAACCCCCAAAGTACACTCCAGTCCAAACCAAAAGAAAAAATTTTTCTGTGTTTGTGAATTGTGTGCGCAGTAGACACACGTGCATCAACAAAGTAGTGCCAAGCGTGCGCCTGTGTCATAAGTAAAGGGCCAGCTGGCTTGACCGTTAAAGGGTGCTGTAACCCCCAAAGTACACTCCAAACCAAATAACAAAATATTTTTTCTGTGTTTGTGAATTGTGTGCGCAGTAGCCGCACGTGCATCAACAAAATAGTGCCAAGCGTGCGCCTGTGTCATAAGTAAAGGGCCGGCTGGCTTGACCATTAAAGGGTACTGTAACCCCCAAAGTACACTACAAACCAACTAACAATATATTTCTTCTTTGTTTGTGAATTGTGTGTGCAGTAGCCACACGTGCATCAACAAAGTAGTGCCAAGCGTGCGCCTGTGTCATAAGTAAAGGGCCAATTGGCTTGACCGTTAAAGGGTGCTGTAACCCCAAAGTACACTCCAAACCAAAAAAATATATATTTTCTGTGTTTGTGAATTATGTGCGCAGTAGCCGCACGTGCATCAACAAAGTAGTGCCAAGCGTGCGCCTGTGTCATAAGTAAAGGGCCGGCTGGCTTGACCATTAAAGGGTGCTGTAACCCCCAAAGTACACTCCAGTCCAAACCAAAAAAAATAATATTATCTGTGTTTGTGAATTGCGTGCGCAGTATCAGCACGTGCATCAACAAAGTAGTGCCAAGCGTGCGCCTGTGTCATAAGTAAAGGGCCCGCTGGCTTGACTGTTAAAGGGTGCTGTAACCCCCAAAGTACACTCCAAACCAAAAAAATATATATTTTCTGTGTTTGTGAATTGTGTGAGCAGTAGCCGCACGTGCATCAACAAAGTAGTCCCAAGCGTGCGCCTGTGTCATAAGTAAAGGGCCGGCTGGCTTGACCGTTAAAGGGTGCTGTAAACCCCAAAGTACACTCCAGTCCAATCCAAAAAAAATTATATTTTCTGTGTTTGTGAATTGTGTGCGCAGTAGCCGCACGTGCATCAACAAAGTAGAGGCAAGCGTGCGCCTGTGTCATAAGTAAAGTGCCGGCTGGCTTGACCATTAAAGGGTGCTGTAACCCCCAAAGTACACTCCAAACCAAAAAAAAATATATTTTCTGTGATTGTGAATTGTGTGCGCAGTAGACACACGTGCATCTACAAAGTAGTGCCAAGCGTGCGCCTGTGTCATAAGTAAAGGGCCGGCTGGCTTGACCGTTAAAGGGTGCTGTAACCCCCAAAGTACACTCCAAACCAAAAAAATATATTTTTTCTGTGTTTGTGAATTGTGTGCGCAGTAGCCGTACGTGCATCAACAAAGTAGTGCCAAGCGTGCGCCTGTGTCATAAGTAAAGGGCCGGCTGGCTTGACCGTTAAAGGGTGCTGTAACCCCCAAAGTACATTCCAGTCCAAACCAAAAAAAATATATTTTCTGTGTTTGTGAATTGTGTGCGCAGTAGCCGCACGTGCATCAACAAAGTAGAGCCAAGCGTGCGCCTGTGTCATAAGTAAAGGGCCTGCCGGCTTGACCATTAAAGGGTGCTGTAACCCCCAAAGTAAACTCCAAACCAAAAAAAAAATATTTTCTGTGTTTGTGAATTGTGTGCGCAGTAGCCGCACGTGCATCACCAAAGTAGTGCCAAGCGTGCGCTTGTGTAATAAGTAAAGGGCCGGCTGGCTTGACCGTTAAAGGGTGCTGTAACCCCCAAAGTACACTCCTAACCAAAAAAATATATATTTTCTGTGTTTGTGAATTGTGTGCGCAGAAGCCGCACGTGCATCAACATAGTAGTGCCAAGCGTGCGCCTGTGTCATAAGTAAAGGGCGGGCTGGCTTGACCGTTAAAGGGTGCTGTAACCCCCAAAGTACACTGCAGTCCAAACCAAAAGAAATTTTTTTTCTGTGTTTGCGAATTGTGTGCGCAGTAGCAGCACGTGCATCAACAATGTAGTGCCAAGCGTGCGCCTGTGTCATAAGTAAAGGGCCAGCTGGCTTGACCGTTAAAGGGTGCTGTAACCCCCAAAGTACACTCCAAACCAAATAACAAAATATTTTTTCTGTGTTTGTGAATTGTGTGCGCAGTAACCGCACGTGCATCAACAAAGTAGTGCAAAGCGTGCGCCTGTGTCTTAAGTAAAGGGCCGGCTGGCTTGACCGTTAAAGGGTGCTGTAACCCCCAATGTACACTACAAACCAACTAACAAAATATTTCTTCTTTGTTTGTGAATTGTGTGTGCAGTAGCCGCACGTGCATCAACAAAGTAGTGCCAAGCGTGCGCCTGTGTCATAAGTAAAGGGCCGATTGGCTTGAGCGTTAAAGGGTGCTGTAACCCCAAAGTACACTCCAAACCAAAAAAATATATATTTTCTGTGTTTGTGAATTGTGTGCGCATTAGCCGCACGTGCATCAACAAAGTAGTGCCAAGCGTGCGCCTGTGTCATAAGTAAAGGGCCGGCTGGCTTGACCGTTAAAGGGTGCTGTAACCCCCAAAATACACTCCAAAACAAATAACATATATTTTTTCTGTGTTTGTGAATTGTGTGCGCAGTAGCCGCACGTGCATCAACAAAGTAGTGCCAAGCGTGCACCAGTGTCATAAGTAAAGGGCCAGCTGGCTTGACTGTTAAAGGGTGCTGTAACCCCCAAAGTACACTCCAAACCAAAAAAAAAATATTTTCTGTGTTTGTGAATTGTGTACGCACTAGCCGCATGTGCATCAACAAAGTAGTGCCAAGCGTGCGCCTGTGTCATAAGTAAAGGGCCGGCTGGCTTGACCGTTAAAGGGTGCTGTAACCCCCAAAGTAAACTCCAAACCAAAAAAAAAATATTTTCTGTGTTTGTGAATTGTGTGCGCAGTAGCCGCACGTGCATCAACAAAGTAGTGCCAAGCGTGCGCCTGTGTCATAAGTAAAGGGCCGGCTGGCTTGACCGTTAAAGGGTGCTGTAACCCCCAAAGTACACTCCAAACCAAAAAAATATATATTTTCTGTGTTTGTGAATTGTGTGCGCAGAAGCCGCACGTGCATCAACATAGTAGTGCCAAGCGTGCGCCTGTGTCATAAGTAAAGGGCTGGCTGGCTTGACCGTTAAAGGGTGCTGTAACCCCCAAAGTACACTCCAGTCCAAACCAAAAGAATTTTTTTTCTGTGTTTGCGAATTGTGTGCACAGTAGCCTCGCGTGCATCAACAATGTAGTGCCAAGCGTGCGCCTGTGTCATAAGTAAAGGGCCAGCTGGCTTGACTGTTAAAGGGTGCTGTGACCCCCAAAGTACACTCCAAACCAAATAACAAAATATTTTTTCTGTGTTTGTGAATTGTGTGCGCAGTAGCTGCACGTGCATCAACAAAGTAGTGCCAAGCGTGCGCCTGTGTCATAAGTAAAGGGCCGGCTGGCTTGACCGTTAAAGGGTGCTGTAAACCCCAAAGTACACTCCAAACCAAATAAAATATATTTTCTGTTTTTGTGAATTGTGTGCGCAGTAGCCGCACGTGCATCATCAAAGTAGTGCCAAGCGTGCGCCTGTGTCATAAGTAAAGGGCCGGCTAGCTTGATCGTTAAAGGGTGCTGTAACCCCCAAAGTACACTCCAAACCCCCCAAAAAAATATTTTCTGTGTTTGTGAATTGTGTGCACAGTAGCTACACGTGCTTCAACAAAGTAGTGCCAAGCGTGCGCCTGTGTCATAAGTAAAGGGCTGGCTGGCTTGACCATTAAAGGGTGCTGTAACCCCCAAAGTACACTCCAGTCCAATCCAAAAAAAAAATATTTTCTGTGTTTGTGAATTGTGTGCGCAGTAGCCGCACGTGCATCAACAAAGTAGTGCCAAGCGTGCGCCTGTGTCATAAGTAAAGGGCCGGCTGGCTTGACCATTAAAGGGTGCTGTAACCCCCAAAGTAAACTCCAAACCAAAAAAATAATATTTTCTGTGTTTGTGAATTGTGTGTGCAGTAGCCGCACGTGCATCAACAAAGTAGTGGCAAGCGTGCGCCTGTGTCATAAGTAAAGGGCCGGCTGGCTTGACCATTAAAGGGTGCTGTAACCCCCAAAGTACACTCCAAACCAAAAAAAAATATATTTTCTGTGATTGTGAATTGTGTGCGCAGTAGACGCACGTGCATCAACAAAGTAGTGCCAAGCGTGCGCCTGTGTCATAAGTAAAGGGCCAGCTGGCTTGACCGTTAAAGGGTGCTGTAACCCCCAAAGTACACTCCAAACCAAAAAAATATATATATTTTCTGTGTTTGTGAATTGTGTGCGTAGTAGCCACACGTGCATCAACAAAGTAGTGCCAAGCATGCGCCTGTGTCATAAGTAAAGGGCTGGCTGGCTTGACCATTAAAGGGTGCTGTAACCCCCAAAGTACACTCCAGTCCAAACCAAAAAAAAAATATTTTCTGAGTTTGTGAATTGTGTGCGTAGTAGCCGCACGTGCATCAACAAAGTAGTGCCAAGCATTCGCCTGTGTCATAAGTAAAGGGCCGGCTGGCTTGACCATTAAAGGGTGCTGTAACCCCAAAGTACACTCCAAACCAAATAACAAAATATTTTTCCTGTGTTTGTGAATTGTGTGCGCAGTAGCCGCACATGCATCAACAAAGTAGTGCCAAGCGTGCGCCTGTGTCATAAGTAAAGGGCCGGCTGGCTTGACCGTTAAAGGGTGCTGTAACCCCCAAAGTACACTACAAACCAAAAAAGAAAATATTTTCTGTGTTTGTGAATTGTGTGCGCAGTAGCTGCACGTGCATCAACAAAGTAGTGCCAAGCGTGCGCCTGTGTCATAAGTAAAGGGCCGGCTGGCTTGACCGTTAAAGGGTGCTGTAACCCCCAAAGTACACTACAGTCCAAACCAAAAGAAAAATTTTTTCTGTGTTTGTGAATTGTGTGCGCAGTAGCCGCACGTGCATCAACAAAGTAGTGCCAAGCGTGCGCCTGTGTCATAAGTAAAGGGCCAGCTGGCTTGACCGTTAAAGGGTGCTGTAACCCCCAAAGTACACTCCAAACCAAATAACAAAATATTTTTTCTGTGTTTGTGAATTGTGTGCGCAGTAGCCGCACGTGCATCAACAAAATAGTGCCAAGCGTGCGCCTGTGTCATAAGTAAAGGGCCGGCTGGCTTGACCATTAAAGGGTACTGTAACCCCCAAAGTACACTACAAACCAACTAACAATATATTTCTTCTTTGTTTGTGAATTGTGTGTGCAGTAGCCGCACGTGCATCAACAAAGTAGTGCCAAGCGTGCGCCTGTGTCATAAGTAAAGGGCCAATTGGCTTGACCGTTAAAGGGTGCTGTAACCCCAAAGTACACTCCAAACCAAAAAAATATATATTTTCTGTGTTTGTGAATTGTGTGCGCAGTAGCCGCACGTGCATCAACAAAGTAGTGCCAAGCGTGCGCCTGTGTCATAAGTAAAGGGCTGGCTGGCTTGACCGTTAAAGGGTGCTGTAACCCCCAAAGTACACTCCAGTCCAAACCAAAAAAAATAATATTATCTGTGTTTGTGAATTGCGTGCGCAGTATCAGCACGTGCATCAACAAAGTAGTGCCAAGCGTGCGCCTGTGTCATAAGTAAAGGGCCCGCTGGCTTGACCGTTAAAGGGTGCTGTAACCCCCAAAGTACACTCCAAACCAAAAAAATATATATTTTCTGTGTTTGTGAATTGTGTGAGCAGTAGCCGCACGTGCATCAACAAAGTAGTCCCAAGCGTGCGCCTGTGTCATAAGTAAAGGGCCGGCTGGCTTGACCGTTAAAGGGTGCTGTAACCCCCAAAGTACACTCCAGTCCAATCCAAAAAAAATTATATTTTCTGTGTTTGTGAATTGTGTGCGCAGTAGCCGCACGTGCATCAACAAAGTAGAGGCAAGCGTGCGCCTGTGTCATAAGTAAAGTGCCAGCTGGCTTGACCATTAAAGGGTGCTGTAACCCCCAAAGTACACTCCAAACCAAAAAAATATATATTTTCTGTGATTGTGAATTGTGTGCGCAGTAGACACACGTGCATCAACAAAGTAGTGCCAAGCGTGCGCCTGTGTCATAAGTAAAGGGCCGGCTGGCTTGACCGTTAAAGGGTGCTGTAACCCCCAAAGTACACTCCAAACCAAAACAATATATTTTTTCTGTGTTTGTGAATTGTGTGCGCAGTAGCCGTACGTGCATCAACAAAGTAGTGCCAAGCGTGCGCCTGTGTCATAAGTAAAGGGCCGGCTGGCTTGACCGTTAAAGGGTGCTGTAACCCCCAAAGTACACTCCAGTCCAAACCAAAAAAAAAATATTTTCTGTGTTTGTGAATTGTGTGCGCAGTAGCCGCACGTGCATCAACAAAGTAGAGCCAAGCGTGCGCCTGTGTCATAAGTAAAGGGCCTGCTGGCTTGACCGTTAAAGGGTGCTGTAACCCCCAAAGTAAACTCCAAACCAAAAAAAAAATATTTTCTGTGTTTGTGAATTGTGTGCGCAGTAGCCGCACGTGCATCAACAAAGTAGTGCCAAGCGTGCGCCTGTGTCATAAGTAAAGGGCCAGCTGGCTTGACCGTTAAAGGGTGCTGTAACCCCCAAAGTACACTCCAAACCAAAAAAATATATATATTTTCTGTGTTTGTGAATTGTGTGCGTAGTAGCCACACGTGCATCAACAAAGTAGTGCCAAGCATGCGCCTGTGTCATAAGTAAAGGGCTGGCTGGCTTGACCATTAAAGGGTGCTGTAACCCCCAAAGTACACTCCAGTCCAAACCAAAAAAAAAATATTTTCTGAGTTTGTGAATTGTGTGCGTAGTAGCCGCACGTGCATCAACAAAGTAGTGCCAAGCATTCGCCTGTGTCATAAGTAAAGGGCCGGCTGGCTTGACCATTAAAGGGTGCTGTAACCCCCAAAGTAAACTCCAAACCAAAAAAAAAATATTTTCTGTGTTTGTGAATTGTGTGCGCAGTAGCCGCACGTGCATCAACAAAGTAGTGCCAAGCGTGCGCTTGTGTAATAAGTAAAGGGCCGGCTGGCTTGACCGTTAAAGGGTGCTGTAACCCCCAAAGTACACTCCTAACCAAAAAAATATATATTTTCTGTGTTTGTGAATTGTGTGCGCAGAAGCCGCACGTGCATCAACATAGTAGTGCCAAGCGTGCGCCTGTGTCATAAGTAAAGGGCGGGCTGGCTTGACCGTTAAAGGGTGCTGTAACCCCCAAAGTACACTGCAGTCCAAACCAAAAGAAATTTTTTTTCTGTGTTTGCGAATTGTGTGCGCATTAGCAGCACGTGCATCAACAATGTAGTGCCAAGCGTGCGCCTGTGTCATAAGTAAAGGGCCAACTGGCTTGACCGTTAAAGGGTGCTGTAACCCCCAAAGTACACTCCAAACCAAATAACAAAATATTTTTTCTGTGTTTGTGAATTGTGTGCGCAGTAACCGCACGTGCATCAACAAAGTAGTGCCAAGCGTGCGCCTGTGTCATAAGTAAAGGGCCGGCTGGCTTGACCTTTAAAGGGTGCTGTAACCCCCAATGTACACTACAAACCAACTAACAAAATATTTCTTCTTTGTTTGTGAATTGTGTGTGCAGTAGCCGCACGTGCATCAACAAAGTAGTGCCAAGCGTGCGCCTGTGTCATAAGTAAAGGGCCGATTGGCTTGAGCGTTAAAGGGTGCTGTAACCCCAAAGTACACTCCAAACCAAAAAAAAAAATATTTTCTGTGTTTGTGAATTGTGTGCGCAGTAGCCGCACGTCCATCAACAAAGTAGTGCCAAGCGTGCGCCTGTGTCATAAGTAAAGGGCCGGCTGGCTTGACCGTTAAAGGGTGCTGTAACCCCCAAAGTACACTCCAAACCAAAAAAAAAATATTTTCTGTGTTTGTGAATTGTGTGTGCAGTAGCCGCACGTGCATCAACAAAGTAGTGCCAAGCGTGCGCATGTGTCATAAGTAAAGGGCCGGCTGGCTTGACCGTTAAAGGGTGCTGTAACCCCCAAAGTACACTCCAGTCCAAACCAAAAAAAATAATATTTTCTGTGTTTGTGAATTGTGTGCGCAGTAGCCGCACGTGCATCAACAAAGTAGTGCCAAGCGTGCGCCTGTGTCATAAGTAAAGGGCCGGCTGGCTTGACCGTTAAAGGGTGCTGTAACCCCCAAAGTACACTCCAGTCCAATCCAAAAAAAATAATATTTTCTGTGTTTGTGAATTGTGTGCGCAGTAGCCGCACGTGCATCAACAAAGTATTGGCAAGCGTGCGCCTGTGTCATAAGTAAAGGGCCGGCTGGCTTGACCATTAAAGGGTGCTGTAACCGCCAAAGTACACTCCAAACCAAAAAAAAAAAATATTTTCTGTGATTGTGAATTGTGTGCGCAGTAGACGCACGTGCATCAACAAAGTAGTGCCAAGCGTGCGCCTGTGTCATAAGTAAAGGGCCGGCTGGCTTGACCGTTAAAGGGTGCTGTAACCCCCAAAGTACACTCCAGTCCAAACCAAAAAAAATAATATTTTCTGTGTTTGTGAATTGTGTGCGCAGTAGCCGCACGTGCATCAACAAAGTAGTGCCAAGCGTGCGCCTGTGTCATAAGTAAAGGGCCGGCTGGCTTGACTGTTAAAGGGTGCTGTAACCCCCAAAGTACACTCCAAACCAAAAAAAAAATATTTTCTGTGTTTGTGAATTGTGTGCGCAGTAGCCGCACGTGCATCAACAAAGTAGTGCCAAGTGTGCGCCTGTGTCATAAGTAAAGGGCCGGCTGGCTTGACCGTTAAAGGGTGCTGTAACCCCCAAAGTACACTCCAGTCCAATCCAAAAAAAATAATATTTTCTGTGTTTGTGAATTGTGTGCGCAGTAGCAGCACGTGCATCAACAAAGTATTGGCAAGCGTGCGCCTGTGTCATAAGTAAAGGGCCGGCTGGCTTGACCATTAAAGGGTGCTGTAACCACCAAAGTACACTCCAAACCAAAAAAAAAAAATATTTTCTGTGATTGTGAATTGTGTGCACAGTAGCCTCGCGTGCATCAACAATGTAGTGCCAAGCGTGCGCCTGTGTCATAAGTAAAGGGCCAGCTGGCTTGACTGATAAAGGGTGCTGTGACCCCCAAAGTACACTCCAAACCAAATAACAAAATATTTTTTCTGTGTTTGTGAATTGTGTGCGCAGTAGCTGCACGTGCATCAACAAAGTAGTGCCAAGCGTGCGCCTGTGTCATAAGTAAAGGGCCGGCTGGCTTGACCGTTAAAGGGTGCTGTAAACCCCAAAGTACACTCCAAACCAAATAAAATATATTTTCTGTTTTTGTGAATTGTGTGCACAGTAGCTACACGTGCTTCAACAAAGTAGTGCCAAGCGTGCGCCTGTGTCATAAGTAAAGGGCTGGCTGGCTTGACCATTAAAGGGTGCTGTAACCCCCAAAGTACACTCCAGTCCAATCCAAAAAAAAAATATTTTCTGTGTTTGTGAATTGTGTGCGCAGTAGCCGCACGTGCATCAACAAAGTAGTGCCAAGCGTGCGCCTGTGTCATAAGTAAAGGGCCGGCTGGCTTGACCATTAAAGGGTGCTGTAACCCCCAAAGTAAACTCCAAACCAAAAAAATAATATTTTCTGTGTTTGTGAATTGTGTGTGCAGTAGCCGCACGTGCATCAACAAAGTAGTGGCAAGCGTGCGCCTGTGTCATAAGTAAAGGGCCGGCTGGCTTGACCATTAAAGGGTGCTGTAACCCCCAAAGTACACTCCAAACCAAAAAAATATATATTTTCTGTGATTGTGAATTGTGTGCGCAGTAGACGCACGTGCATCAACAAAGTAGTGCCAAGCATGCGCCTGTGTCATAAGTAAAGGGCTGGCTGGCTTGACCATTAAAGGGTGCTGTAACCCCCAAAGTACACTCCAGTCCAAACCAAAAAAAAAATATTTTCTGAGTTTGTGAATTGTGTGCGTAGTAGCCGCACGTGCATCAACAAAGTAGTGCCAAGCATTCGCCTGTGTCATAAGTAAAGGGCCGGCTGGCTTGACCATTAAAGGGTGCTGTAACCCCAAAGTACACTCCAAACCAAATAACAAAATATTTTTCCTGTGTTTGTGAATTGTGTGCGCAGTAGCCGCACATGCATCAACAAAGTAGTGCCAAGCGTGCGCCTGTGTCATAAGTAAAGGGCCGGCTGGCTTGACCGTTAAAGGGTGCTGTAACCCCCAAAGTACACTACAAACCAAAAAAGAAAATATTTTCTGTGTTTGTGAATTGTGTGCGCAGTAGCTGCACGTGCATCAACAAAGTAGTGCCAAGCGTGCGCCTGTGTCATAAGTAAAGGGCCGGCTGGCTTGACCGTTAAAGGGTGCTGTAACCCCCAAAGTACACTCCAGTCCAAACCAAAAGAAAAAAATTTTCTGTGTTTGTGAATTGTGTGCGCAGTAGCCGCACGTGCATCAACAAAGTAGTGCCAAGCGTGCGCCTGTGTCATAAGTAAAGGGCCAGCTGGCTTGACCGTTAAAGGGTGCTGTAACCCCCAAAGTACACTCCAAACCAAATAACAAAATATTTTTTCTGTGTTTGTGAATTGTGTGCGCAGTAGCCGCAAGTGCATCAACAAAATAGTGCCAAGCGTGCGCCTGTGTCATAAGTAAAGGGCCGGCTGGCTTGACCATTAAAGGGTACTGTAACCCCCAAAGTACACTACAAACCAACTAACAATATATTTCTTCTTTGTTTGTGAATTGTGTGTGCAGTAGCCGCACGTGCATCAACAAAGTAGTGCCAAGCGTGCGCCTGTGTCATAAGTAAAGGGCCAATTGGCTTGACCGTTAAAGGGTGCTGTAACCCCAAAGTACACTCCAAACCAAAAAAATATATATTTTCTGTGTTTGTGAATTGTGTGCGCAGTAGCCGCACGTGCATCAACAAAGTAGTGCCAAGCGTGCGCCTGTGTCATAAGTAAAGGGCCGGCTGGCTTGACCATTAAAGGGTGCTGTAACCCCCAAAGTACACTCCAGTCCAAACCAAAAAAAATAATATTATCTGTGTTTGTGAATTGCGTGCGCAGTATCAGCACAAGCATCAACAAAGTAGTGCCAAGCGTGCGCCTGTGTCATAAGTAAAGGGCCCGCTGGCTTGACTGTTAAAGGGTGCTGTAACCCCCAAAGTACACTCCAAACCAAAAAAATATATATTTTCTGTGTTTGTGAATTGTGTGAGCAGTAGCCGCACGTGCATCAACAAAGTAGTCCCAAGCGTGCGCCTGTGTCATAAGTAAAGGGCCGGCTGGCTTGACCGTTAAAGGGTGCTGTAAACCCCAAAGTACACTCCAGTCCAATCCAAAAAAAATTATATTTTCTGTGTTTGTGAATTGTGTGCGCAGTAGCCGCACGTGCATCAACAAAGTAGAGGCAAGCGTGCGCCTGTGTCATAAGTAAAGTGCCGGCTGGCTTGACCATTAAAGGGTGCTGTAACCCCCAAAGTACACTCCAAACCAAAAAAAAATATATTTTCTGTGATTGTGAATTGTGTGCGCAGTAGACACACGTGCATCTACAAAGTAGTGCCAAGCGTGCGCCTGTGTCATAAGTAAAGGGCCGGCTGGCTTGACCGTTAAAGGGTGCTGTAACCCCCAAAGTACACTCCAAACCAAAAAAATATATTTTTTCTGTGTTTGTGAATTGTGTGCGCAGTAGCCGTACGTGCATCAACAAAGTAGTGCCAAGCGTGCGCCTGTGTCATAAGTAAAGGGCCGGCTGGCTTGACCGTTAAAGGGTGCTGTAACCCCCAAAGTACATTCCAGTCCAAACCAAAAAAAAAATATTTTCTGTGTTTGTGAATTGTGTGCGCAGTAGCCGCACGTGCATCAACAAAGTAGAGCCAAGCGTGCGCCTGTGTCATAAGTAAAGGGCCTGCCGGCTTGACCATTAAAGGGTGCTGTAACCCCCAAAGTAAACTCCAAACCAAAAAAAAAATATTTTCTGTGTTTGTGAATTGTGTGCGCAGTAGCCGCACGTGCATCACCAAAGTAGTGCCAAGCGTGCGCTTGTGTAATAAGTAAAGGGCCGGCTGGCTTGACCGTTAAAGGGTGCTGTAACCCCCAAAGTACACTCCTAACCAAAAAAATATATATTTTCTGTGTTTGTGAATTGTGTGCGCAGAAGCCGCACGTGCATCAACATAGTAGTGCCAAGCGTGCGCCTGTGTCATAAGTAAAGGGCGGGCTGGCTTGACCGTTAAAGGGTGCTGTAACCCCCAAAGTACACTGCAGTCCAAACCAAAAGAAATTTTTTTTCTGTGTTTGCGAATTGTGTGCGCAGTAGCAGCACGTGCATCAACAATGTAGTGCCAAGCGTGCGCCTGTGTCATAAGTAAAGGGCCAGCTGGCTTGACCGTTAAAGGGTGCTGTAACCCCCAAAGTACACTCCAAACCAAATAACAAAATATTTTTTCTGTGTTTGTGAATTGTGTGCGCAGTAACCGCACGTGCATCAACAAAGTAGTGCAAAGCGTGCGCCTGTGTCTTAAGTAAAGGGCCGGCTGGCTTGACCGTTAAAGGGTGCTGTAACCCCCAATGTACACTACAAACCAACTAACAAAATATTTCTTCTTTGTTTGTGAATTGTGTGTGCAGTAGCCGCACGTGCATCAACAAAGTAGTGCCAAGCGTGCGCCTGTGTCATAAGTAAAGGGCTGATTGGCTTGAGCGTTAAAGGGTGCTGTAACCCCAAAGTACACTCCAAACCAAAAAAATATATATTTTCTGTGTTTGTGAATTGTGTGCGCATTAGCCGCACGTGCATCAACAAAGTAGTGCCAAGCGTGCGCCTGTGTCATAAGTAAAGGGCCGGCTGGCTTGACCGTTAAAGGGTGCTGTAACCCCCAAAGTACACTCCAAACCAAAAAAAAAATATTTTCTGTGTTTGTGAATTGTGTGTGCAGTAGCCGCACGTGCATCAACAAAGTAGTGCCAAGCTTGCGCATGTGTCATAAGTAAAGGGCCGGCTGGCTTGACCGTTAAAGGGTGCTGTAACCCCCAAAGTACACTCCAGTCCAAACCAAAAAAAATAATATTTTCTGTGTTTGTGAATTGTGTGCGCAGTAGCCGCACGTGCATCAACAAAGTAGTGCCAAGCGTGCGCCTGTGTCATAAGTAAAGGGCCGGCTGGCTTGACCGTTAAAGGGTGCTGTAACCCCCAAAGTACACTCCAAACCAAAAAAAAAATATTTTCTGTGTTTGTGAATTGTGTGCGCAGTAGCCGCACGTGCATCAACAAAGTAGTGCCAAGCATGCGCCTGTGTCATAAGTAAAGGGCCAGCTGGCTTGACCATTAAAGGGTGCTGTAACCCCCAAAGTACACTCCAGTCCAATCCAAAAAAAATAATATTTTCTGTGTTTGTGAATTGTGTGCGCAGTAGCCGCACGTGCATCAACAAAGTATTGGCAAGCGTGCGCCTGTGTCATAAGTAAAGGGCCGGCTGGCTTGACCATTATAGGGTGCTGTAACTGCCAAGGTACACTCCAAACCAAAAAAAAAAAATATTTTCTGTGATTGTGAATTGTGTGCGGAGTAGACGCACGTGCATCAACAAAGTAGTGCCAAGCGTGCGCCTGTGTCATAAGTAAAGGGCCGGCTGGCTTGACCGTTAAAGGGTGCTGTAACCCCCAAAGTACACTCCAGTCCAAACCAAAAAAAATAATATTTTCTGTGTTTGTGAATTGTGTGCGCAGTAGCCGCACGTGCATCAACAAAGTAGTGCCAAGCGTGCGCCTGTGTCATAAGTAAAGGGCCGGCTGGCTTGACCGTTAAAGGGTGCTGTAACCCCCAAAGTACACTCCAAACCAAAAAAAAAATATTTTCTGTGTTTGTGAATTGTGTGCGCAGTAGCCGCACGTGCATCAACAAAGTAGTGCCAAGCGTGCGCCTGTGTCATAAGTAAAGGGCCGGCTGGCTTGACCGTTAAAGGGTGCTGTAACCCCCAAAGTACACTCCAGTCCAATCCAAAAAAAATAATATTTTCTGTGTTTGTGAATTTTGTGTGCAGTAGCCGCACATGCATCAACAAAGTAGTGGCAAGCGTGCGCCTGTGTCATAAGTAAAGGGCCGGCTGGCTTGACCATTAAAGGGTGCTGTAACCCCCAAAGTACACTCCAAACCAAAAAAATATATATTTTCTGTGATTTTGAATTGTGTGCGCAGTAGACGCACGTGCATCAACAAAGTAGTGCCAAGCGTGCGCCTGTGTCATAAGTAAAGGGCCGGCTGGCTTGACCGTTAAAGGGTGCTGTAACCCCAAAAGTACACTCCAAACTAAAAAAATATATTTTTTCTGTGTTTGTGAATTGGGTGCGCAGTAGCTGCACGTGCATCAACAAAGTAGTGCCAAGCGTGCGCCTGTGTCATAAGTAAAGGGCCGGCTGGCTTGACCGTTAAAGGGTGCTGTAACCCCCAAAGTACACTCCAAACCAAAAAAAAATTATTTTCTGTGTTTGTGAATTGTGTGTGCAGTAGCCGCACGTGCATCAACAAAGTAGTGCCAAGCGTGCGCATGTGTCATAAGTAAAGGGCCGGCTGGCTTGACCGTTAAAGGGTGCTGTAACCCCCAAAGTACACTCCAGTCCAAACCAAAAAAAATAATATTTTCTGTGTTTGAGAATTGTGTGCGCAGTAGCCGCACGTGCATCAACAAAGTAGTGCCAAGCGTGCGCCTGTGTCATAAGTAAAGGGCCGGCTGGCTTGACCGTTAAAGGGTGCTGTAACCCCCAAAGTACACTCCAAACCAAAAAAAAAATATTTTCTGTGTTTGTGAATTGTGTGCGCAGTAGCCGCACGTGCATCAACAAAGTAGTGCCAAGCGTGCGCCTGTGTCATAAGTAAAGGGCCAGCTGGCTTGACCGTTAAAGGGTGCTGTAACCCCCAAAGTACACTCCAGTCCAATCCAAAAAAAATAATATTTTCTGTGTTTGTGAATTGTGTGCGCAGTAGCCGCACGTGCATCAACAAAGTATTGGCAAGCGTGCGCCTGTGTCATAAGTAAAGGGCCAGCTGGCTTGACCATTAAAGGGTGCTGTAACCGCCAAAGTACACTCCAAACCAAAAAAAAAAAATATTTTCTGTGATTGTGAATTGTGTGCGGAGTAGACGCACGTGCATCAACAAAGTAGTGCCAAGCGTGCGCCTGTGTCATAAGTAAAGGGCCGGCAGGCTTGACCGTTAAAGGGTGCTGTAACCCCCAATGTACACTACAAACCAACTAACAAAATATTTCTTCTTTGTTTGTGAATTGTGTGTGCAGTAGCCGCACGTGCATCAACAAAGTAGTGCCAAGCGTGCGCCTGTGTCATAAGTAAAGGGCCGATTGGCTTGAGCGTTAAAGGGTGCTGTAACCCCAAAGTACACTCCAAACCAAAAAAAAATATATTTTCTGTGTTTGTGAATTGTGTGCGCATTAGCCGCACGTGCATCAACAAAGTAGTGCCAAGCGTGCGCCTGTGTCATAAGTAAAGGGCCGGCTGGCTTGACCGTTAAAGGGTGCTGTAACCCCCAAAGTACACTCCAAACCAAAAAAAAAATATTTTCTGTGTTTGTGAATTGTGTGTGCAGTAGCCGCACGTGCATCAACAAAGTAGTGCCAAGCTTGCGCATGTGTCATAAGTAAAGGGCCGGCTGGCTTGACCGTTAAAGGGTGCTGTAACCCCCAAAGTACACTCCAGTCCAAACCAAAAAAAATAATATTTTCTGTGTTTGTGAATTGTGTGCGCAGTAGCCGCACGTGCATCAACAAAGTAGTGCCAAGCGTGCGCCTGTGTCATAAGTAAAGGGCTGGCTGGCTTGACCGTTAAAGGGTGCTGTAACCCCCAAAGTACACTCCAAACCAAAAAAAAAATATTTTCTGTGTTTGTGAATTGTGTGCGCAGTAGCCGCACGTGCATCAACAAAGTAGTGCCAAGCATGCGCCTGTGTCATAAGTAAAGGGCCAGCTGGCTTGACCATTAAAGGGTGCTGTAACCCCCAAAGTACACTCCAGTCCAATCCAAAAAAAATAATATTTTCTGTGTTTGTGAATTGTGTGCGCAGTAGCCGCACGTGCATCAACAAAGTATTGGCAAGCGTGCGCCTGTGTCATAAGTAAAGGGCCGGCTGGCTTGACCATTATAGGGTGCTGTAACCGCCAAGGTACACTCCAAACCAAAAAAAAAAAAATATTTTCTGTGATTGTGAATTGTGTGCGGAGTAGACGCACGTGCATCAACAAAGTAGTGCCAAGCGTGCGCCTGTGTCATAAGTAAAGGGCCGGCTGGCTTGACCGTTAAAGGGTGCTGTAACCCCCAAAGTACACTCCAGTCCAAACCAAAAAAAATAATATTTTCTGTGTTTGTGAATTGTGTGCGCAGTAGCCGCACGTGCATCAACAAAGTAGTGCCAAGCGTGCGCCTGTGTCATAAGTAAAGGGCCGGCTGGCTTGACCGTTAAAGGGTGCTGTAACCCCCAAAGTACACTCCAAACCAAAAAAAAAATATTTTCTGTGTTTGTGAATTGTGTGCGCAGTAGCCGCACGTGCATCAACAAAGTAGTGCCAAGCGTGCGCCTGTGTCATAAGTAAAGGGCCGGCTGGCTTGACCGTTAAAGGGTGCTGTAACCCCCAAAGTACACTCCAGTCCAATCCAAAAAAAATAATATTTTCTGTGTTTGTGAATTTTGTGTGCAGTAGCCGCACATGCATCAACAAAGTAGTGGCAAGCGTGCGCCTGTGTCATAAGTAAAGGGCCGGCTGGCTTGACCATTAAAGGGTGCTGTAACCCCCAAAGTACACTCCAAACCAAAAAAATATATATTTTCTGTGATTTTGAATTGTGTGCGCAGTAGACGCACGTGCATCAACAAAGTAGTGCCAAGCGTGCGCCTGTGTCATAAGTAAAGGGCCGGCTGGCTTGACCGTTAAAGGGTGCTGTAACCCCAAAAGTACACTCCAAACTAAAAAAATATATTTTTTCTGTGTTTGTGAATTGGGTGCGCAGTAGCTGCACGTGCATCAACAAAGTAGTGCCAAGCGTGCGCCTGTGTCATAAGTAAAGGGCGGGCTGGCTTGACCGTTAAAGGGTGCTGTAACCCCCAAAGTACACTCCAAACCAAAAAAAAATTATTTTCTGTGTTTGTGAATTGTGTGTGCAGTAGCCGCACGTGCATCAACAAAGTAGTGCCAAGCGTGCGCATGTGTCATAAGTAAAGGGCCGGCTGGCTTGACCGTTAAAGGGTGCTGTAACCCCCAAAGTACACTCCAGTCCAAACCAAAAAAAATAATATTTTCTGTGTTTGAGAATTGTGTGCGCAGTAGCCGCACGTGCATCAACAAAGTAGTGCCAAGCGTGCGCCTGTGTCATAAGTAAAGGGCCGGCTGGCTTGACCGTTAAAGGGTGCTGTAACCCCCAAAGTACACTCCAAACCAAAAAAAAAATATTTTCTGTGTTTGTGAATTGTGTGCGCAGTAGCCGCACGTGCATCAACAAAGTAGTGCCAAGCGTGCGCCTGTGTCATAAGTAAAGGGCCGGCTGGCTTGACCGTTAAAGGGTGCTGTAACCCCCAAAGTACACTCCAGTCCAATCCAAAAAAAATAATATTTTCTGTGTTTGTGAATTTTGTGTGCAGTAGCCGCACGTGCATCAACAAAGTAGTGGCAAGCGTGCGCCTGTGTCATAAGTAAAGGGCCGGCTGGCTTGACCATTAAAGGGTGCTGTAACCCCCAAAGTACACTCCAAACCAAAAAAATATATATTTTCTGTGATTTTGAATTGTGTGCGCAGTAGACGCACGTGCATCAACAAAGTAGTGCCAAGCGTGCGCCTGTGTCATAAGTAAAGGGCCGGCTGGCTTGACCGTTAAAGGGTGCTGTAACCCCAAAAGTACACTCCAAACTAAAAAAATATATTTTTTCTGTGTTTGTGAATTGGGTGCGCAGTAGCCGCACGTGCATCAACAAAGTAGTGCCAAGCGTGCGCCTGTGTCATAAGTAAAGGGCCGGCTGGCTTGACCATTAAAGGGTGCTGTAACCCCCAAAGTATACTCCAGTCCAAACCAAAAAAAAAATATTTTCTGTGTTTGTGAATTGTGTACGCACTAGCCGCACGTGCATCAACAAAGTAGTGCCAAGCGTGCGCCTGTGTCATAAGTAAAGGGCTGGCTGGCTTGACCATTAAAGGGTGCTGTAACCCCCAAAATAAACTCCAAACAAACAAAAAAATATTTTCTGTGTTTGTGAATTGTGTGCGCAGTAGCCGCACGTGCAACAACAAAGTAGTGCCAAGCGTGCGCCTGTGTCATAAGTAAAGGGGCGGCTGGCTTGACCGTTAAAGGGTGCTGTAACCCCAAAAGTACACTCCAAACCAAAAAAATATATATTTTCTGTGTTTGTGAATTGTGTGCGCAGAAGCCGCACGTGCATCAACATAGTAGTGCCAAGCGTGCGCCTGTGTCATAAGTAAAGGGCTGGCTGGCTTGGCCGTTAAAGGGTGCTGTAACCCCCAAAGTACACTCCAGTCCAAACCAAAAGAAATTTTTTTTCTGTGTTTGCGAATTGTGTGCACAGTAGCCTCACGTGCATCAACAATGTAGTGCCAAGCGTGCGCCTGTGTCATAAGTAAAGGGCCAGCTGGCTTGACCGTTAGAGGGTGCTGTGACCCCCAAAGTACACTCCAAACCAAATAACAAAATATTTTTTCTGTGTTTGTGAATTGTGTGCGCAGTAGCCGCACGTGCATCAACAAAGTAGTGCCAAGCGTGCGCCTGTGTCATAAGTAAAGGGCTGGCTGGCTTGACCGTTAAAGGGTGCTGTAACCCCCAAAGTACACTCCAAACCAAAAAAAACATATTTTCTGTTTTTGTGAATTGTGTGCGCAGTAGACGCACGTGCATCATCAAAGTAGTGCCAAGCGTGCGCCTGTGTCATAAGTAAAGGGCCGGCTGGCTTGACCGTTAAAGGGTGCTGTAACCCCCAAAGTACACTCCAGTCCAAACTAAAAAAAATAATATTTTCTGTGTTTGTGAATTGTGTGCGCAGTAGCCGCACGTGCATCAACAAAGTAGTGCCAAGCGTGCGCCTGTGTCATAAGTAAAGGGCCGGCTGGCTTGACCGTTAAAGGGTGCTGTAACCCCCAAAGTACACTCCAAACCAAAAAAAAAATATTTTCTGTGTTTGTGAATTGTGTGCGCAGTAGCCGCACGTGCATCAACAAAGTATTGGCAAGCGTGCGCCTGTGTCATAAGTAAAGGGCCGGCTGGCTTGACCATTATAGGGTGCTGTAACCGCCAAGGTACACTCCAAACCAAAAAAAAAAAATATTTTCTGTGATTGTGAATTGTGTGCGGAGTAGACGCACGTGCATCAACAAAGTAGTGCCAAGCGTGCGCCTGTGTCATAAGTAAAGGGCCGGCTGGCTTGACCGTTAAAGGGTGCTGTAACCCCCAAAGTACACTCCAGTCCAAACCAAAAAAAATAATATTTTCTGTGTTTGTGAATTGTGTGCGCAGTAGCCGCACGTGCATCAACAAAGTAGTGCCAAGCGTGCGCCTGTGTCATAAGTAAAGGGCCGGCTGGCTTGACCGTTAAAGGGTGCTGTAACCCCCAAAGTACACTCCAAACCAAAAAAAAAATATTTTCTGTGTTTGTGAATTGTGTGCGCAGTAGCCGCACGTGCATCAACAAAGTAGTGCCAAGCGTGCGCCTGTGTCATAAGTAAAGGGCCGGCTGGCTTGACCGTTAAAGGGTGCTGTAACCCCCAAAGTACACTCCAGTCCAATCCAAAAAAAATAATATTTTCTGTGTTTGTGAATTTTGTGTGCAGTAGCCGCACATGCATCAACAAAGTAGTGGCAAGCGTGCGCCTGTGTCATAAGTAAAGGGCCGGCTGGCTTGACCATTAAAGGGTGCTGTAACCCCCAAAGTACACTCCAAACCAAAAAAATATATATTTTCTGTGATTTTGAATTGTGTGCGCAGTAGACGCACGTGCATCAACAAAGTAGTGCCAAGCGTGCGCCTGTGTCATAAGTAAAGGGCCGGCTGGCTTGACCGTTAAAGGGTGCTGTAACCCCAAAAGTACACTCCAAACTAAAAAAATATATTTTTTCTGTGTTTGTGAATTGGGTGCGCAGTAGCTGCACGTGCATCAACAAAGTAGTGCCAAGCGTGCGCCTGTGTCATAAGTAAAGGGCGGGCTGGCTTGACCGTTAAAGGGTGCTGTAACCCCCAAAGTACACTCCAAACCAAAAAAAAATTATTTTCTGTGTTTGTGAATTGTGTGTGCAGTAGCCGCACGTGCATCAACAAAGTAGTGCCAAGCGTGCGCATGTGTCATAAGTAAAGGGCCGGCTGGCTTGACCGTTAAAGGGTGCTGTAACCCCCAAAGTACACTCCAGTCCAAACCAAAAAAAATAATATTTTCTGTGTTTGAGAATTGTGTGCGCAGTAGCCGCACGTGCATCAACAAAGTAGTGCCAAGCGTGCGCCTGTGTCATAAGTAAAGGGCCGGCTGGCTTGACCGTTAAAGGGTGCTGTAACCCCCAAAGTACACTCCAAACCAAAAAAAAAATATTTTCTGTGTTTGTGAATTGTGTGCGCAGTAGCCGCACGTGCATCAACAAAGTAGTGCCAAGCGTGCGCCTGTGTCATAAGTAAAGGGCCGGCTGGCTTGACCGTTAAAGGGTGCTGTAACCCCCAAAGTACACTCCAGTCCAATCCAAAAAAAATAATATTTTCTGTGTTTGTGAATTTTGTGTGCAGTAGCCGCACGTGCATCAACAAAGTAGTGGCAAGCGTGCGCCTGTGTCATAAGTAAAGGGCCGGCTGGCTTGACCATTAAAGGGTGCTGTAACCCCCAAAGTACACTCCAAACCAAAAAAATATATATTTTCTGTGATTTTGAATTGTGTGCGCAGTAGACGCACGTGCATCAACAAAGTAGTGCCAAGCGTGCGCCTGTGTCATAAGTAAAGGGCCGGCTGGCTTGACCGTTAAAGGGTGCTGTAACCCCAAAAGTACACTCCAAACTAAAAAAATATATTTTTTCTGTGTTTGTGAATTGGGTGCGCAGTAGCCGCACGTGCATCAACAAAGTAGTGCCAAGCGTGCGCCTGTGTCATAAGTAAAGGGCCGGCTGGCTTGACCATTAAAGGGTGCTGTAACCCCCAAAGTATACTCCAGTCCAAACCAAAAAAAAAATATTTTCTGTGTTTGTGAATTGTGTACGCACTAGCCGCACGTGCATCAACAAAGTAGTGCCAAGCGTGCGCCTGTGTCATAAGTAAAGGGCCGGCTGGCTTGACCATTAAAGGGTGCTGTAACCCCCAAAATAAACTCCAAACAAACAAAAAAATATTTTCTGTGTTTGTGAATTGTGTGCGCAGTAGCCGCACGTGCAACAACAAAGTAGTGCCAAGCGTGCGCCTGTGTCATAAGTAAAGGGGCGGCTGGCTTGACCGTTAAAGGGTGCTGTAACCCCAAAAGTACACTCCAAACCAAAAAAATATATATTTTCTGTGTTTGTGAATTGTGTGCGCAGAAGCCGCACGTGCATCAACATAGTAGTGCCAAGCGTGCGCCTGTGTCATAAGTAAAGGGCTGGCTGGCTTGGCCGTTAAAGGGTGCTGTAACCCCCAAAGTACACTCCAGTCCAAACCAAAAGAATTTTTTTTTCTGTGTTTGCGAATTGTGTGCACAGTAGCCTCACGTGCATCAACAATGTAGTGCCAAGCGTGCGCCTGTGTCATAAGTAAAGGGCCAGCTGGCTTGACCGTTAGAGGGTGCTGTGACCCCCAAAGTACACTCCAAACCAAATAACAAAATATTTTTTCTGTGTTTGTGAATTGTGTGCGCAGTAGCCGCACGTGCATCAACAAAGTAGTGCCAAGCGTGCGCCTGTGTCATAAGTAAAGGGCTGGCTGGCTTGACCGTTAAAGGGTGCTGTAACCCCCAAAGTACACTCCAAACCAAAAAAAACATATTTTCTGTTTTTGTGAATTGTGTGCGCAGTAGACGCACGTGCATCATCAAAGTAGTGCCAAGCGTGCGCCTGTGTCATAAGTAAAGGGCCGGCTGGCTTGACCGTTAAAGGGTGCTGTAACCCCCAAAGTACACTCCAGTCCAAACCAAAAAAAATAATATTTTCTGTGTTTGTGAATTGTGTGCGCAGTAGCCGCACGTGCATCAACAAAGTAGTGCCAAGCGTGCGCCTGTGTCATAAGTAAAGGGCCGGCTGGCTTGACCGTTAAAGGGTGCTGTAACCCCCAAAGTACACTCCAAACCAAAAAAAAAATATTTTCTGTGTTTGTGAATTGTGTGCGCAGTAGCCGCACGTGCATCAACAAAGTAGTGCCAAGCGTGCGCCTGTGTCATAAGTAAAGGGCCGGCTGGCTTGACCGTTAAAGGGTGCTGTAACCCCCAAAGTACACTCCAGTCCAATCCAAAAAAAATAATATTTTCTGTGTTTGTGAATTTTGTGTGCAGTAGCCGCACATGCATCAACAAAGTAGTGGCAAGCGTGCGCCTGTGTCATAAGTAAAGGGCCGGCTGGCTTGACCATTAAAGGGTGCTGTAACCCCCAAAGTACACTCCAAACCAAAAAAATATATATTTTCTGTGATTTTGAATTGTGTGCGCAGTAGACGCACGTGCATCAACAAAGTAGTGCCAAGCGTGCGCCTGTGTCATAAGTAAAGGGCCGGCTGGCTTGACCGTTAAAGGGTGCTGTAACCCCAAAAGTACACTCCAAACTAAAAAAATATATTTTTTCTGTGTTTGTGAATTGGGTGCGCAGTAGCTGCACGTGCATCAACAAAGTAGTGCCAAGCGTGCGCCTGTGTCATAAGTAAAGGGCCGGCTGGCTTGACCGTTAAAGGGTGCTGTAACCCCCAAAGTACACTCCAAACCAAAAAAAAAATATTTTCTGTGTTTGTAAATTGTGTGTGCAGTAGCCGCACGTGCATCAACAAAGTAGTGCCAAGCGTGCGCATGTGTCATAAGTAAAGGGCCGGCTGGCTTGACCGTTAAAGGGTGCTGTAACCCCCAAAGTACACTCCAGTCCAAACCAAAAAAAAAAATATTTTCTGTGTTTGAGAATTGTGTGCGCAGTAGCCGCACGTGCATCAACAAAGTAGTGCCAAGCGTGCGCCTGTGTCATAAGTAAAGGGCCGGCTGGCTTGACCGTTAAACGGTGCTGTAACCCCCAAAGTACACTCCAAACCAAAAAAAAAATATTTTCTGTGTTTGTGAATTGTGTGCGCAGTAGCCGCACGTGCATCAACAAAGTAGTGCCAAGCGTGCGCCTGTGTCATAAGTAAAGGGCCAGCTGGCTTGACCGTTAAAGGGTGCTGTAACCCCCAAAGTACACTCCAGTCCAATCCAAAAAAAATAATATTTTCTGTGTTTGTGAATTGTGTGCGCAGTAGACGCACGTGCATCAACAAAGTATTGGCAAGCGTGCGCCTGTGTCATAAGTAAAGGGCCGGCTGGCTTGACCATTAAAGGGTGCTGTAACCGCCAAAGTACACTCCAAACCAAAAAAAAAAAATATTTTCTGTGATTGTGAATTGTGTGCGGAGTAGACGCACGTGCATCAACAAAGTAGTGCCAAGCGTGCGCCTGTGTCATAAGTAAAGGGCCGGCTGGCTTGACCGTTAAAGGGTGCTGTAACCCCCAAAGTACACTCCAGTCCAAACCAAAAAAAATAATATTTTCTGTGTTTGTGAATTGTGTGCGCAGTAGCCGCACGTGCATCAACAAAGTAGTGCCAAGCGTGCGCCTGTGTCATAAGTAAAGGGCCGGCTGGCTTGACCGTTAAAGGGTGCTGTAACCCCCAAAGTACACTCCAAACCAAAAAAAAAAATATTTTCTGTGTTTGTGAATTGTGTGCGCAGTAGCCGCACGTGCATCAACAAAGTAGTGCCAAGCGTGCGCCTGTGTCATAAGTAAAGGGCCGGCTGGCTTGACCGTTAAAGGGTGCTGTAACCCCCAAAGTACACTCCAGTCCAATCCAAAAAAAATAATATTTTCTGTGTTTGTGAATTTTGTG